>CM056951.1:10500942-10821130 GCA_029856935.1 Cyclocarya paliurus
CAACAGCTTTAAGAGAGAATATTTAAGTCAAAATAGATTAAGCCCAAAGAAATAGAAGCATGCAACCCTGCATGCTCATGTGCCTAGATCAATGATTATTGATAAAATCAAGCCTACTTTATACATTGCATTTTGCCCCATTGGATACGACCAGGAAAGTAGAATTACATAAACAATATCTTAGGCACCCTTCATGATCTCTATGCAGTCTCTTGTCTGATGTGTGATCTTTATTTTCACTATGCAATCAGTTTTCAACCAACCAATTTTACACCTATAACGTGCTATATGGTTTCTTCAACAATAAAAATGGTCTATGTATGTAATTTCAAGCACAATAAAATGGCTCATATGATATTTACTTGTCAATTTCTTTTAGAAATTTGTCGTACGCAGGAAAAAATAGCCGATTGCCTGTTGGTGTTGTCAGAGTATCAAAGGTAAATCTTGCATTAACAGGATCTGCAACTAATGGAACTAGTGATGCAAACCACGCAAATCCATTTTCTCCAACTTTTGTCCCATCATCAACCTACGAAGACAGTGCACAAAATACAAAGTATAGACACAAGGTATTCAATGATAAGGGCTGAGAATCAAGCAACTCCATCAATAAATGATATTCTTTCCATATCTTGACTTGGATTGACCCTTAATCCCACAACTTTCATTAGATTTTCTTCAATGAAGCTAGCCGTTGCTTTTCTTATGCTTCAATGAAACTGGCCAACGTTGAAGATTAGCAGTGCCTCATCTGTTGTAGCATTAATTAACAAGGAAAAAATTTTACAGCTTACGAGGAGTAGCATGAGGTCTGAATAGAAAAGTGGAATATCATCTTGTTCTTCATCCACTTTTACAGGTATCTTCTTGTCTTCTCTCTCCTTGGCCACACACTCCTGCTACATCATAAATCAACAATGTAATTATCAGAGAAGGAATTAGAAATTTTTTTGAGAAATAAGAGATTTCAGGTTACTCTTAAGTGGAATTATGGTAAAGACGATAGATACAGTAGGGTTCTATGTGAATGAATCAGTACATTGTTTCTAATGTTAGTAGTCTACACCAGATGGTCATCTAAGCTTCTGTTCATATCAAGCCTCAGAACACCCCCCTCCACCCCAAAGGAAAAAAAAAAAATACCAATTCTCTTATTTTTGTGAGGAAACTGATATATAAAATTAGTAAAATAACCACTTATCCCAAAATCTTAAACCGATTGAGAGAGAGAGTTTATTATGTGGGCCAGACTCACCTTTAATAAGTAGGCTTCCATGAAATATTTTAATTCGGGTGGAGTGTAAAGTAACGATGCAAACTAAGGACCTTTGCTCTTATACCTTGTTAAATCACCAAAGATCCCAAAAGTTTAAACGTGGATTAATATATTTATAATATATCTTAGCAAAATCAACTTTCAAATGAATAGTTTTTTATTAAGATGGGATTTTTTTTTTTTAAAAGTTCGAGTAACATATTGTGATGCATATAATGTGAAAAAATGGGACATATAGAAAAATGAAAACATGTAGCAGCTCGTAATAAGAATGCAGGGGGACATTTTTTTATTTTTTATTTTTTTTTCAAATATAAATATGTAATTTCGGTTGAAATACATAAAGGCCTCAACAATTGAGGGTCAGCCACCAGCATACATCAAATTATGAATAGATTTAACACTAAGCTCACCACATGAACTTAATTTTATCTATATCATTATAATGTTAACAAAAAAAAAAATCAGATTGTATTTATGTTTGGGTTCATGGGTAAAGCTAACGTATGAAGTTATTGTAATTAAGGCATAAAGCCTAAATATTGTAAGTAGGGGCTCGTCAAATGCTAAAGATTTTTGTTTGTTTTCGTAACTCCTCTTAACTAATCTTATTTAATTATTACAACTTTATCAATTTTTCAGATAAAATAAAATAAATAATTTAACTTTTTTAAATCTTAAAATAAAAATAATATTAAAAAAATATATTTTAATAATATTTTATTCAATTTTTAACTTTAATTTCATCTCATCTCCGCTGCAAAAACAAACGAAAAGAAACAAGACCTAAAATTCCCTTGTGTAAAGGATGTCTAGGTGGATTACTTGAGCGCGGAAAACTCGACAAGGGCCTGTGTATCCGGAGATTAGTCGGGATACTGTTCCGGCCACCGATGCCAATAAAAAGAGAGAGAGAGCCAACGTCCGTACCGTAGAAGCCTCCGCGCCCGCAGAGCTTGGCATCTCCCAAGCAATCATCATGTCGAACGTGAAACGGCTAAATGATCCATCGTTAATCTTTTCTTCTATGTTTTGGCACGTCTCCTGCTCAAGGGCCTTTGCACTACAAAATTCCACAAGCTTCCTTGAATATCCATTACTACTAATATTGCTCGTGCTCTCGTCTGGTTTCCAATATTCGGCTTCGAACTCTTCCACCAATTTATCGACACTAGTGCCTAGTTTCCTGTGAGCAGAAAAATTCGGAACACAAAAGGAAAATATTAAGAGAAAAAACAAAACGAAGAAAATTTTGAAGGAAAAGAGAAATCACATACGTACAGAGCACATCTCCGGACGACATCGTTGGCAACGGTGGAAAGATGCTTCAACTTCGCATTCTCCATCATCTGAGGTCTTTTTTGCTCTGATGCAAATTGCAATATTGCGGGGAGAAATTCAACAGGAGCTCGTATGGCTTTTGTAGGAGAACGGCTGGTTTAGGTGTTTCGTTATTAGGCTGACACATCGGGATGGCCATGCAAACCCCTCCTGCATTGCCGCATTGACTCCCCCACTCCCAGTGCTGAAGCCACGGGCTCCCAATTACGGGATGTCATTGGGCCATGCGCAGCGAATCGATTTCCAGTCAGTCATGGCCAGGCCCATCCCATAACCAACTACTCCCTTTTGACGAAATTTAAGGTTTGAGATTTTGTAGATTTTATTAATGAGTTTTGGAGATATGAGGTTTTAAATTATGTAAATTTTAAAAAATTATTTTTATGTAAAGTTTTGAATTTCGTACCATACCGGTTGGTATGGTCGAAATATACCGTTTCTATAGCATAGTCGGTACATATAAGGGTATAATTTCGTACCGATAAGAATTTCAACTGTTTCGACTGTTCCGGCCAATATTTCAGTCCGTACCGGCCGATATTTCGGCCTTTACTTTTCTCTTATTTCTTTTTCATTTTTTTAAACTGCAAGTTTATTTTTTGACCCCCCAATTCAGACCAGACTATTTATAATTTATATATAATTTATTTATACATAGACTATTATTTTAGAATATAATTTATAAAAATATATTTATATATATAATTTATTCATATATATGTTATTCCGAGACAGTATCGGTATCGAAATATTTCGTTTCAATATCTCGACCGAAACGGTCACGAGTACAGTATTCAAAACATTGTTTTTATGACCTTTAGGATTTTAGTTATGGTAGGCTTATTTTGTGGACTATAAGAAATAATCATTATAAGATTTAAGGTCTAAATTTTTGAAGGTGTACCTAAGCTTAATTGAAAGCCAGGTTTGAGGTTATATAGACATCAGGATATGAAGTTTTGGATTTCGACGGACTTAAAAAATAATTTCAAATTTGATGTTTAGAAATCTGTAGATGGAAGAGCTGATTCTTCTAATATTTGAGGTCTTAGAATCTGCAGACATTAAGGATTGTGTTTAATGAAATTTGAAATTTTAGATTCAGTAGATGTTAAGAATTGAATTCATGACTTTTGAGGTTTAGATCCTAAAGACATACGTAAGTTTAAAGCAATGTTAAGTTTATGACTATAGATGGAAAGAAGGGCTTTACGAGTTGATTAAGATATGGTTAAGAATGGATAAAACAAGAAAAATCTTGAACTTGTTTTAAATATTTATCTGGTATATATATTTTTTGTTTATACATATATTTTGTTTTTCTTTCATTAGAACGTTTAACCAAGTTTAAGCTCACAGGATGGCATCTCATTGTCGAGTTCAAAATCTTGAGGATTTGAACGAAAGCAACAATGAGTGAGGCTGCACATTCGAGCAATTTAATCATACCCATCCTCCCACATTTGATGGAAGAGGCGATTCAAACGTAGCAGGGGATTAGATTCAAGACATGGAAGATATATTTAGTGTCCTGGAGTGCACAGATCAGCAAAAAGTATGATTTGCAGCCTTTAAATTGACTAGGGAAGCTAAGAGTTGGTGGAATTCTGAGAAAGCCACCAGGGAAGTTGAGGGGACAGGGGTAGTTAGCTGGCCTCACCTTAAGCAAAATTTCTTATACTGTTTCTTCCCTAAAACGAACAGGGAAGCTAAAATTTGAGAGTTTGCCAGCTTGGTGGAAGGGACCATGACTGTGCACCAGTATGCTACAAGATTTGAGGAATTATTACACTTTGCCTCATACCTAATTCCTGATGAAGAGAAGAAGGCCAGGAAGTTTGAGGAAGGTTTGAATCACAAGATATATGAATGGGTGATGGTCCTATAGATTCAGAGCTTTTCAGAGTTAGTGCATAAGGCGATGTTGGTTGAGTAGAATCTTAAGAGAGGTGTTGAGTTGCAAGAATAGAGAAAGAGAGCTACTCCACAATGATCCCCTAGTATGGACCAAGGCCCATAGAAGAAGAGAAACAAGGGGAACAACTCCAGTCAGAATAACCCCTGTAAGTATTGTAACTGCACACACAATAGAGAGTGGAGAAGGGAAATGGGGGCATGTTTTTGATGTGATAAGACTGGTCATTTCATCAAAGAATGTCCATTACTGTGGGAAGACAACAATAAGCCCAACCCACCTCCAGGTCCCCGTCAGATGACATAGGGAAACAATTAGTGTAGAATGGGACCGGCTTAAGTGTTTGCACTGACACCTGGAGATGTTGAGGATGACAACGATGCGACCACTAGTACTTACTCCTTTTCTCCTTGGAAAAAAAAAATTGTTGTAGTTGAGTTGGGGTTAACAATTCTTTCATGACATAAGGGCGTAAATGTGTATGCCAAGAGGTTTAGAGATATTTAAGGCACCGGGCGCAGAACATGAGAAAGTAGGATATTAGAATGTTAGGTTCGACATAATTATTGAGGATTAAATTAGGCGTGGAAACATGTTACGTTAGGTGCAGCAAATTTTGAGGACGAAATTTTTTTTAAGGGGGGAGGATGTAACACCCTGGTCCAACACCAAGCCGCATTCAATTTTTTTTTTTTTTTGGAATAATATGTGCGAAAAGTCCATTTGGTATGTAACAAATAATTTTAAGCTGGCTACGGGCCAAAAATATATTGTGGCAGAGTATGGATTCTTATAGAGGTTAATAATTAGATTCAAAACTTAAAACCATTTGATCAAGTGGAATCCTTTTTTTAGTTATGGGACGAGTTTAGTTATTTTAGAATTTGAGGTGAGGCCCATTAATTAAGACTTCACTCACAAATTTTCAAACAACCAAAGAGATTTTTGGATTGGTCTAATTGGCCCAATTTATTAACTCTATACTATATCCAAGATGTGAGCCAAATATTTTGAAGTGGGCCCAAAAAGTCCAGGCCCGTGAGAACCCAAGGATCAGTTCCATGCCCATGCACGTCGCACATTTCTTCCTCTCATCTTTATCTAGGATTTTCAATCATCTATATATATATATAAATATATATACTAGGTCGGGAGCAACGTGCAAAGCACGTTGCCTAGTTGAGTGAAACAATTTTTTTTTTTTTACAAAAATAATATGGTTTTAAAAAAATGATTACTGAATAAGTTAATTTAGTACGATTATAGTTGCTTAATTTGTAAGCCTAGTTAATTTTGTCTTTAAATCTTTTCAAAATTACAATAATATCCTTATTAAAATTATTTTTAATAAGACAATTGTGCACGGGCTCAATTGCATGATTTGTTTAATGTGGTCCACAATTTATGGGTATGTAATGATGCATTGACCAGCGTATGGGAAACATTGATCTAGCCTTTTATTCAAGTAAACAATTCAAAAGTAGCCAATTCACTTTCAAAATTAGAACAATGCTATGTACAATCTTCATTTGGGAAAGTGTTTGACATTATGTCTTGACCCATGGAATCAGCATATTGACAGGTGTCGGCGTCAGGCTGGAAGTTTTTCAAGTTGAGACTCCTCAGGTCAGCCTGAGGGCTGGCCAGCAGGTGCATCTTCAAACACGCCAACCCTGCACCATACCCATATGCAAAGGCCCTATGCTGGACAGTTTGAGCGGCGGCGAGTTGGGGATGTAGGCGGACAATCTCGTTGTTTGCAGTAGTTAGCTCAACATCTAATCTTTCTTGCGCCTCCCTCAACTCATTCAACTTTCGAGACATTCTCAATAAACTCACCATATTCTTATCTTGGCGAGTGTCAACATCAGCACGCTCCTTCTTATACCTCTCAAAAGTGGCCCAAGCCTCAACCAACTCCCCTTGTAACTCATTGATCCTGGTGTATTTCTCATGGCGCTCTTTCCAGAACGCCTCTTTCTTTTTAGCCAACTCCTTGACCACCCTTTTGTGCTCTTGGACTTCCTCTCAGGATCAACCTGTGAGCATTAAGAGAATTCCAACATCCCCTGAAGACGCAGAACCTTTGCCCGAGTATTAGCCCTTTCCAAATCAGCCACATGCAGAGCAAAACTGTCCCGGGCGTGGAGACTCTCAACACGAAGAAGTTCGGACCGAAGGCTGGATGATTCCTCATGAAGAGAATCAAGGTCAGCCTTTAAGGATCGAGCGTAACCATCAGCCTGCTCCAAACTGACCCTACTCTCCACGATCCAAGACGACATGGCATCAATGTTCTACACAAGCACAATAAAGTTAGAATCTGACGTATGCCAAACAAAGTACATGCAAAAAAAATAGATGAAAGGAAAAATGAGTCTTACTGGAGCCAACATTCTTCTTAGACGCTTTGTCATCTTTATGACTGCCTTCGAATGAGGCAGAGAAGTACGAGAACTGGCGTTTTCCTCCCAGTCGACGTCTCCCACTGAACTGGCATTTCCCTCCCACTGAAATGGTTCCTAATTCAAATTGAAAATATTATCGGATGAAATTACTTGGCTGGCAAAGGAAAGCATAAAATTATCACCAAAGCATTTCATACTTACATGATTAAAATTTTGTTGAGGATCCATATCCCTCCACTTTATCTTTAATTTTAATTTTGTTGAGGATCCTGATTCAAAGGCTCGAAGTTCTGCCGCTTTATTTCTGCGAATTCAGATAGCTCCAATTTTATAGCATTAGTTGGGACCTAGGCAGCTTCGGGTTTTGCGGTATTTTGTTGGGTTCTAGGTTTCACGAGTTCAAATTTTACAATTTTTTCTTTCTACTCGATGCAGGTACTTTAGCTCCCTTTTTTGCGTCATCAGTGTCGATTTAACAACTCCCGGAGAAACACATTGCCTAGTTGAGCGGAAAAGAAAAATTACTACTCAGTTGTTTGAATTTTATTTATACGGTTTGAACTGATTTTTCATGTCTTGGGCGAAAGATAAAATGAGTATACACAGCTTAGAGATAAACAGGAATGATGTGAAAACATTTTTATTTTATAATCTCAAACGACTTATAAAAACTTGAGACTTTTAGCCTCACTTTTCAAGCGCTCTTATTCTTCATAAATCAACATATTATCCTTATCTAAAGGAGCAGGAAGTCGAAATGAAGAGGCAAGTAAGAATTTTAAATTCTTATTCTCCTATTTTAAGTCTTCTATTTTTTTGTTAGATTTATGAACAAGTCGTTGAAGTTCATAAATTTTCTCATTAAGCTTTTCAACCTCACGAGTTTTGGACTGCAATCGCCGAAAAAATCCAACTATGGCTGATGAGTATCGAGTACCGAGACTCACCAGTTCATAAATGATGTCATCATCTGACTTGTTAGTTAGATCATTCTCATGCTGCATGGCACCTATGGTGGATGTAGAAATAATTGGTGACCAAGATGAAGAATACCCCATATGATGAAAAAGGAAATTGTTGGAAAAATATTGCTGCGCCATTAAAGAAAAACATAGAAAGCGAGAATGTCGGTAAATATAAAAATTTACGACACTTGTCGACAGTTTGTATCCAAAAAACAGATTCAACTGAACAATGGAATTAACTCGTGAACAATGAGACCTTCTCTTTTATAATTACAAGTTGTCTTTTAACTAACGCGTAGAAGTATTTACCTTGGAATTTATGAGATTCCACTCATTATAAATTGGATGGTTGTCAATGGTGGGATGCATTCAGAATTATTACTTGTTGACCCCTATGCCTGAGATGCTTAGGTATTCCAACTCCTACCATAGCTACAATCCAGCCTTTAAGCTCATTGAAGATGAGAAAGTACTCCAAAATAAAAAGCAACTGAGTCCTAGCTATTAGAATATTCAAGAGTTAATATATATATTTATTATTTTTTAATTTCCTTTTATAAAAAACTGTCTTGGCTGTAGATAATTCCCATTTCAAAGGCCAGGAAAAGAAATCGACAAAGTGCCATCACTTCCCTGTATAAAAATTTACTCTTTTGTTTTCTTTTCAGATCATAGACTCTATTTGAAAGGCATGCGGCTAAAAGAAGAAAGATGATTGATAAGACTGGATAAAGCATAAAGGTCTGGATATATTACTATTAATTCCCGGCATACTGATCGAGGCATCACTTTTATTCAAAAGATGAACATTAATTAGTGGTCATCATGACACCTTTGGTTGAAGCGATTACAAATGGAGAATATGAAAGCATGAAGAAGGAAATGAGTAATACCAGCCATGTACTGCATAAAAAACTGCATTAGAATAATATTAATTGATTCATATATAACAGTATAGAAAATGACAAATTAGTCTTTCACTTAATTAGCCTAATGCTGCATGTTGTCAGTGACCAAGGGAATCCCAGAGAACAAGCCTAGGTGTGTACACCTTTTTTTTTCCCTTATCTTATCCTAGCCGGTGAAAAATGCCCATATTTAATATCTAGGCATTGGTCAATTGTCATTTCTCCAATAGGCCACATTAACCTAGCTACACCATAATAATAATAATAATAATAATAATACATTTGCAAGCTTAGTCAAACGCACCTGACTGAAGGTCATAATTAACGTTTTGGAGAGTCTATTGTATGTTGTTCTTGTGCAAGTCAAGAGAAGACACAAAATGCGAAGCCTCTTCATAGCAAGCATTTAAGGCATTTTCCTCAAGGTTGAGTGAACTTCCGTAATTCCCAAAAAAGTTCTCCATGAACATATTCTCGTCATATGGAATTGTTGAGGCATTATTGCAGATATTGTTTGTACTGAATTGTAGTATCATGTAATTGATAATTTTTGACTGAAACCAACTTTGGCCATCTTGTGGGTGAGAAGGTATTTTGCAGGACTTTTCATTAGGGTTTGTATTGATAGAACCATCGAGAAAGTTTTGACTTGCTTGTAATTCCTTCAGAGATGCTAGTTGAGTTTGTAGATTTATAACCTGTAGAAAATAAAGTACAATGACATTGATTAATTAGGAGTTAACCCAAATTAGATTTTCAATCATTATATATAAAAAGAGAAAGTCAAAGGGAGAAAACCTACTGTTGAAGAGCAAAAATCTGTGAAACAATGCCATAAATAGGATCTTAAAGCCTATGTAACATCCCAGATTTTAGTGTATTTTAATGGATAATTTATTTAATTTATTTAGTGATTAATTATTTTATTTTAAAATTATGGGAGTTTTTAAATATTATTTTATAATATTTTAAATTGTGAAAATTATTTTATTGGGCTTTCTTATTGTTAATTATTGTTTTGAATTTAAATTAATTTTGAATTTAAATTGGTTTGTTTGTGGATTTTAAAATTTCTATTGTTTTATTAAGGCATTTCACTGCGTTTGTTTTATTTTATTTAGTTTTCAGTTTTAAAATATTTTTCGTTGGATCACTTTCGAAACCCAAGTTGAAAAGACTGGATCTCCTTTTACTTCTTCCTCTTTTTCTTTTTCTTTTCTTCTTTTTCTTCTTTCTTTTCTCTCTCCCTGTGCCCGACCCGGACCTCTCTCTCTCTCTCTCCTCACCCACGCGTGTTTCGGCCTCTCCACCGCAGCGCCGCCGTCGGCCGGCGGTGGTCGACACCGCCGGTGTCGTTCGGTCCCTCAGCCACCGGCGACCTTGCCCCATCAATTTCCGGCCGAACCTCGCCGCCGTTAGCCGCCAGTTGTCGTTTGAACCCGCGGTGGTTTTCTCGCCGTTCCGCCGCCGTCCGGCCACCTCCGGCCACCATCTCCTAGCCACTTCATCACCGGCCCACTAGGAAGCTTTTCCACCCACTTCCGGCTCCGATCCGTCGTCGGAGCCGTCCCATCGAACTCAAAATCCGAACCAACTTTTCCGGCCTTAAAACCGCTATTTCGGCCACCACCCACGGCCAACCATCACTACCATTAGATTCCCCACCTTCCATAGGCCCTATCCTATCAATTTCAAGTCTTAATTTGACCCGTGTATTTTTGGGTTCATTGTGAATTTCGGCCACAGTGTTTTTGCACTGTGACAGTTGCTGTTTTGGTGCTTCCAGTTCCTCCGTGATCCTCCATAAATTATTTTTAAAGCGCTGTAAGTATTTCCTAAACAATCTTTTGAGATTTAAATATATTTTTGCACTAATTATTTTTACTGTGTTCTGGTTGGTTCCGGACTGAGTCCGAGGAGTTCGGGGGTGTATGGATGGAGGACAGAGTATTTTGTGGTGTTGGTCATTGTGTTTGGGTTGTTGTTGGATACTGGTTATATTGTGATCTGGTTATTGTTGGGAATTGTGTTGTGATCTGGTTGGTTGTGATATTGAGGTTATGTTTGGTTCATGGCATATGCACGCATGTTCATGTTTGTAAATTTGAAAACTGAGTTTTCGTGTATTGCATTCATAATCATGTGGCTATTTTGAAAACTGGGTTTTCATGTGTTGATTGGATTTTATGGGTGCGTGTGTAACACGACCCCAAGCCGAGATGAGGCATTATCTCGGTGGAGCTCCTCTGGTCACTCGGGAGCGGAATATACTGAGTGACGTCCCCTGGGTTGTCGCCGGGCGACAACGGGATCGGATGTTGGACGTGTCGACTCCGTGGCCCTTCTGCTAGCGGGGGCTAGAGGATGATCTGGCCACGAACGCACCGGGTGCGGAACTGGGCATCACTCGTAAAGCAGCCAGGACGTGCGGATGGTCTATAGGGGAGGCCATGGTGCATATGGTTAATTGGATCAATTGGAAAAATGGTTGTTTTCTGGAAAAATAGCGTGAGTATGTTTTTGTGTATCATTTTCTGGGAAAATGATGGATAGTGATTTTTGGGCCATTTTCTGAGAAAATGATGGAAATGATTTTATTGGAAATATTTTTGGGCCAAAAGAGATTTTTGGCGTGTGTTGCATACTGCATCATATGCATGCATATTTAGTTGCCTAAATATGTTTTTATCTCAGGATGTGGTTAGGTTATAACTTACCTGCGGTACCATTTAATGGTACTGCAGTTTATGTGGTTGTTGTTGCAGATGCCGAGCCTGAGGTTTTGGCTCCGCTGGAGGAGTGATCTGGGATCACTCGTGCTGTGTTTATTTTCAGACTTGTATTTTTATTACTTGGGACTTTGGCTTTGTTTTTATGAGGTTTGTATTTTAGATATTGTATTTAACTAAAATTCTGGTACTAGTTGACTTTTTATTATCCGCTGCTTATTTTAATTGTGCACTGTTATTTGTTGCACACACTTGACACTTGTCGTTGGGATGTGTGACCGTGTTGTCATCATCCTGACGTCACGATTCTCGAGACTTTTTATACGTGGGAGTCGGGGCGTCACAGCCTAGCATGCGCTTCATACCAGATTGTAACAACCGCTTTAAGATGATCACTCACCAGGATGCGAGCAAGAAGTTTCGAAACATTACTTGCACCGAAAACTTTATGAACAATGGAGAAATGGGTAGCTTCATGCTTATGATAGAAATCAGGAGCAAAAATACATTCACTAACACATCTCTTTCTCAAGAATTTGCAAGCTCCACAAGAAAAGTCTAAATTAGCCATTTTGATGGTCACTTTCGGTCCAAGGGGGGTTAAGTACCTGGATCGAGGAGAAAAAATTAACATCAGCAAAACCTGGAACCCGACAAATGAAGCAAAATCAGGAACTGATTAGATCCTAACAGATGCTATAAAAATTTGAGCCGTCCGGATTCGCAGAATTTGTCGAGTCTCGCTTGATTGGTTATAGTAATTTAGTATGATTATAGTTGCTTAGTTTGTGCACGGATAGATGATCGAAAATCTATTAGTTATAGTGATTTAGTATAATTATATTAGTGTAAGTATAATTACCCTTTAATTACTAATTAAAAGCATAAAATACAGTATAGGTGTATGAGCGGGGAAAAAACTGGAAAATGAGAATTATTATTATTAATTTTGTGTGTTTATGATATATAAGAAGATAAAAGAATAAGAGAGTAATTTTAGAGAAAGCATGATGTGAGGGGTATTGAGATCTTTTATTTATAAGTTTGTATAGATGATGCACTTTTTTTATTTTTTATTTGGAACATAATCATACCTTTTAAAAAATATATATAATATTGTAAATAAGGAGATCCCCTTAATGCATGGGCGTGGATTAGACATGCACTAAAATATATTTATATAATATCCAACTTGTATGGATCGAATGCTAAGTACAATGCATCCTCAAGACTCATTCAATCAATTAAGACTATATAATATAATAAATATAGGTAGGTTCCATAGGTTGTGGTGCTCGATGAAGTGACCTTAGTACCCAATTCTGTTGCTTCTTGTCCTAAAGCTTAATTTAGGCTTAGGTTATGATGTATACTGGTTTTTGGTGCGGTTCACAATGGGTGTAGGGTTGGGTAATTAGCTTGGTAAGTTTATTTTACCCTCAACTTATATAAATAAATAAATAATAAAATAGTTCACATCTTTTGGATAGATTATTATTAAGAAAATGATATCATTATATGCATGTCTTACCCACTCCACAATCCACGTATTGGTGGTTTTCAAAGCTTGGTGAAATCCAATGCAAGATACATGTTTGTATAAATTTTTTAGGAATATAGTTGGATGAAGGGTACAAAAAGCATTGGATTATCTAATATTTGAAAGATTTGTGAAATGTGTAGAGATCGATTTGCAAGTTTGCTTGGTTACTGGATCCTAGCTATTAGAATATTCAAAAGTTAATATATATATTATTTTTTAATTTCCTTTTATAAAAAACTGTCTTGGCTGTAGATAATTCCCATTTCAAAGGTCAGAAAAAGAAATCGACAAAGTATCATCACTTCCCTGCATAAAAATATCTGAACGATTCAAAAGAAGACAAATTAATGCTCCATCTTCGTACTAATTAAAACCATCAGCTTGTTATATAAACACACCTCTCTCGCTCTCTCTCTCTCATCATGACAAGGCCAACGTGGGCACGATGCAATATGTATTTGACTATGGAGTTGGGTAAACTCTTTATCTACTCTTATCTTTGTCACTACCTCGATCTCACTGTCATTTCTTTTAAATAAGTTAAAACACAATCATGAAACATAATTACGTGATTGAGGGCATAAACCCCTGATTTGATATTAATTATAATTCATATATATATATATATATATATATATATATATATATATATATAGCGTGAATGGAGGAGATGGTGTATCTCCAAGTCAATTTGTTTAATTCAAATAAAATGAGAACAAAAGTCATGCTCTCATTTCTTATGTGACTTATAAAAAAGTTTGCTTGGTAATCAAGTACTTGAGAGCATGATAAAAGAAAATGTTAAGACAATGGGAGAAAATATATATGGTAGGATCCCTGCAATACTGAACAAGAATGATGACCATGATGATAACGTTCCATTAACCAAGGGTGGACTACGCATATTATTGATCTATCATACTTTTTGATCAAATATGAGATGATGAGAGATATCACCATTTCTTTTGATCATGTAGACATTATCATTAAAAGTTTCAGGAGGCACCAAAAATATTGATCATAGAGATCTCATTACTACATGGAGACAAAACAAAGGAAAAAAGCTGACTGATTTTTTGGCTCAACTGGCGAGGTAATCATAGCATATTTAATTATACTTTTGTCTTTTTTTTGTCCATCAATATTAATACATACAGCCACTAAGTGATAAACTAATATTAAAATCCTATGAGTGATCACGAACTTAAAATCCTATAAGCTCCACTCATCAGACAAAAAAAAAATCTTTGTCTAGTGTGCAGAGATTTTCAAGTCAATTTAGTTTAGATACTATGTGATCTGTTTCTTTCAAAAATAAAAACGTGATGATGTTTGACACATGATGTGGGTCCGAATGGGATTCAATCCCGAGGGGATCAATCGATCGAACTGGACAGAGAGATATTCTTACCATTTTACACTAAAAAGCTAATGCTCTTTATGCTTAGGGAAAAAAAATAATATACATATATATATATATATTAACTCTTGAATATTCTAATTGCTAGGACCCACTTGCTTTTCATTTTGGAGTACTTTTTCATCTTCAATGCGCTTCAATGACTGGATTGTAGCTTGGTAGGAGTTGGAGTACCTAAGCATCTTAGGCATAGGGGCCAACAAGTAGATAACATTATTAACATCACTATAGTGCTAGCTTATGATGTTTCTTCAATTTTACTTTCAATCCGTCATTAATATTTAATCTTTATATTATCATTATATCCCAAATCTTAAGTAGAAATTAACACAAGTCAAATTATGGCTTATATAAAACCAGAGGAAGAGAAAAATATATATATATAACCAAAAATGAAAAAATAAGAAAATTTTCGAACGTGGAGAATAGAAGTTCGGATCTGTAAGGATTCTTAAAAAAAAAAAACCAAATATCCAACGGAACGGAAAAAATGATAACAACAAAAAAAGAAGGGAGAAATAACATCGCAGATCACCTCTCTCTTTTTGTCTTCTCGATTTGTTTTGGATGATTATTGTGTGGTATCAATTTCTTAATCCAATTTGCAAAATCCCATAAAAAAGCTACAAGCTTCTCCTTTTCCCTTGGCACTGACCGCCTCTCTTTCTTTTGTCAACATCCAAAATTATCCATGGAACTTACCCTTGCGTGGGTTAACGCTAGCCCACTTTTGTCATTAAAGATCAAGCCCCTGCCTCTCTCTCTCTCTCTCTCTGTGTTTGAGCATCGACTGATTCAACCCTCGGTCCTCTTCTAAAATATATGCATTACTCATAAACAGATAACCAAACACCCTGTTAGTGTATAACCACGTTCTTTCATCTGAAGTCTCTTTGGGGGACTAGCACCATACACCTATCCTCCCTACATTTTCACCATCTCCCACTATATTTTAGCATTTCTTTATTCCAATTCCATGTTTGAGAAAATGCATATTGAACCCAAAAAAATAGAAAAAAAAATATATATAAGCAAAAAGAAGTAAATATTAACATTTCTAGATGCGAAGAAGAGATCTAGAAATTAAGTTGATTTTAAATGCACGTTTTCCGTCTCTCTCACCTGATCTCCTTCCTAGCTCAGCGCTGCCATGCGTCACCCTGCCACGTCACCCACCATTCCACCGGCTTCCCCTCACGCTGGCAACCAAACCCCACCATTGAAACCCCTTGGTAGCTCCTTGCTCAACCGCACGCGAGCAACTCAAAATGGATTTCGATGCACGGGTTCTCCACCTTTGCGCCACCGCGGCTCAGCCCCAGCTCCACCAAGAACCACCACCGAGTTCCCCTCACACCGTGGACCATTCTATGGAACCAACCTCCCGTAGCTCCTCCCTAGCCACAAGCACGCAACCCCTCTGCACACACGGGTTTCTCCCCGTAGCGCCACCATTAGCCACCCTTACGCGACCGCACCACCACCAGTAGCCTCCTCCCTCGCTGACAACACCTACTCTTCCTCCTTTCCTCCAGCCGAAGCCCCAGCTCCTCTCATGCCCTCCCTCTTCACGGGATCCCAGATCCACCGTCGTACAACCACCACAACATCAAATATCCTTACTCAACAGCAGCATCATGAGACATCTCGGCCTCTCTTCTCAGATCTACACTATTAAATTTTGTTCTTGGAGGATTTGAGAGAGAGATGTTCTAAATTGAGAGAGAGAACTCAGAAGGGAGAGAGCCAAAAGATTAAAAACACTAAAAACAAAGAGGAAAGCAAAAAGGCTGAAAGATTAAAGAAGTTAAAAGCTGCCGACACCTGAATAAAAGACTAAAAACACCTCGAATAAACGGACATATAAGATTACAATAAAAGGATAGAAAAGTCACAAACTGTTAAACACAGATGATTTAAACGGAATGTGAAAATTTACTGTTCATTCCTATAGAAGCACGATAGGCGCTTATTATAATAGAAAGATATATACATATTTTATCTTAGAAACCTAGAAACTATTCAAGCCCTACCTTGTTGCACCTCCACAAACCACTTCTCAGGCATCGTTTCTTCCCCTCACATCCCAAGTCTAGCACGGGACCACCATGGAACAGTCGCGCAACACCCCCCCAACCACTGCCACGAATGAGCCCAGCCCGATATGCAACATTCCTATGTCACATCCTGTGACGTTGCTGCAACAGAAACCACCCCTGCCCCCAAAGCCCACAGTCCCTGACCAAAAAAGGAAAACGCCATTGCCACCCAGTATCTCAGCCTCGAAGCCATGACGGAAAAGCTGTGAGCCCACTCTCTACTTAAAAACCGACACCATATCCATCGTGTGATAGCCACTGCGCAACTACACCGCATGGAACCACCCTGCCCAAACCTCATTGCCAACTTGCTCCTCAACCACTTGTGGTGCCACAACCGTAACCCAGCTGTAAACTCACAAGTGGAGCCACTGTTGGTCATCACGCAAAAGCCTCTATTTTCACCTACTGAAACAGAGCAACCCCATTCTCCTAGCTCTCGATCTCGTTAGATGCCACCAACCATGGCACGGTGAAGTCCAGCGATGCCGACTAGCCACCATTTTGTCAGTCACACAACACTCCGTGATCTGCCGCCACCCCAAGACACTGCTCTCCCTTAGTAACATCTCACTTCTCCCTCACGCCGTGCTCACACTCTCTCTCTGTTCTCTCTTGCTCATCACTCACTCACTCACTCTCTCTCTCTCTCTCTCTCTCTCAGTGCTCTTCCACCTTGCTGATCACCCACGACCGTCGCCCATACCTGCTCCGTCGCACACCTCCTTCTCTCTCGGTATGGAACTCTCCTCTTTATCCCGCGGGTTGATCTAGAGTTTGTAGTTTCAAAAGGTTTATTTTTAAATTGCAGCCCTTCCCAAAGAGCCCATCCAAGTTTATGATCAAGTCCTAAAATACCCTTGTCATTTGGCTGGTTCTATGTTGGGTTTGATTTTTTTTTTAACTTACTTTGTGTGAGCAAGGGTACGTATTATTATAGAAAATAATTAACGACTTAAATTATATTACTTAGTATTAAATTTTTATAATTGAATTTTAGTTGTAGTAATGAGTGTTTAATTTTATTTTGATAGTTTTAAATCTAATTAAGTCTATTTTATTAAATAAAATTTCGCTGTGTACTTTAATAAATCTTATTTTAATTATGTTAAATGAATATTAAGTTGGAGACGTATTTTTACGTGGACTTAGTTTTAATTGAGTAAATATGTTAGCCATACACTTTATTTTATAAAAAATAATTTAGAGTTTAAAGTATTAGTCGGAGAGATTAAGTGGATATCGATTAACTTGGGGAGTGATGATATTTAGGGTTGCAAGAGTTTTAGAAATTTTAGGAAAAATAGGTTATTTTGGTATTTTAGGCTTAAATATCAAAATAAATGTTTACTTGGAGATTTACGTAAGTTACGTATCTAATTTTATAAGTGATGATTGATATTCGTTCGGCACAGTTGTGAAAAAATTCAAAAAAGTTAAAAATTCAGGTAAGTGAGATTCCTATACTAAACTTTACATAAAAGAAATGAACTAGGATTGATTTTTTGAAAAGTATGCATGTTTTGTTATGAAAAGAATTTTGAAACAACCACAGTTATTTGTTCAGTATTACTCATGAAATCTGTATGAAAGATATAAGTATTTTCGTCATGATTAGTGTAGACATGAGTTTATTTTTAACATTCTGTTTTTGAATTATACAAAAAGAGCGAATATGAAATTTTTGAAAATTTGTGCATGTGATGCGAAGATGTTCTGAATCTATTTTTGAATATGTAAAATGCTTTGAATCTATTTTTATACTCTGTTATGATATGATGTGGTAGTTGGAAACCTTTAGCATAACTTTTTGATTCTGTTTTTGGTTCTGTTCAATTAAGGCCCCGCCACGAGTGATAATAGTGACCTACGGCCCTGCCACGGGTGATAATAGTGGTATATGGCCCCGCAAGGGTATAATGGTGGTTTATAACCCTACCACGGGGGTTAAACATAGTCTCTGTCTTGATATAATGTTCTGATATGATATGAAGATGATGTTTTAGATTATGATATGCTAAAGGATTTTATTTTTGAATAAGAATGTTTATGAAATATTCGCTCTGATATTTTTAATAACATGTTTTGATTTCGCATTCTGAAAGCAATATTCTGATTCTGCATTCTGAAAATAAATATTTTATTCTGTATTTTGAACTCTGTAAATGCTCATGTTTACATACTAGTATATGTTTTTTACTTATTGAGTTGTTGATAACTCACCCCTTATCTTTACGATATTTCTCAGATAATTTTGATGCCTTAGTTGGAAGTTAAGAGTAGGAAGTGTTAGCAATGTTTGATGATCGTAGAGGAATAAGTGTCAAAGAGGGTACAAGTATTTATTTGATAGTCTTATTTAGGAGGTTTATGATTTTATGTTATTTTGGTATTTTGAGTCATGTATATTTCCTAATCTTTGTGGAGTTTTTAATTTATTTCATTGATGTATTTATTTGGTGTCATGGTGGAGGAACATATATATTTGGTTTGAATAAATGAATTTGTATTTTATAGAGAATTTAGAGTATATAAATATATTATGAGAGATGGTTTAGGTTACAAAAGCTAACTCTCTGAACCTTCAGGGATAGAACGTTACATATAGGATTTCCAATGATGAGTTGGACCAAAATATCACTCTGCATCCTATGTTGGATTGAAATCCCTTTTTACTTTTGTTGATCTGACCAAGGTGCCTATGCAAGGGATCCAGGTTAGTCTAAAATGTCTTTGACACATATCCGAACTGACTAAAATACCTCTAGAACAAATCAAATTAGATAGAAACAAACCTGATCCAAATTAAATCAGTTGATGACAACTAGAAATCTCCAGAATCAATTTCATCTTCATCTTCTCTCGTATTCCCCACTCTCCATCTACCCTTTTATTCATTTTCATTCTTATGTTCTTTCTCTTCTCATTCTGCTTCAGACTTCTCCAGTAAAATTGTAGATCCATGCTTGTTTGTCATCCATGTCGCGAGCCACAAAGAGATGGACGATTGCATTAACATGATTGAATTTGATCACGACGAAACTCGTGGCCATGAAAAAGATGGAAATATAGAGAAACTAGAGATATATTCACTTTTACACTAGAGACTCATAGCAGTCTGTCGTGGATCTGAGATGGAGATTTATGATGCATATTTTTGCCATTGACTTGATGGTTCTAAGATGGAGAATTTTATGGGTATTCGTGTCATCGGCTAGATGGTTCTAATATGGAGTTTTTTTGTGGGGATTTCTGTCACGGACTTGATCAGATACTATCGGCGATCTTCACTTTACATGCTTGGGATCTGAGTATTAGATTCGTGGGGCTAGTATGATTTATGCAAGCTCCTAAGCCCATTGGGCACGATTCTTGAGCATGTAATACGACTAAAGTGCTCGCCCCACGGGTCTGAGATGTTGATGCTTGCCTTGGACAGCAATCACTTTTTACTTTTAGGCGTCTCAAGACAAGTTCTTGGCAAACATCACTACATTTACTTTTTTTACTACTCACCCTTGAGAGGACCATTTGTTATTCGCTCTGGTGTAACACCTTTTCCTTGTCCTGAGGCATGAAAAATTTTGCTCAATTAGGTTTGAGCAACCTTTGGTTGTTTGACCAACCATTCATTTTCCTTTTGGATTAGTCACATGCCTCGTCTAAAAGTTTTAAAGCTCTAATCTTTATTTTTAAATCTAGAGAATGATGTTTAAATCAAGCAAAGTGTTTTAAAATCTTCTAAATATTTTAAAAGTCCAAAATTATTTAAGGTTGGCCTCTTTAATTTTTAAAGTTGACCTCTTTAATTTTTGGAGCCTCGCAAATAACATTTTTACAAATTCATTTTATTTAAATTATTTTATCACTCTTGGAAATATTCATTAGGATTAATTATTTTATTTATGTTAAAAACTCTAATTTTGTAGATGACTTTATTTCTCTTAGAAATATTTATCAAGATTCCCTATTTTATTCTATGATGAAAAATATTAATGTTGGATCAAGGAAATAAATTCAGATCTTAAAACTTAGTCCCATTCCATTTCCTATTTACATTTCTCTACTTATTTCTTTAGTTTATTTTATTTTCTCTATGATTTATCCCAACCCTTGAATTAAAGTTGCACGTCGCCACTGGCCATCACCACCACCACTACTCCTTCATAAGTTGCTGGTGTTTACCCCTAGCAAAACCTCCATATTGACCCCCTCCCCTTCCAGTGCTCCATAGAGAAACTCAGCAAGCAGCCGAGGACTTGTCACTGTCGATAGCAACAACAATCGGCAACCAAGTCTTCTCTCTCCATCGAGCAGCAATTGGGACCAGCTCTCTTCAACGTTGTTGGGACCAGCTCTAGAACCTATTATGATCCTAAGAGTTAAAAGTTTAACCAAATTAGTATCAACAGTCCTATGAGTTTTGGATCAATGGTTGAGCCTATAACAATTGGTATTAGAGCAGGGATCATGTCACGATTTCAAGTCATGTAGGGGCCGACCTATAGGCTAGATTAAAATGCTTTGCTACTATATAAGTGCATAGTAGTATTGAATACTAATAGATGAGTAAGGCTGCATAAAGGGAAAGAGCTACCACTAAAGTATCGTTAGAGTGGGCTGCTATGGATGTCAAATTCAGAAGCATTGTGAAATATTATAATCTTGAGGGTTAAAGGTTTAACTAAATTAGTATCCAACAGTCCTAGAGCTTTTGGATCAGTGGTTGGATCCTTAACATATAATCTCAAGAAAAATTATTAAAAAATAACTACAAATATGCACAGAGAGTTGTTGGCAAAGCATTTCACTATACAAATTGTTCTTATCTATTGATCGTGTTGGGGATGGTATATTAAGATTCCCCTATCAAGTTCAATGAAATGAATTGGTTTTATGAGAACGAAAATGAATTATTTTCTTATAAATGAAATGATGGTTTATGAAAGTATGATAAGGTAATAATGTTTTCAAGTATATGTATGTAATGGCCTTATTTGGAAATCCCTTTTTATGCATCCCAAAAATAGTTATATGCACGTGAAATGTATATTATATGTAGTATTTATTTACTTTATATTCCATGAAAAGAAATGATGATGATTTATATTTTATGATATGAAATGATGTTTTATGAAATGAAATTGACTGATGAAGGAAATGAATGAAAAGGAAAGGAAAGGAAATGCAACGACTGCTTTAATGTATGAAGTTATATAACGACTATGAGGAAATGAATGATGGTACCAAGAGGAAAGGGGCAGATTGCAATGCTGGATCAGGTCTATTGGTAGTGGACCAATCGGTTCCATCCTAACGAAAAGGGATTCCCAACTTTTGGTGGCCATGGATGAAACCTTATTCCAAACGATCGATAACCCTAATACATAGGGCGTAACAATGTGTACCGGCCA
Organism: Cyclocarya paliurus; assembly: GCA_029856935.1. NCBI lineage: Eukaryota > Viridiplantae > Streptophyta > Magnoliopsida > Fagales > Juglandaceae > Cyclocarya > Cyclocarya paliurus. The sequence goes on from CM056951.1 coordinate 10,522,964, forward strand.
ATGGAAAGTGATTTGAGTTAATTGGATGTTATGAAATTATTTATCTCTTTATAAAGAAATGTACAAGGCGTGAGAAATGTTGTATGAGAAATAAAAACCTTTTTCAAATAAAAACCACACCTTGTAATATTTTCAAAGAAAGAAAATGTTTCATGTAAAGTATGCAGAAGAATGATAAATGCATGGATGAAAACCTATATTAGTATATTTTTACAGTATGAAATAATGCTTATTAAAAATTCAACTCATTTTGTTTTTAATCCCCCCATAAGGAATGAAACGAGGACGAAGCATCAGAACATACATGATCCAGGTAAAAGATGAAAGAAGACTAGGCAGGTTTTAAACGATGTATGAACTCATGTTTTGTAAAATTGACTTTGTAATTTATTTTAATGAATTTTACTATAAACTCTCTTTTAAATTTCCAATGCAGCTTTTAATTTTTAACTATAGAATCTTTTATATCTTGGGAAGGAAATGAAAAGTTTTAAAAAGTTTTGTAGTTCCCATCTTATTTTCTAAGACTATTTTCTAAAGTTAAGTAATGTATTCCCCTCCCATCTCCCGCCTAATATAAGTACTGAGTGTCTTCACTCACCTTGGCGAACAAAGGAATAAACAACTTAGAAAAGTGTTTCCATCCTCATCATAAAAATTCAATCGAGCCCATCTCCCGCCTAATATAAAGTCGAGTGTCTCCATTCGCCTTAGGGAACAAAGGAGGAAACAACTTAGAAATGTGTTTTTCTCCTCTCGTCTCCTCTCACCCTGGCGAACGAAGGAGGAAATAACTTAGAAAAATGTTTCCCTCCTCACCATAAATAGGCACTTGAGCTCATCTCCCTGCTTAATATAAAGTCAAGTGTCTCCACTTGCACTGACGAACGAAGGAGGAAACAACTTAGAAATATGTTTCCCTCCTCGTCTTGAAAAATCAATCATTCCCCAAGTCTCTCCCCCTTGCCAAAAACAATGGAAACCAGTAGTCGGTCAAAAAAATAAACCACCAGACAATAAACTGAGCAAAGCAACAAAGCCCAACTAAGAGGCAAGAAAACTATTGTATCACTCAAAACGTCATCCAAACTAACTAGAAAAATATTAAATATTTTTACACATCACCCAAAATGTAAAAATTATAAAGATTAAACATCAAGCATCTCGACGAGCAAGCAATAGGAAGGAGTCGGGCATCTTATCCCTCCCCAGAGAATCAAAAGCTTGGTAAGTAGCACGACTAGCCTTGAGGGATTTCAACTTCAGCTTTCACAAGTCTAACCCAGGATGGGCAAGGAGATATTCCCTACACTTTTTGAGGTCAAGCTTGTAGCCCATGCCCTAAGCTCGGTTTCAAATGAAACAAGTTACTGCCAACTAGGGAGAAAGGCGAACAACTCCTTCTTGAGAGACCTCTAGGTCGGTGGTTAGCTTAACCACCCTCAACTTTGAGTCAGCTAGCTTTTTCCTGTAACTCTCGGAAACTTTGTACAACTACAAATAACGTTGATCTTGGCCCTTGAGTTCCCAGTTAACTTCCTCTAGCTGTACCTCGGTGCTAAATTTCTTGCCATGAACGATGTTGAGCTGGATGGGTAGTTCCCACCGGTCTTCCTCGAATTTGGCCAAGCGGTTCACATTGTCAGAACTACGCTGCCCAATCTCTTCCAATTCCTTGTCCATTCGGCCCAGGCAATCGCGCAGCATATCACGCTCTTCCTCTAGAAACTTTGCCTTAAGGTGATATCAACCCAGGGATGCCCCCAAGTTGCGTTGAATAACACCCATCTCCTCTTGAAGAAAGGATTCCTGGTCCTCCAAGGAATGAGAATATGACTCCATCTGAGACAGGTTACTCGCCATCTCCTCTCGATCGGCCCGAGCAATAGGGACAATACGATGCGCCCGAGCTATAAAGGATCACATCGATTAGTTTTCTTCCTCCAAATCAATATGGTTATCCAGTATCCAGGTCACTAAGTGATCTACCCCCTGGACCATAAAATAGGTCATAATCAAGAGACAATAAAAGGCTAAGAATCAAAAGAATAACTCACCGAGGATAGAAAGCCTCAAAGCTTATGCACCATGGCCCGAACGACCTCCTCTCTATGTCCATCAGCTTGCGTGGTGGTGCTAGCAGGACAAGAACTTGAGGGGCCAGGCAAGCCTGAGGTGTTAAAGGTCCTCCCGAAGAAAGGCACGAAGCCACCCATTTCGCCCATACCCCTCACTAATGGGGAACTTGGGCGAGGGGGTGAAATAGGGGCAACAAAGACACCATTCCATGCTTTCTCGACTAAACCAAGGGGGTAGTCTCTAGAAGGTGAGTTATTTGGGAGCACAAGTGAAGGAACCTCTCTAAAGATCAAGGAGGGAATAGATACATGACCCCCGCTAAAATCCATGCCTAGGGGATCTTCAAGAAGGAATTCTAGAAAAACAAAGGGAATTTTGGGAATGGCCCCGCCTGAATTTGTGGAAGGGGCGGCAAAGCTTGCAGGGACAACTAGAGGAATTTCTAAAAATGCATCACCACTCGAAGCCAAAGAGGCCTCACCAACCTCATCAAAAGGGGCAACGAAGCTCTTCAGGACGGTTGAGGGATTCAACCTCCAACACCAACTCCAAATCAACCTCAACCTATCCATAATTTCATCAAGAGAATCTGCAAAGGAAAGTTTGGGTGAGCTGAACTACCTTCCCTAGGAACCGATGAGGCTTGAGGGGCCTTTCCTTGGTAGTACTCGATTCGTTAGAAGGGTTAGCCTCGGCGTGAATGGTGCCTAGCTCCGAGAGAGGCTTCTTCCCCTTTTGGCCCACAGAAGTTGAAGGCCCCCTCTTTTGTCTCCGAGATAGAGAAGGGCGCCCAGAAATTGACAGCCAAAGACATGATTCCGGTTGGGTGAAACCACAAACCTGTTGATATTAGCATGGGTTAAAAGAACACTTGACCAAGTGGAACTATCATTCTGTTCCATCCAGGCGTAAACAAGGCATAGACGAGCTTCTTCCCAATTAGAAAGGATAATGGCAAGGTCATGATCATCGGGAACAAAGATCCATGCCGCTAGAACAAGGAACTCGCAATGGGCAACCTCACTTGAAGGAAACTCTCAACCACTACCTGAATCAAAAAATAACTTTCTCTACCACTCCTTAACGTGGGAATAATGACGTTCCAAGCACATCTTGGATACTAGTACAAGAGCGGAAGCTGCACAAATTCCTGTCTATACGTTGACGTCATGGGTAAAAAGGAACTCCCTCGCCTTGAGACCTAGGTAGTCTTCATTGGCGGGCTCCAAGACCTACTGCCAATGTGACGCTCCCAACCTTCGTTTAGGAAGGAATAGAGGCTTGGAGTATTGGGACATGCAACACATGGTTACATACCCTCGTTCATTACAATTAGTTAATATGTAATGCATCCTAATATACAACTAATAGTATGCAATAATCACAACGGAATAAGGGTGACTTATAAAAGTTTATGCCAGAATGAACTAAACATCCCAATCATATTAATAACCATCATAAATTCAAACTTAAGGATAACATTTTCTTTGTATAAGATATTGAAAACCAAGTCTCAATAGTCAAATTAACTCTTTCATTTGCTCTATAGCATGAAGAGTCAGAGCTATGAACATCAAAATGATATCAGTCTTCGCTCAAGTTCTGGCTCCTCTTCAACCATCTGTATCTAGTGGTCCATCCAATTCATTATCTACCAGTTTTGACACAATTTCTACCATTTCGAGAGAATGGTAGTCGGTCCACAAGGGTGAGATTTACTTGAAATTTCAGTAAGTTAAATAACCAACTTGCACAGAGATAAGTTATGCATGATAAATGATAAACATGAGATGCATGTTATGCAAAAAATCAGTATTTGTCTCCCATCCATATTCCTCAACATTTTTAGAAAAAATTGATGTACATTTTCTTACAGAGAATATTTTCTAATTCATCTTTTCAAAAACATAACTTTTCATCATAATAAAGTCATCAATATCATTAACAATAATATCATACCATATGGTTTCATCATAGCTCCCAATTATGCATGGTGACCATAGTACAACTCACGTTGAAATTACGTTGTTTGCAGACTTGTTCTCAATTTATTGGTAATATAACATTTCATCAAAACATCATAACATTCATCATAACGTATACACCCACAACGTTAAGTGCTATAAATGATTTCGCTCTGGCATTATTTAAAAAGAATACATTCGAAACTCGTGACGGTTCCTTATCAACTCAGGGATTTCCACTTCATTCTTATTCACTCTAGAGTGGACAGAGAAATTTCACTTGGATAATTCTTCATCCTAGCCTTTAGGATTGTGACAAAATTTCTTTTCATGCAATGCTTGAAAATATTAGTCATGACATGTGCTTGTAAAGTATGCTTCATGTGAAAATGATAATTTCATATGTTGTGCTAAAATTGTAGAAATTACACATGTCATGTTAGTAAGTAATCAAATACTCAATGTATTATATAACATGATGTTTCATGCTCAAAATGATATTTATATAACATAAATAGTATTCCAATTCTCAAGATTTCATCCAAACTAGGTGTTGTAATGGGTTTATGGGTGCAGGGGCTACCATGGTTCAGAAAATGAAAACAAAATTCAAAGGATTGCAAGGTGAGGTCATGCTAGTAGCCAATGGGTAAGGGTCTTCAAAGCTGGTCATTTTTCATTACTTGCTTGTCCTATCTCCATGGCTTTGTTTTGTAGGTCTAAAGATTTCATTTGATGGCTTTTTCAGGTGTTGGAAGGAGGCTAGATTGGCTGCCAAGAGATCATATTTGTGTAGGTTATGAGAGGAAGTAAAATGAAGGTAGTTACCGAGTGACATGTGAAACTTACAACCATTGCCAATCGGTTTGGCATTTGTTTGGGGAATAAATGGTCAACAAGCCTTTTAGTGCTTTGAGGGACCTTTTAGGGATTGGAGGGCAGGTGTGGTGGCATCTGGAGGTAGCTCAATAAGGAGCAGAAAATCCTTGAAGAACTAAGGTCATTCGGTTAGGACTTAACTACACCTCCCAAGGAATTAGTTGGGCTTTTGGCTTGGTTTCTTGGAAATATTTCACCCCTTACTAGGTCTGGTCCAAGAGTGATGTGGTGAAGCATGAATGGTGCAATTTCCCTTGAAACTTTGGTAGAAATGGCATGGGTTAGGGGCTAGTTGGATGAAGCGTGCATGGTGGTGCACCACAGTGCTGATTGGTGGTTATTTGGGTATTGACATGGCTTGGTTCCAATTGACATGTTTTGGGTCAAGCCTAACCTTCTAGGTTAGTCTAAGAACAATGAAAATTAATAATAAAAACTAAACTAAAAATTTCAGATCATAAATGTGAAAAAAATAATAATTTAAAAAAAACTATGCAAAATTCATGGTTTTGAAGTTACTATTCATGTGTGAGATGAATAGTGCTTCTTAACTCAAGTTAGAATCTTAACCATGATTGGGTAGGAACCCTAGGGGCATGTGGTTCATCTTGGATTTAAGGAAAATCAATAGTATGGTGTATGTGGGCCTCATTTGGAAGGATCAAATAAAAGACAAGGCTTGTTAGGCCTCAAAAGTTGGGCTTGTTGGGCCATTTGTGCAAGCCTTTTGATGTGGGTTATAATGGACCTTATATCCAGATTTGTGGTGCTTACCTATGGACTCAAAAGCCTATTAGGTTGGGTCCCAATCTTAGGTCTTTCTTAGGTTGGGTCAATAGCCTTTACTCTTACCAAGTTAGGCCCAATGACTTCATGCCTATTACATTGGGCCTATTTTCAAGTATCCATCAAGAAAGGCTTAGAACCTTATAGCTCCCAATTTGGTCTAGGGCTTTCTTATCCCATCTTATCCATAGTAACTATGGCCCTAAATAAAACACTGTTGGGCTACTTCTACATCCATCCAACACTTAGCCTTCATCCATATGCCATGTGTCATGTCACTATTGGCCTCTTGGTAGTCATCCTAAAATATTAAAAGTACTAAATTCTTCCAATAATACTAAACCCAATGCGTGAATCTCATGCCAACTTAAACTCTAGAAAAACAATTACATCTTAAAGTGTTGCACTCAAGTCCTAAAGTGATTTTAAACGGGCTGTTACAGCTACGCTACGCAACAGGCCATCAATATCCTCCAAGCGTTGGGTACAAGTTGGGAGGTAGCCAAACCGAAGAAGTCCAGCACTGCTCGAACAGGCCGGTAGAATAGCAAATGAAGTCCCATAAAAAACATTATAGAGTACAATGCCATCTAAGCGACAAAACCAGCAGGTTCAACCCCCCAGCGAGACTCAAGTAAGCTTAACACTACAGAATCAAGAACCCTATAATGGGTTCTCACAAAATCTAAATCAGAATGTGACGTCGTTGTCTACTGTATCGAAGGAAACTCGGGACGAAGTTAAGTTGAGTCAAATCTTGGAAACACAGAGATTATATTAGTAATCTGACTTAGGCATCATAGGCGTTTAATATCCTTCAAGCATTCTCTGAATTGTCTAGTACAGGTTCGCAGGAGGTGTTGATGGGTGCAAAACAAGTCCACAACACCCATAAACATGATCATTGGACAAGAGCTCTCCAATATAGGACTCCATACTCAGCCAGCCTTCTCCCTCCCTCGAGCACACTCTGTTTTTCCATCACAAACAGAAAACTCTCTCTACTTCCTCTCTCTGCAACAAAGAAAACTAAAAGAAAACTAAATTGTCACATGACCTCATCTCTCTTCCCTTGTATCTTTATCCCAAATTATTTCCATTAGCTTGAGCTAGGCCAAACATTTTCAAACCACCGTGAGCTAGCTTAGTCCCACTCCAGGTTGCACAGAAGCCACCGCAACTCATTCACAATTCACGATGATTTTTTCTTGTTTCTCCATTAAGATCGAAGGCTACACCAGCCTCCTTCTCAAGCTCTTGGCCTTGATCTTTGCCAACAAGACCAGCAATAAGTTGCCCTCTCGCACGTTCAAGCAGTCCCTCTTTCTCTCCCTCTGCCCCACTATTTTCTCCCTACTCTCTCACATTCATCCCTGTGCAAGATTACAACAAGCCTCCCTTAATTGAAGTCAAGCCAACAAGAACCACCGCATACTTCTCTCTTGTATCAGCCTTGGACCAAATCTCTCCCTAGGTTGCTTCTGCTCTCTCTATAGGTAAAATCCTTCTCTCTTAGTGCATGACTACCTCACTGAATATGTAATTGGTTAGCAACAAATAAGGTGATGGGTCAAGCATGAGCATGCATTATAGAATGAGGTTTTTTTTTTTAATTTTATAATAATTTTATTCATTTTTTTAATCTTTTAAAATCCAATAAAACTCATTTTTACTCAAATATTTTCATTACTATTCACAAACTATTTCATTATTTAACAGAACTCTAAAATATTCTAAGTGTACAAATGAGTGCAAAATAAGCAAAGACCAGTAATTTCTAGAATAGAAATGCTACTTGCACACGGCACGCGTACCTCTCGCGTACCCATGGCCACTGTAGCTTAATGAAACGGTGCGTTTGCACCATCTTAGTGAAACTGTGCATTTAACCATCTTTACTAGAACGGCAGGGAGGGGTCAAACGAAGAGATGAAATCACGAACTGTATGAGCCGATTCCACAGTTTACATCCGAAGGAAATCAAACCCTGACCTCACCCCACAAAGCACCTCAGTCTCACCTCAGCTGGGAGGACGGCCTTGGAACCCCACACCAAACACAGCAAGCTTCCGAAGCAAGCTACAAAGACTTTTGCAGGGAGGTACGATGAGTGGTCATCTCCTTCGGCTGAAACAAGCTTCCCCACCGACGTGCAGGAAGACGAAACACGAAGGGAGGTACTTTCAGTTCTCATCTCCCTCTCTTCTTCTTGCCCTAAACCGAATCTCCCATTGTTAGTGTTTCTTAAACAACCGATTTCGATTTCGGTATATACACATGATTTCGAATAAACTGGAAACCCTAACCCTAATCCTAACCCTAACCCTAACCCTAATGTTTGATTTGAAATTCTTTTAGATTCAAAATAGCACTTTATTCAGATTCAAAATTGCACCTAATTTCGAACACCTAATTTTGAAATTCGTTTAGATTCGAAATCGGCTCCCTAACCCTAACTTGTATCAGTATATACTCTGTTTTTTTTTTTTTGTTCTTGATTGTTCATGAAATAAAAATATTTCTTATAATCATCAACTATTATAGCTAATGTATATAACATGAGTCATTTACATGAGATATTGGTCCAATCCTATAATATTTTCTGATTTGTTCTACTTTATTTCAATGTATACAATATATAGTTTCTCTATTTGTTTTGTATTCATGTTTGTTTTCCCAACAATGCTCATGTACATGATTAATTGATCTGAGTACATGTTGTTGACTTGTTAGCAAAAAACACTACTTCATGAGTGCGGTCTAGTATGTAAATGATAAACCATGCCATGCATCCTTGGTATAGATCTGGGTCTATATACACGGGTCTTTGTTTTTCTGAAGTGTCCTGAGTGCATACATAAACACAGAACAGGAACCACTATCAAAATGCATCCTCTTTTATTTCATGGGAGTGTTCCTAAGAGAAGAGAACAAAAAAAGAAAATGATATATTGGTCTTAAGGTGTGGAGGGTGGTGTGTTCTAAGAAGGTAAATTTTTTTCATACACCCAACAGAATCTCAATTTTATATGTCAATAAATCACATTGTTGCAATCTGCTGTATTATTATTCAGCACCATTTTGTTCTATATTTCTGAAAACTCTATTGGATTAAATTTAAGAATAAGTCATCATCCACCACGAACTCTTCTTCATCTGTTGGTAAACAACGTATGGGTCAACCATTATGCTTCTGTGAATTTGAAGCCCAACTGAGATACTCATCTACAACAAGAAATCCAAGACGACCTTTCTTAGGGTGTCCCAAGTACAACACAAAGGTAACAACATTAATGTTTAGCGTTACATTTAATATTATGTACATCTAACATGTTTCCAATCAAAATGTTTAAAATGATTAGGGATTGCCATATTATAAATATTTCAAGTGGGTAGATGGGGATGAATACAGAACGTCCGATGTTCGAGAAATTCACAATGAAATGTTAAGAACCAAAAAAGAGCTGGAGAAGATACTTGACGATATCGAAAAGAGCAAGATTGATCTCCATAAGAGAGTGGATGAGATTGAGATGAGAGAGATGGCGCTATCCGATAGAAATGAGGAAGTTGTGAACAAGGAGATGGCGCTTGTTGTACGCGAAGCTGAAATAAGACGTTCGCGCACACTTCTCCGGGTGTATTGGGCTTTTGGTTTTTTTGTAACATGTTACTTGTCTTGGTGACTTAGGATTTTCCTTAAAATGTTAGATGCTATGTGTATGTAACTTTTTTATATGTTGGTGATGTTATAAATCTGTAAAGAACTATTTTGTAGTTTAAGACTTGTTTATATGCATGCTTGCGGCTCAACAATTTCCAATTACAATATTTATATAACTATTTTACATTATAAATATTATTTCTTTTCTAGCTATTTAAATTTAAAAACCTTTTTAAACAGAAAATTTTAGAAAAATCATAGGAAAAGTTAATTTCATGCTTTTTGTTTGATGATGAGTGTCAGCCACATGCATATGCATGCTTAGGTAAAGTGCACCGAATGGCACCTGGGTGAAATCTGCCCATAAATCCAATACAAAAGTGCACCGAAATCTGCCCATAAGTCCAATACAAAATTGCACCGAAATCTGCCCATAAATCCAATACAAAACTACACCAAAATCTGCCCATATATCCAATACAAAACTGCACTGAAATCTGCCCATAAATCCATAAGTGCACCTGGAGATTTAAGGCACCGCCTGTACATTAAATCTGGATTAAAGTGTTCCTGCAATTAATCCTGTTCCAACTGAATGCAATTAATCTGCCCAATTTTGAAACAAAAATAAATCACCGAACTCATCCACATGTAATTGAAGGCACTTTCAAGTAAAACAATTTCCATGTCAATACACTTCATAGCACTTTTGCATATAAACTGGCACTTTTGCATATAACTTGGAATTCCATCCATGTTCCATTTGACAAAAAAATGGTTACAAACAATCAAGTACTCCCAAATGTGAATACATGGCTCAGCCCCATATCCAAGTTAATTTCAACAAAAAGGTATAAATACCCAACCACAAAAACTATAGCACCATTTTTGTTATGTAAATTAGTTCTCTGGGCCATCCAACCCAATTTGCACCGGTTGTGATCCATCCAACCCAAATTGCATCTGTAAGAAATAATTTGCAAATATTAGTCTCATGTAAATGTTACTATTTTCATCTAAAAAGTGTAGAAATCTTACACTTTCTTGACTTCCAACCACTATTTCTTGGAGCTGGGCTCCACTAATGACATTAGCTAATCTGTCTTCAACATGCTAGTGAAAAAAAAATCAATAAATAAATATAAGAACTCTGACGTAAATATAAAAAAAAAATAATATACTTCCATGTAACCAACATTAGCTGATCTGTCTTGAACTACCCAGTAAAAAAAAATCAATAAATAAATATAATAACTCTGACGTAAATATAGTGAAAATAATTGATCCCAAGATACCAACATTGGACATATCTATCTCTGAAGGGCCAAATAAATTTCTGCACGTGTTCGGCACTGGTGTATCTCCTCCATCTCTCTAATAAACAAGTAGCATTCGTCATTAGCTTTTGCATTAATAAAATAACTGGCCTAAACATGATATAACTAAAATTAAAATATGTGCACCTGTTTACGTTTTCGGTTTACTGGTGCATTCTTTGTCTTTCCTTTAACTTTCCGCATTTCGTTCTCCATCATGGATACTCTCCTCAGAGATGGGGGTCTGCCTTTCTCTCTGACAACTACTGGACTGAGTACTTGCTTTGAACTACCCACTGTCGTTGTCTCATTTGTCGAACAACCAACATTGGAACCAGTGAGGGTCATGGATGGGGGTTCTTGATTCTCACTATCTAAGTCAATCATAGCATATAACTTTTGTGTGGCATCCTCAGTATGTTTTTTTGAACCCGCTGCATGAGTAATCGTTTTATAACAGATTTTCAATAGACTTGAATATTTGCTAGCATCCGGTCGCTGATTCCCTCCATCATAGCTGCTATGGATTAAAGTGTATCTCCGTTTGATGTCCTTCCTCCATCGGTCTAAAATGTACTTCTCTGGCAGTACTTTTATCTCGATACATTTAAATACGGCCAGAATGTGCCTACACAAAATACCCCTCAGCTGAAATAAACCACACGAACACTTCGCATCTACATCTTCCTCACTAAAGTCCACAAGTAATTTAACCAACTTACTGAACTCATCCACACGGACTTCATCCTCTACTAGATAGGTTTTTACTGCACCATTCCTCTTAAGTAACTCTGGATCCAGGTCGATAATGCCAGTAAGTTGCTGCTGAACTTCCCTAAATTTAGCATTTGTGTATAACTCTTGAAATTTTTTTTCGATTGGAGATCTAGAAATGCATGGAATGGTAACGCTAAATGAGTGGAAGTCTGCAGTATTTTCATTCTCAATTTTTTTTTTCAAGGCACTATCAAACTAGTTGACAAACTCTTTTAAGTTTTTCTTCGCATGGACATAACCATCGAAAAAAGCATTCATGCTTTCGCTGCGCTGCGTTGTACTCATCCCAGCCCAAAAATACTCTTTCAAAAATGCAGGCACCCAATGCTCACGCTCAGTGTATAAACTTTTTAGCCAGCCATTCTCATGCAAGTTGTAAGTGGTGATTAATTGATCCCAAGATTTCTCAAACTCATCAGCAGTTTGAGAGTCATACACAGATTTCATCAGTGCATTTTTCATTCCACTTTTGTATGAAGCATATGAGGCGAGCTTTTCGGGGACTTTTTTCAATATGTGCCACAAACAAAGTTGATGTCGGCTTTTTGGAAATATAATAGCAATTGCGTTTTTCATCACTCTGTCCTAATCAGTGATAATAGCTTTCGGAGGTATACCATCCATACACTTCAACCACGTCTAGAATAACCACACAAACGTCTCTGTATCCTCACTGGAAATCAATCCTGCTCCCAATAGAATTGACTGTCTATGATGGTTTAAACCAACAAATGGTGCGAATGGCATCCCATATCTATTCATCAGGTATGTAGTGTCGAAGGTGACCACATCACCAAAGTATTGGTAAGCTACCCTGCTACAAGGGTTTGCCCAGAAGATATTTTTTAACCTCCCGTCGTCATCCAAATCCATAAGTGCAAAGAAACCGGAATTTTTGTACTGCATCCTACAAAAATACTCTTGAAGTGCTCCAGCACCACCTTTGCCAAGCCGTAGATGTCTTGCCTTATCGATATAATTCCGACAGTCTTTTTCCAAAAATGGAAGATTCTCAAATCCACCAGCATCAACGACGAGAGAGCCGAAACTCTTATTCATTCGGATCCCAGCCTGATCATTGATATCTAAGACTCTTTTTACGGAGTCACTTACTTCTCTATTACATCGAAAGAAGCGAGATTTATTTGGACTGAGACCGTGGTTATGGATATTATGAATTGTTGTCAATCGAAACTTTCTATCAACTTCTAAGGCATTAATCTTTGCCTTCCATTCTGTCTTTCCTGTCAGACGTGGTCTGGCCACATTCAACGTCCTATTTCGGGCCTTCCCACCACGTGCACAACCAAGGGTGACATACCAAATTGGCTCATCATCCTCCTTCTCAGTCCTTCTTGTCATCACCCCAAATCCACATTTCTTCGTATACTGCTTATAATAATTCATTAATTCTTCAAAAGAATTAAACTCCATCCCAGACTTTGGTTCCTCAATCGATTCATCATCAATCTCTTCCTCTAATTCAGATGTTCCGACAATGCCATCCCCAGTTTCCCGTGAATCTGGTACCTCGTCTTTGCTTTCTTCAACTCTAGAAGAGGTACATGGAATATCATTGTGCCTACAGTCAAGTGGTTCCTCTATATCAACTCTTCTGCTCGAAGCGGAGCCTGTAGTCATGAGAGGAGTTGGATAACAAGCATCCTGAACAAAAAATCAATGACACTAAACTCAACACCGTCCTACAAATTTGGATGGAAAAAAATATAACATACCGTGATTGGGGAAACTGAGCTAGATGGTGTTAGCGGAGATGGATGTTCTTCTCCTTTTCCCATATTGTATCGGGGATGAACTGCATGATTCCACAAGAGGAATTAAAACTGGCCCTACAATTACAACTTCAATATAAAGAACTCAAGATGTCCTATGATTCACTCACCCTTTTCTTTCAACCATCCTATGATTAACCACAAGGAGTATAATTGCAATGAGTATATTTTAGTCTCGACTCACAAACGAGGCTCAAACTTATTGCATTTTCTAATTTTAAAATCAAAACTAAGTTATATCACCAACTTTTAAGCACCTAGTATCTGTTATGAATCTCTGCAAATACTTTAGTCCCAGCCATAACTTGGTCAAAAACTCAGGAAAGCAAAATAAACCCAGGAAGAGAAAAATGTAGATTAAAACACCCTCTGTAGCCTCGCTTTGAACAGAAAATCTGCACTACAAAATCTACACAACTTGATTGGCTGTTTGGATTGAGAGTTCTAAATCATTCTCAACTACAAGTTAGGAGATGTGAAGAATCTGTGTATGATGCTAGTGAAAAAAAAAATCTGCACATTTGATTGGCTGTTTAGATTGAGAGTTCTAAATCATTCTCAACTACAAGTTAGGAAATGTGAATAATCTGTGTATGATGCTATGAAAAAAAAAATAATCTTTACACAATCAAAATGATATAGATTCAACTAGCAGAAACTAGTCATGCCCAAAATCAACAAATAAAGTTGGATTTAGAAAAATATAAAAATAGAAGATGTACAAAAATAGAAGGAAAATGGAAGAGAAAACATGTTGAAAGAGATTTGGTCTACCCACGACGGCACGACGGCAAGACGACACTCTCTAACACAGAAATTGACCACCGGCTGATCTACCCATGACGACACTCTCTCTAACACAGAAATCGATCAAATACAGCTGGGTGTTCGACGGCACAACGTCTGGATCTGGGATGGGGTCGACGTCGCGCGAGGTTGGGGATGGGGTCGACGTCGTCACGCCGGGGTGGGCTCGGGAAGTTCAAATTCCTTCGTCAGCAGCACTGGATTCAATTCTTGATGTTTTTTACGCTGGTTTGAAACAGCTTCGGGATGTTGAAATCGAGTTCCGCTTTCTTTTAGCTCTATTTCTTTTTCTTTTTTTTATCATATCGGCTCGGCTCGAGCCGATTCTGCAAAAGGTACCCCAGCCAGGTACCTGTAGCAGAACTCTTTCTAGAATATACCAAAATCATTGATCAAAATGATTATGAGTTAGCCACTTGGCAAACACCCATTGAGGAAAATTGATGAGAATCTCAACGAATGAGAGACTCCACAAGAAACAAGGCATGGAAGAAAAAGTACATCATTTGTTTCCTAAATTTCATAAATTCTACAACAACCGAATGAAATCCAAAATTGATTTATAATCTTTAAAAATATCGAGAAGAAGACAGTTGCGATAGATGAACATTATTTCTTATTTTTATTTATTTATGTGTTATTTCTCTTTTTATTTTTATATCTACCTTGGTTAAATAAGTGCGAATACGGGATAAATTGTAATTTTCGTCCACTATATGTTTTTCCCATTTTTGTCCCTCATTCTGTCATTTTCTCCCAATATCGTTTACGTATTTTCTCTGCAAGTTCTCTCAGTGCTCTCTCTCTCTCTCTCTCTCTCTCTCTCTCTCTCTCTCTCTATATATATATATATATATATATAAATTTTTTGCCAAATTTTTTCTTCTCATGCTTGAGTTTAGCCCAAAACAAGCCAAGATACACGCATATGCATATGCTTGCTTTCAGAAGACTAAAAAAGACACTCACTTGGAAGTGCATTAGCGAAGAAATCTTTGGTAACAAACTAGACATATAGCAAGCAAACTAAATGAAGTAAAAACTTTGATGAGCCACATTGTCTACTGTCTCCCAGATCAGCGTAAAGCTCGATCAAGAAGAAAGGAAGCCAATAAGCCTGAAAACCCATCAGACAATAAAATAAAATAACAACAAAAAAACCCCAAAGTAACTTTCTTCAAAAAAAAAAAAAAAGGGAATGGAGATGAGCTCCTTTGCTCTACCGTTATCTCGGTTCCACACGAATGTCTCAACCAATAGCCACCGTGTAAGCCTGGATCCGTAATGTATTCTCCATCTTGAAGTCTCTTTTGCCGACGATTTTTGCTCCAGCCACTGTCGTCCTTGGCCATGTTTCCTCCATCTTGTTCTGCCATGTTCGACCTCCAACTGCACCACTGTGAATATCGACACAGCCACCTGAGCTCCATCGAGCCCTTCTTTCTTCTGTACGGTGTCCTCGGCTTTTCGTTGGGTAAGCTATGCCTTACAGCCCTCTGGTTCTAGAATGATATCTGCTACTTAAAGTTTGAAATAATCTTCCCAACCTCCTACTATTCACTACACTCCACACTCCACTTTTTTTTTTTAATTTTTTTTTATCAAATATTTTTTATATGAATAGTGAATAAAAAATTTGAAATATTTAAAAAAAAATAAATTCAAAATTTTTTTTTTTAAAAATATTAAAAAATATTAAAAAGTATGGAGTGTGGAGTGTGGGTGAATAGTAAGAGGTTGTGTAGCAAATCCCGACCTTTTTAGTTGGGCTGAACTCTCATGGACTTTTGTTGTGTAAAAAATCTTCACAACCTTCTACTATTTACACTACACTTAATATTTTTTTAATTTTTTTATCAAATATTTATTATATGAATAATGAATAGAAAATTTGAAATAATTTAAAAAGAATAAACTTAAAAAAATATATTAAAAATATTTAAAAATTTTAAAAAATATGGAGTGTGGAATATGATAGAGATTATTTAGCAGACCTCTTTGTTGTAATTGGGCTTATTCCAATTTCAACTTGAGTTTTAATGGGCTTGAATTTTAAGTTAAGCCATGTTTTTAATTGGGCTTATTAAATCAGCTTTCGTCTCTTATTTTAGTTGTTTTGCTTGTTTTAGTTGGGCTTATTTAACTTCACATGGGCTTTTGTTGTATTTGAAAATTATTAGTCCATAAACTTTATTTTACAAGAAAATATTTTAAGGATTTTAATTATGTTATTAAGTATTAATTTTTACAACAAAATTTAGTAGTAAATAATAAGCTTCTACTATTATTATTAGCACGTTAAGTCTAGTTAAGTATATTTTATGAAACGAGTTTCCAATGTTATTTAATAAATTTAAATAAAATATAATTTCCTATTAAATTGCAATATGTTATTAGTGTTAAATTATTATTAGATTATAATAATAGTTTTTCCAGGATTTGAATTTTAAATATGATTAAGTCAATTATCGAAATGAATTCCAGTTGTTATTTTGTCAATTTTGATAAAATTATTTTATTATAGTTATAACCAAAAAATAAAAAAGTATGTTAAGCATAGTTAAATGACATTATTATTTATTAGATTTCTTGTAAAATTGAATAATTATGTTATTCATAAGAAATTTTAGCCGTTTTATGAATTGTGATTTCACGACTTGTTTTAATGGATTTGTATATGGATTAAATACTTACTTAATTATAATTTGGAAGTGAGAATAAGTTATTAGTATTTAAATAATTTATGTACCACACATGTCATAATATATACAAACATGTCATCCAGTATAACACACGATCATGTCATTCCGCATCATGTTCAAATTTAGAAGTTATAAATATGTATGTATTATGTCATGCAGCTCATGTCGCACAAGACACTTAAATTTTCTTAAGTTTAAATACAAGAGAAGACCAAATCAGCTTAATCAGATAATCATTTAGATGCATGGTACCACTGCAGATTGAGGATGGATATACAAGAAAAATCAGAAGAACATTACTTAAGTGATAAAGAATAACCAAAAGAATATGACTTCGAAGAATTAAAGGAAAAATATTTAATGATAGATTGGATAGTGTGTCAACTATGCATGGGAGGAACTATCAAAATCTAACAAAATAAACAATGGAAATATTAACTTCATAAAATAGACTCCATAATACTATAGGCTAATCATAAATTTAAACAATTAGCAATATACTTTAAATCCCTTGAGTATTTTCAATAAAAATAGAGTTTCTAAGCTAAAACTTTTATTTAATTTAAAACTAAACCCAACTTAAATGTTAAGCCCAACCCCATTAAAAACAACATAATTTCTGGAATAAATAAACCAAACCTATTACAACAATTAAGCCCGACATATGATGTAAGTCTAATTAAAATCAAGCCCAGCCCAATGTAAGATAACTTATTGATTTTTGTAACAAATAAAACCTAAGCACCTCAAAGGAGTCAGACCCACCTAAAATTCCAGTTTCTATTGGGCTTTACACAACTCCCTTTTTTTATAACAATTTCTATGCCTCCAAAAAATAAAAACACAAAACACAAAATCCAAAATTACTTTCACCAAAAGCTCAAAAAACAACATCTTGTTAGGCTTTTCTCGATTGACCACCACTTTCATACACAATCAAATTTGTCTCAAGAAATGAAAATTTTCCAACCAACATCCTCAAATGTTTGATTTTGGAATACTAATTTCATTTGGTAAGAGAAATGGTCATAGGTAAACACTTGCATGATATCTGTTTTCATAAATGATTGTGTTAACGTTGTGTTTCATATGTTTTTAGATTGTGTTCCAACAACTCATATTTTCAGAATTGAGTATGCAAAAATAGAGAAGAAGGCAGCTGGGAGAAGGTGGCTTTGGGGTCGGGGAGTTTTCGATATCAAAATTAGTATCGTCTTTTGGAAGTTTATAAATAAGTGAGTAAGTTTATGGATCAAAGAGAGTTTCTCATACTTGAAAGTTGTTATTTATACCAGGAGTTTGAAGAAGGGGGACAGATCGTGTCTACTCCCGTGGATCCCATGTCTTTTGGACTGTTCCTGTTGTCAGAGTCCTTTAATGCGGCGTGCATTTGTGACTACATCATTAATGTGACGTGTAGCTTGGCTAGTGGTGTATTAATGTAGCCTAGTTTTCTAATTCGCTTTATCTTTGGTGGTTCGTCGATGTCTCATGTCAAAGGTTCAAGGGTTCTCCATCTTTCCTGTTTTGTCCTGTACAAGTCCTCGTGATTGGATTGTGGCTGAACGATGTCAAGCCTGTCCGACCCATCAACCATCATTATTTACTTTTCCTTGTAGGCACCTTATTTCATAGGTAAGTTTGGACCTTAGGGCCGAGTATTGGGCTGAGTCCCTATGGGCTTGTGAAGTGGGGAAAATCTCCTTACAGATTGATTTGATACATTATTTTATTTCATAACCATGTTGAGAATCAATATACATTTATGTAAAATAATGATGTTTATAAATTTGGAAATTTTGGATATGCAACTCTCACCGATAAGGGCTTGCCAATTGAAGGATGATTTTGTATATTTGTTCATTTATGTAAAGAGAGATGCTTTTAATTAGGTGTTGTTTAGAATCTATCGTTAAATAATTTTTATTTAATAAATTGTTACTATTATCTGTCTCTTCTCTACTAAGAGATTTTATTTTTAATAGAGTTTTTTTCCTCCAACGGAGCGCTACTTACAACGGGCGGCGACTTGCACCCTTCATATTATGTATTAAAAAGATTTACACGTTAAATTTCATAATTTTGAAAACGGGAGGTCTCCTATAATTTCGTTTGGCGCACGCTTTTTTTTTTTAACCGTTTGCTTCTGTCTTTTTTTTAGAACGCCGTTATCATAAAATCCAGGGGCTATCCAAAATAAACGTGGCAAAACCAACCATCCAGCTAGCTGGCTGAAGGGGCAATTTGGTCAATTCAAGTACAGGGGGTGACAATTCCACAAAAAGATCTACGATTACAAAACCAGGGTCTGTCTAACCGCCAGTTTCCACTGAATCTTGGGGGCGGGAAGCTGAATCAGAACAAATAAAAATACTGCTTTTGTTTTCCAACCGAAGCAGTGTCTTATCTCTTTCCAATGGCCCATGGTTTTGCTCTCTCATCTCTCTCTTTCCTAATATATCAACACCTTCCGCCCACCTCCTCCTCATTCTTGCATCCTTATCTCTTTTCCAGCACTGTTCTATACAAGATCCTCTCCTTTTTCACTCAAACATACCCATATCCGTTCTTCATCTCATTCGTTTTCATCGGGCCGAGAAAGATCGCGGTAAACTTGTATATCTTGGTTCTCTTCCTTTTAGGCTTCTGGGCATTGAACTTTCTGTGTTATGGATTAGGGTCTGGATTTATAACCTTAAGTTTATGTTGGATTTCAAGAAATAGAATACTGTTTTCGGATATCGACCTTGTCTCTTTTGCAATCAATTTTTGTTAGAGGAGGAGAAATTGTATAGAGGACAGAGGTCAGGTCAGAGGAAATTGTTCGGAACTTGAGGAATTTGTGTTGCATTTGGAGGAATATTTGGTGCTTAATTACCCTTGTCGATGGGAATGGAGGCAGGGTTGGTGGAGCGCGGGAGAGACATGGTTGGGCATGTTACCAGAGTTGGATATGTGAAGAAGATTATAACGAAGAGGAGACGCATGCGGAGGATTGTGCGGCCTCCGCAGGCGGCCCCTATGGCGTTGCAGGAGCTGTTCGTGTCGTGCCTAGACGTGTTCAAAGGCCCTGGCACCGTTCCTGCCCCTCAGGATGTACAGAAACTATGCCACATTCTTGGTACGTACATCCGTTCTCATGAGCTCCTATCGCTTGCGAGGAATTAGATGCTAATTTTAAGTTTGATTGAAGACTGTGCAATAATCCTGACTTTTTGCGAGTCATTAATATATTGTCGTTGTTTCAATTGTCTCATTGTCTGGTTTTACAATGTATGAATTAGTTGAAAATAGTGCATTCTATCCATCAGTATGATTCATTGCATGATTAATTCCTGCTTGGGGGAATCACTATTTTATTATTTCTGCTTTTATGTTTTGGTCAATCCTGTCAACCTTGGAACTTTACGTGACTTGACTGTGTGTATAAATTCTGAAGGATGGATCATGAATAAAATGAACTAGAAAACTCAAAGAGATTTGAATCCAACGGGGTTTTTATATTAGAACAGTTGAAGATATCTTGGGGAGCTGGAGGATGACAGAGCCAAGAATCTTAATATATACAAAATATACAAAAAAATTAAAAGAGAAAAAGGAGGTGATTTGTCTAGATGTGTGTTCAGCTCCTTGTTTTGCAAAATAGATGAACTTTGTGTACAAGGGCAAGAACAAAGTAATAGTATATTGTCGGTGCTGCTGATTATATTAATTGCATAGTTTCGATAATAGCCATTTCACCTTTTTTTCCCTTTGTAGTGTTATAATGTCAAGCATTTCCATCATGTTGTAGACAATATGAGGCCGGAAGACGTGGGGCTAAGTGGAGAACTAAAGTTTTTTAAGCCTTCAAATGAGGTCAAAAGTGATCCAAGGGTCACATCCACAACCATTTACAAGTGCGATAACTTTTCGGTAAGACTAACCTGTTCTTGTTGGTTGCCTGCAAAATATTCTCTGTGAAAAGGAAAAAATTAGGCTGATCAATCATCCAGCTGCATTTTTAATACAAATTAAATTTGGAATACTTCTATCTATCAGATTCTGGTGTATAACAACATTAATTTAGAGTACTTCTTGGAGTCATTTTCGTTAGTTTCAAATGGTTTGATACGTCTCCTTGTTATTCTTTGCTTGTGCAGTTGTGCATGTTCTTTCTCCCTGCAACTGGGGTGATCCCCCTTCACAACCATCCAGGAATGACTGTTTTTAGCAAGCTTTTATTAGGAGCAATGCACATAAAGTCCTATGACTGGGTTGATCCCGTCGATTCGGATAGCTCTGAGCAATCCTCCCAATGTGAGTACCTCTCTCTCTTTCTCAACATTTTGAAATAAAATTGTGGAGAGATGTGATGGTGTTTGACTCAAACAGGATGGTTTTTTTGCAGTGAGATTGGCAAAGTTGAAAGCTGACAGAGTCTTCACGGCCCCATGCGACACTTCAGTATTATATCCAACAACTGGGGGGAACATCCACGCCTTCACTGCCATAACCCCATGTGCAGTGCTTGATGTGCTAGGACCTCCCTATTCTAATGAAGATGGTCGAGATTGTTCCTTCTATAAAGATCATCCCTACGCTGCCTCAAGTAAGTAATTTCTTACTCTCTTTTTTGCTTTTAGCTCTCTGTGACAATCTGGTTTGGGGTGCCAAGTTACAAAAAATTACTTTTATATAGTCTTATCTTATAAAATAAATTTTCAAAATTTAATTTTTATCCAATTCTGAACAATGAATATTGCTTTCCATAATGTTCCAACTTAGGAATTATAATCTTACTAATCGAACTTGGATCCCCCCCATTCATAATAATGGGTTGAAATTTGATGCTAAGTTATTTCTTACCGATTTCTAGCAGGAGAGACAACAGTGAAAATGGAGGAGGCCGACTGTTATGGATGGTTAGAAGAGATTCATGAAATGCCAGAGAACTCAAAAATTGACGAAATTGAATACTTGGGTCCTCAGGTTATTGAGCCTAGTTAATCGTTAGCCGCGTTGGAAGTGTAACCAAAAAGGCAAACTCAGTCTTGTTTGCCGTTAATATTTACATTTGTATTTCTTTTCCATTCTCTCGTTTGTGGTTGGGTTTAGCTATGTTAATTGTAGATTTTTAGTTCTACCCTTTTTTTTTTTTTGGTTTCAAAGTGTCACACGCCCAAGTTTAACCCTGTACGCACTAATGTTCTCACTTAGAGGGTGGGGACCTCCAAAATAGGGAAGAAACAAAAGAGATGAGAGAATATTCTTGTGATTTCTTTGATGAATTACAGAAAATAGAAATACTTTGGGTCTCAAATTTGTGTCCTGAATGGGACTTTTATTTATTTAGTGATTAAAGAAGTGTTTTTTATTGATGCAGTAAATTTTTTATTTTTTTAAAAATGTTTACGATGATTAAAAAAATATATGAAAAAAAAGAAAAATAAAAAAACTACTTTTACCTTTTTGGTGGGTTCTCGGTCTACATCGAGGATGTAACAGTACTCTACAGAAAATGGTCCCATTCCTATTTAGGGAATCTGCCAGTGACGCATGCCTTCCATTAACAGACCTGTAACAAACTGGACCAACAAACAAAGGGCATAATCATAATTCAAACTACTAACAGACTTAAGGACATAAATATAAATGCAATTAGTAATAAACCAGACTTGGCCCACGGGCCTTAAATGATAACTAATGCATGAGTCCACTACAGAATTATACTACAGATCATTACTAACGTTAAGCCCATTACAGGCCCAACTCAGATATCTGACCCATGGCCCTCATACAGCCCCAATCTTCCCTTTTTACTCGTGCCCTAGCTCATGGTCGATGACATAACCCTCTCCTTAGAACACCTTGTCCTCAAGGTGGGGATATGATTTCTTCAATTGGTTTTACGATTCCCATGTCACCTCTTAGGATTTTGCCATTGCCACTTCACGAGAACTTCTACCATAGGTTTGTTGTGCCATTTTCTGATTCTTCTAGAGAGTATTTCCTCGAGTTCGGGTTTCATTACACCTTCTGAATCAATAGGAGGGAGGGTTGGGATGACTCTTATCTTTTGGCTTACTCTCTTTCTCTATTGTGAGACGTAGGGGTGAGCATCGGGCGGTCCGGACCTAAAAAACCAGACCAGACTGATCAATTTGGACCGAACCGGTCTTGGTCCGGTCCAATTTTTTTTGGACCGAACTCATTCGGTCTGGTCCACGATCTGGCTGTTTTTCAGACCGGACAGGACCGGACCGAATGTAAATAATTTCTATATATTTTTTTATATATAATTAATTATATATATAATTATACTATATTATAATTAAGTATAGACTATTAATACTATTATATATTTATATAGTTATACTAATGGTTATATTAGTTGTTATATTAGTTTAATTATACTATATTATAGTGATTTATTATAATTATATTATATATTAGTATAAGTTAATAATGATTTAGTATAGTTATAACTATTAACTATAGACTATAGTTTTACTTATACAATTATACTTATACTAATATTACTAATATATAGCTATAGCCTATACTATATTACTAATATTCTAATACTTTATACTAATACTATTATATAGTTATACTATAATTGTCATTATAGTATTAGAATCATAAATTATAATATTTATAATATATAGAATTTGAGTCATTTACATACTCTAAGTTAGTAACAAATTATATAATTTTCATCTAACCTAATCCTATCACTAACTAATATATAATTATACTATATTATAATTAAGTATAGACTATAGTTATATAGTTATACACTTATACTTATACTAATATTACTAATATATAGCTACACCATATTACTAATAGTCTAATACTTTATACTAATACTATTATATAATTATACTAATCATGATTCATAATAACTAATCACTATAAGTCTATCACTATATATATTTAGTATCAATGTATTAATATATTCTTTAATGTATTACTAATACTATTAAGTATTAAGAGTTATAGTATAAATTATAATATATGTATAATTTATAAATTTATAATAGTATGTATAATTAAATATTTTATTCTTATTTATAATAGTATGTTAAGAATGTATCTTTCTCAATTATGGATATAATATGTATGGATAATTAATTTATTCATGCTTATTGCCTCATATACAAAATGTTAAAAGTTGTATATGGCTCATTATGCATTAACATACTTTAAGTTAGTAATAAAATAATAATTAATATCATCAATAATGTAATTTTCATCTAATTTATTATCATTGACCATATAAAATATTTTTTTATTGAGTTTGTTACATAATCCACATTAATAAGTCACTTAGTTTAATTTAGTATTGTAAATATATTTTTTTTATTAATTGATTAAAAAAAAAGAGAAAGGCCGGACCGAACCGGACCAGACCGGACCGATAGCTACCGGTCCAGTCCCCTTGGGTGTTCAGTCCGGTCCGGTCCGGTCCAATTGATGGACCGAAAACCTTCGGTCCATCACCGGATCGGACCGTGTGCACCCCTAGTGAGACGTGGAATATTGGATGAATGGACAATGATGGAGGTAGCTGCAGGCGGTATGCCATGGCCCTGACGTGGCTAGTGATTTGAAACGGCCCAAAGAACCGTGGTGCTAGCTTCAACTCCTTCCGGTGAGCCACCGATAGCTAGTGGTATGGCTGCAACCTTAGGTAGACCCACTCCCCTATCTCAAAAGTTTGTTCATTTCTCTTCAAATTTGCATATTTCTTCATGCGTTCTTGGGCCTGTGATAAATTGTGTTTTAACAACTGTAAAATTTGATCCCGAGACTTCAAATTTTCTTCTACTGCCTCCACTTGAGTTGTTCATGGAGAATTGGATGTTAGCCGTGGTAGGGGGTAGCCATATGAGGCCTCAAATGAGGTGAGTCGAGTAGAGGCATGTTGGGTGGTATTATACCACCATTCAGCCCAAGGAACTCATTGAGCCCAACTTTTAGGTTTATCACCAACAAAAGACCTTAGGCAGTTCTCAACACACTTGTTCATGGCCTCTGACTGGCCATCTATTTGGGGATGGTACGATGTACTAAGGTCCAATTGGGTCCCTTGAGACCTAAAAAGTTCCTGCCAGAAGGAACTTGTGAAAATACTTCCTCTGTCAGAAACTATGGAATGGGGCATTCTATGCAATTTCAGAATATTCTGACAAATAATTGAGCCACTAACTTGGTTGTAAAAGGGTGAGTGAGAGGTATAAAGTGGGCATATTTTGTTAGCCTATCCACTATCACCCACAGACTGTTGTACCCATGGGATGTAGGTGGACCCTCCACAAAATCCATAGTGATATGGGTCCATGGAAGGGAAGGTATGGGGAGAGGTTGTAGGAGCCCACTTGGTTTGGGCTCCTATAAATCTTTTAGTGTCTGCCTTCAACCCTGGCCAAAAAAATTCTCTCTTCACCTTGTGTAGAGTTTTGTCATACCCTGAGTGTCCCCCTTCAACACTGTTGTGTAACTACTATAAAATTTTCAGAGTTAGGCACTACTATCCTCTTTTTATAGAGTAGTAGCCCCCCTTACTCGAGAAATGCTGAGGTAGGGTCCCCTCAAGCTGCTAGGTTATCAATTTAGAGGTATAGGGGTCTTTGCCATAATCTGCTTTGATTCTCTCTCACGACCCAGTAGTTGCAATGGAGATAGCTGAAAGTTGGACTTCACTCTCTGAACTACTCCTTTCATCTATTCTGGACAAGGCATCAGCCACCTTGTTCTCTTGGCCCTTCTTAAACTCCATCACCAAATCATACCCCAAAAGTTTAGAAACCCACTTTTGCTGTAAAGGTTTTCCCAGTTTTTGTTCAAATATTTTAAACTTTGATGGTTAGTCCTTACTAGTAAATGGTTTACCTAAGAGATAGGGTCTCCACTTCTGTGTAGCAGCCACCAGAGCATAAAGCTCCTTCTCATAGGTTGACCAAGTTAAGACCCTGCCTTTATGAGCCTGACTAAAATATGCTACTGGTATGTTTTTCAGCATTAGTAAAGCCCTTATGACTGTCCCTGAGGCATCACATTCTATTGTAAATGGTAGGAAAAAATCAAGTAGTATTAGGACAGGTGGGTTCATAGCAGCCTTTTTCAATTCCCAAAAAGCCTCTCTTGCCTCTTGGGTCCATATAAACTGATTCTTTTTCAGCATAGCAATAAGAGGTCCAACAATACCTCCATAACTCTTAATGAATCTTCTGTAGTACCAAGTTAAGCCTAAGAACCCTCTCAAGGCTTTAAGGGTTGTTGGGAAGGGCCATTTGTAATATTCGAATCCTACTACGTAGGTCCTTGCGTCATTTCATTAATTCTTTAAGTTAAATATTTTGAGATAAAGATTATTATTTTTATTTCTTCAATTATTTTTATTTTAAGAAGAGTATGTTTTAGTTTTAAAATGTGATTTATTAAAATAAATCGAAATATTATTTTTAGGACATTGAAATATTTCTCTTAAGCTTTTTAATTTTATTTATTTAAGAAATGACCTAATTAATCTTTACCATTAAATTGGTAGGTGAAATAGCATTCTTGAGGTGGATAGATCTCCACCATCCATTTTCCAAACTTATGTGATAAGCTTTGACCCATTCTTTATCTCTTGACCGAAAAGCTCCATGGGAAGCAATTAATTCCATTTCCTTCTTCTACTTACACCCATCGATTAAGTCAACAAAAGGAGAAAAGAAAAAAACAAAACTAACCCTAAAGCATCCTATTCCTACCCATTGGTCAATACCCAAGAAAGAAATAAAATTCCATCTTCCTTTATAAGATAAGCTCTTTGACTTATCAACTCACCTTTTCTCTCATTGGAAACCATCGGCTTCTTCAATAAGCAACTTGGACTTCTCCTTCTCTTCTTCTCCTACACGCCAACTTCAACTTCCAAGATAAGCCAAAGAGATTTCCTCCAAGCTTACAGTCAAAGTATCACAAAAAGGGATGAATTAAAATCATTTTCCCTTTTATTCCCCCGTATATCATTTGGCCTCACCCCAAGAAGAAGAAAATAAAATTTCATCTTCTCCTCCAAGCTAACCGATGCACACTCTCCTCTTTCCTTCTTCTCTTTTCTTTTCATCTTCAAAAAACCAAGATCCTTTATCTCCCTCAAGCTTGTGACTCCATGAAAATGGAGGAAGAAAAATATTTTCTTCAAAACTTGGAACCAGAGCTTGATTTCATCTTCCATCTTCCGAAGGATGAAATATTGAAGGTAATAAACTCTTAGTTCACTTTCTAACATGATTTCCATATGAATTTCGAATTTCACCATTTCCTTACCCATTGGTGTTTCGGTTTGGGGTTAAAACAGTGCTATCATCTTGTCTTCATCTACACGGGTTTATCACTATTTGGTCCTCTATCTTGCCTCTTGAAAGAAGCTAAGAGCTTGAGGTAAAAATCCTAATTTGACTTATTTACTTTTAATGTGATTTTGGAAGCCTATTGAACTGTTTAAGCTTGTGTTTTGATGTGTGTAATTTCCTATATTGCAAATAAATATGTATGCCCTATTTTTGGCCCAAACCGAATGTTATTATAGTTGTTTTGCTATGTATTTTCCTATATTCGAAAATGCTATGTTGATATTAAAATTGGTTTAATCATAGGTGATGGTTTAAAGTGAATTTAAATCGTATATGTTGGTATCATGTGCCTTGTGTTGAGATTTGGTTGATAATCTATTTTTAGGATGCTAGAGGTTTGGTTTAGAGGTTTTTGCTTGGTCCTATAATTTTATATCTTACTTTTAAAGGTATTAAGTGAGTAAATCATAAGTTTAAGTATTTAAAGGTTTTTAAGTTTCTTAATAGGTAACTTTGCCATACGTTATGCTACTTAAATTTTAAATGGGAGGTTTTATCTAAACTAATTAATATATTGCTTATGTGAATACGTTATAGCTTAGTAGTTAGATATAAGAGATTATTTGTGCATGATGTATTATGATATGCAAAGCTGTCCAAGTATTCCTAAACCTATGTCATGCCATGTCTTGATGTAAAAATAGCCCATTTATATTGTCCCTCGTTTGGTTAAATTCTACATAACCCGAGAGTCCAAAATATTGATGAGCTAACCTTTTTATAATGAGGGACTACAAGTTGATTAAAGGGCATGTTCCCTAAGCTTGTTTAGCCTACTTGAGATGCCTAAATCTATTTTAAAGCCCATTGTCGAGAATTCCAAATTTTATCTCCTAATGTCCATAACCCAAAGTGAGCGTGAACCAAAGAAACCTTGCTTGAGGCCTATGAATTCTTAACTGCTTTTCATGTAAGCTTTTAAAATAGCCTTTCCATAGAGTAGCTGTCTTAATACTCAAGTTATTTCTCTTATAAGTTGAGGTGATGAGTAGTCATTTGGGTTAATGTTAAGAATAGAAGGGACGTTAGATTGAAGTATCATGACTTTCTCTTTTAAAGGGAGGGCTAAAGAATATTGTATGAGTATTAACACGCTTATGCTATTTATTGAAATAGGACCTATATTGATGATGGACGTATCAGGGAGCATAGAGGTAAGTAGCTATGACCATGCTTCTTATATCATGCCCTCTTTATGAAAGAATATCTCTCTTATTACAAATGTTTCTCTAAGTAAATGAATATAGTATGTACAACCCTTTCTCGATAACCCCTGTTAAGTACCCTATCGATTATAATTGTGTGTACATGTATAAGGTAATGCATGCATGTAGATTCTAAGTCATGAGATTTTCATGCATGCTCTCTCAAGACACTTATGATTATTCCTGTATGTAGTATAGCATGAAAATGTATCTTGTTCATGAAAATGCATATGCATTGAATTAAGAAAAATGATGAAAATGTTTAAATGCAAAGGAAAGGAACGTCTCATGTTTTATGCTTCAAGTGATGCTTAAAATGATACCCATCAACAAATAGGGATTTTCTCTCTCGGCTCCCGAAAGCTCCTCTCTCCCAAAACTTACCTTCTATCGAGTTCAGTCAGAGGGGGTGGGAGCTTAGGCTCCTCCCCCCTCACCCTCTGCTTCTTCTCCATCTGTTTTTTCATTTAGTGTAGTTTTAGTTTATTTTCGTGTTTTTTCAGGCCAGCCAAGGGGAATCGGCGTTCGTGACTTTCCGGCAATAGGTAACAAGCGCCCCACTAGGAGACTGCCCTGCCGCCGATCTACAAAACCTCCAATTGCGGCCTCCATCGGAGCGGCGCGTAGCCCGCACGCGCGGGTCAAAGACTTCGGAGTTCGCCAGAGCGTGACCACCACGCGCCACCAAGGAACACTCTGCCGCTGCAACGCGCGGGCGTTTTCGACTCGGCACCTCTGGATCTTCCAAGCCCGACCGTCGGTCCTCCTTCCAACTGCTTTTTGTGCACTGTTTTTCCGTTTTACAGTGTTTTCACAATGTATTTTCCTTAATGTATCGTCTTTACATTTTAGAAAATAAAAATAAAAAAATGTAACGCCATTCAGACCTTGGTCCGAATGGATTTTGTGTCCCCGCTCCGCGTTGACGGAGAAGATGGGGTTTCCAACTCCATATTCCGATTAGTCGGATATGGAGATTTGTTTTATTGGGTTACTGTTACCTCTATCTTTGATAGAGGGGTGCTGTCTCTCAGACTTCTATCTGTAGAGATTGCCGCTAGGACTAGACCATGTCAGCCACGAAAGTGTGCTGGAAAGCTTATAACGATTGTAATTGACTTTTTAAGTCAACTTTGTATGTCCCCTTTCATGAATGGAACAAGTTCCGCTTTTATCAAAAAAAAAAAAAAGTGATGCTTAAAATGCATTTTAAAATGTCCCTATGAACTGATGCTTTAAATGTCCATGAGAACTGACGTTTTAAAATGTTCTTGAGAATTGACGCTTTAAAGGATATCTTGAAAGATGATGTTTAAGCCATGTTTTTAAATGATGTTTAAGCTCATGTTTTTGAATGGTGTTTATGCTCGTGCTTTTAAATGATGTTAAGCTTATGCTTTTAATTGATGTTTAAGCTCATGCTTTTGAATGAAGTTTGAGCCCATGCCTTTCAATGATGTTTAAGCTTACGGTTTTAAACGATGTTAAACTCATGTCTTAAAATGATGTTAAGCTCGTGCCTTAAAATGATACCTAAGCTAATGGTTTTATGTTTAAGCTCAAGCTTTTATATGATGTTAAACTCATGCCTTTAAGTGATATTTAAGCTCATACTTTTAAATGATGATAAGATCATGTTTTTAAGTGACGTTCCTTTCTTATGAATGAACTGTTAAATGAAAAGGACTGAAATGAATGAAAGTACGAAAGGAATGAAAGGAAACGAAAGTTTCAATGAATGAAAATACGTAACGGCCACATGAAAGGAAATGGGTAACCAATGAATGAATGGGCAGATTGTAATGCCGGGTAGTAGTATCTGGTAGTGCACCCAGTGCTGGACCCTGGCGGAATGGGATTCCAACCTGTGGCCACAGGAAAATTCATTGGCCATAGGGCCGCTAACTCTAGCACGCGGGGCATAACAATGTGCAATTGCCTATGAAAGTGAAAAGATGAAAAGCATGAAAAGCATGTTATGCATGAAAGATGTTTATGCATGGAAGCCTAGTTATTTCTAAGAATGTTTATGCATGAAATGTTAGCAAAATGTTTATGTATGCATGTTTTCAAAAGAAAAAGAATAGATGCCTAATATGTTCATTGCATGGTGTACTACTTACTGAGTATTAGACTTTTTTTTTAGTTTTAAATGTTTTAAATGTCCAGGAAACGATGAAAAGGCTGGGGAGCAAGGCATTACTGTAGAGAGAGAGACAGATGCTTAGTGTCTTCCCTGCTGGCGAGGGAAAAAGAAAGGAGGGAAAATGAAAAGAAAAATATGCCAAGAATAGGTATGTACGTAGCGGTTCCATCCCTTGCGGGCGGGGTCGTTACACCATTCCTCCATGGCCTTCAACTTTTCAAGGTCTGCCCTGACTCTCCCTTAGTTGAGATAAGATGCCCCAAGTAGGTCACTTCCCTACAAGGAAACCTACACTTAGAAGGTTTTGCTAGAAGCTGATGCTATCTTAGCACCTCCAAGGCTGTTTGTAAATGCTGAAAATGATCTTCTGTTGTACGACTAGAGATAAGTATATCATCAAAAACTACTAGGATGAACCTCCTCAAATAGGGTATGAAAATCTCATGAAGGAAAGTAGATGGGGCATTGGTTAGCCCAAAGGGCATAACCAGAAATTCGTAGTGACCCTCATGGGTCCTAAAGGCTGTTTTGAAAATATCTTCAGCCTTGACTCTGATTTGATGATAATTAGAGCGTAAGTTTTACTCAGAGAACCATTCAGCCCCATTTAACTCATCCAGTAGCTCTTCCATAACAGGGATGGGGTATTTGTCTTTTACTGTCACCTTATTTAATGCCCTATAGTCTACACACATCTTCTTAGACTCATTAACCTTTCTTACTAACAACATAGGGGATGAATATGGGCTTTGGGTGGGCTGAATCACTCTAATACTTAGGAGCTCTCTCACAATCTTTTCTTTTTCATCTTTTTGGAAGTAGGGGTATCTGTATGGTCTGACAGAAACTTGGGGAGTGTTTGGGATTAGTTTAATTGCATGGTCTTATTCTCTGCTTGGGGGTAGGCCTTTAGGTTCTCCAAACACATCACTATATTAGGGTAGAGGGTTTGGTAGGGGTTGTGGAAGATCATTAGGCCAAGTGTTTTTTCCCTCTTCAACTAACTGCACTAGCAATCCTCTTTTCTCCAACTTATTATTCTAGTTAGGATTTCCCTCTTCAATCTGCATGCTGGGATTTAGGCTCCTTAACTCCACTGTTTTGCCTTGGTATTAGAATTCCATGGATAGATTCACAAAGTCCCATAGAATTGGTCCCAACCCTTTCAACCACTGCACACCCAACACCATATCACAACCAACAAGTACCAAGAAATGTACTTTTGTTGAAAATACACTCCCCTGCACCCTGAACCTTAACTCCTCACATTTTCCCTCACTAGTTATGTGCTCTCCATTAGCAACCTTCACCCTAATTTTTTCAGGCTTGTGAATAGGCAAGTTGGCTCTCTTCACCACAACAGGGTCTAAGAAATTATGTGTACTACTTGAATCAATCAAGACATTTTCCCCATACCCTTATAGCTCTAGGTCCCTAAGAACCCACCAAGGCATGGAGGGAGATCTCAGGTTGGTTGTTTTTCAACTTATTCTCCACTCTATCTTCTAGTTGGGGTTCCTCCTCCTCCTCCTCCAACTTTGTTTCTACCTCTTCCTCCACATCCTCAATTAAAAACAACTTGGGATTAGAGTACTTATACCCTGGATTCCATTTGGAATCACAATAGTAACAAAGTCCCTTATCCCTCATTTCTTCCATCTGTATTGAGCTTATTTTTGAGTGGGCACAAAGGCCTTGGGTCCCCCTTTTTGATTAGCCATAGGGGACTAGTTTGAGGTCTTAAGCCATCATGAATCCATGGTTGGAGCATGACTCTTCCACCCCTTCCTTGTTAATTCCAAGTGTTCCTCCTGAATTTTAGCCAAACTGTATGCCGTGAGGTGTGACGCCCCCAAATTTCGCTTGGGATCGGACTAACATTTGAAGTGTCGAGACATGCAACACAAGGTTACCTGTCCCCGTTTATGACATATAAGATGCAATGTTCCTAACATGCATCTAGCATTATGCAATATTTGTAGCAGATTTTTTTTTTTAGCAATACTTTGCACCAAACTTGTAGTATCCCAAGTAATTAAAGCGTAATTCATTCATACTTAACAAAATAAACATCCACGATTATAGTACGGGTCTCAGAAGATTGTATTCTCAAAACATGGGATACCAGATTCCATAGTTACATTACCAAAATACACTATTGGGCCAGTTCGTTGAGTAACTCGCGTAACTTGACAACAAGGCCAGAATACTGTCCAAAAAAAAAAAACTAACTATGGAAGCTGTATGCTTCGCATCGTATCTGTGGCACTTAGTCGACCTCCTCCAGTCTATCAGTGTCCGCTCCCTGCTCCGATCCTGACACATCATCTACCATTCGGGGGGAATGGTCCCGAATGGTAGTTGAGACTACTACAGTGAGATTTGATTACAAATTTCAGCAAGTTAACAGAAAACTTCCACACAGGTTAATGATGCATGCATGGCAGAAAAAGCATGAATGCATAATCAAAGTCGTAAGTAAGCATTGCATAACTTGACATATAGCATGACATAAATGACATAAATTAAACTGAAACTGAAACTTAGTTTGACGTGACGTGACATGTACGTGAATTTAAAACATAATATGGACTAGCAACATAGCATGAACATGAACTTGAAACATAACATGGACTTGAAACATAGCATGAATGTGAACATAAATAATTTGAACATGAATTTGAAACATAATAGGGTTACCATGATTGCGTATTTTTATCTCATGGGGTCACCATGATAGCGTATTCTTATCTCATAGGGTTACCATGATTTTATATTCTTATCTCATGAGGTTACCATGATAGCGTATTCTTATCTCATAGGGTTACCATGATAGCGTATTCTTATCTCATGGAGTTAGCATGATTTACCATAGCTTGAACGTGATGTAAACTTGAAACTTGACATGAACGTAAACTTGAACATAACATAATGTGAAACATCACTTGAACGTAAAATGCATGAACTTGGAATCTTATTCAATAGACTTAGTCATTAAAGTGACTATACGGGTGCTACACGGGTCCCCTTGAGTCGTGTGTCCCTGTCGATTACTGCATCACAACACAGGTATCTATACCAGCTGTGAGTGCGTTAATACATACTCCATAGTTGTTGTGGCCCTACGTATTCTACATGTCACAATTGTTGTGTCTCAAGTAGTGTATGCTCCACAGTTGTTGTGGCTCCATACTTCATGCTTCACAGTTGTTGTGACCCCATGAATTGTTTGTGCCACACTTATTGTGAACACCCATAAAATAAAGTATGGCTCCATCACCGTTAGAGCCTGGCACGCTTCGGTGACCAGTTAATCAGGCCCTATTCGCAACCTGTTGACTGTACTTCGTCAACTCAGAGAATTTCACACATATTTAAACACTCTAGCGTGAACAAATGAGTTCCATTAGGATATTACCCCATTCTAGTGCTTAGGGTCATGATTGACATGAATACTTAACAAGACTGTTGAGACAGGATGACATAAATACGATATGACAGAAGTCCTGACGTAGCGTAACTTGACATGAACGTAAGATGACATACATGACGTACTTTGAGACATAAATATAACAGACAACATTTCATAACATGGCATACATGTAACATACAATATTTTGTAACATGGCATAACGTATAACAGATAATATTTTGTAACATGGCATAACATGTGATAGTGAGTATTATGTGATATGACATACATGTAATAGATAGCACACGTAATGTGACATACTTGCAATAGATAATAACATGTGACAGAATATATTATATAACAGATAAGTATTTTGTAACAGAATAATTCGTGTAATAGATAAACATGTGATGACATGGCATAGCATGGAATATATAACAACATACAAACATAATTGTAGTTCCCTTACCCATCATACATACACAATAAACTGATAGTAAGTTAAGAGCTAACTTACCTCGATCTTTATGTTTTCCAAGCAAAAACTCTAATGCGATCACGAGAAACTGAAAGTGGTGATTTCTAAAAGTTAGAACCTAGTTATTAATAATTAGAAATATGAAAAATATTAACTTAGAGTAAATTACCATTTTACCCTTTATATGTGGAAAATTGATCATTTTACCCCTAACTTAAGGATTTTGCATCCTTACTCCAAAAATTACCAAAATTTATATACCTCATGTAAATTTTGTCCTGTACTCAAATCTCTATTCAGAAAAATTTAAAACTAAACACAACTATTAAAATTCTATAGGGCTGAAATTGTGATTTTTCTTCTAAGTTCAAAACAGATTTTTGTTTCTAATTTGTTTTGATCAACCTCTTGATCCATGACTTATAAAGTATGATCTTCAAATAAAAACATCACATGGTTTAATAAGGTGTCCTAAAACAGATTCAATCTCCAAACTCAAGATCACATGGTTAAAAATCAATCAAAACATAAATTTAGTCAAGAACATCATCACTTTTGCCTAACCGAATATCTCCTTACATAAAATCTCATTTCCTTGAAACTAACATCAAATATATTAAAAAAAATATTCTAACATGTATATAAGAGGCTTAGGATCTTCAAATAAAAATATCAAAGCCATTGGATTAGGATTAAACCATAAAAGATTTAAACTATCCCAAAACAGAAACTGTTTTTCCTCTTCCAGTTTCTAAGTTTCCAGATCTAAGCAAATATTTCACCAAAATTTTTAATCATGCAAAAAATCCTTAATAAATAATCATATATACATGTTAAAAGTACTCCATAAAATTTTCGGGCCAAGATCTATTCATTAGCTTGGTCAAAAACTCCAAACTTCAACACACTCCAGTTTATTGCCCAGATTAACCTTTCTGGGGTTTGAAAAACTTTTGATCAACCAAATGATCTCAAAATGAAACATATAAGATATCAAATTAAACTGGACTAAAAAAGGAGCAACTTTAATGAAGGAATCTTTGTGAGAAAACACTTTAAAAGGCTTAGAATAAGGCGTGCAACAGAGATAAGAAAAATTGCCCTAGAGTGTCTTTTGTGTTTTGTCAAAGAAAAGTGTAAAAGAGGGTTGGTTTTTCGTGGAAAGTGGACTAGAGAGACTCTTACATAGATTATGTAAAGTGATAGGACTGAAAGAGAGCTAAAGTGTTGGCCTTTTCTCCAAAAAAAAAAAAAATCAGCCCAAGATCTTTTCTCAAGATGGAGTGTGAAAGTGAAAGAGTGAAGTGACCCTTTAGATTTTTTTCTTCAAAACTGTCTAGAACCTCTTTTGGAAAGATCTGGTCAGCCAAGTGGGGGGTGAAAACTTAGCCAAGAAGCAATGCTAATGAGACCAAATTCGTGGTCCTTAATGGGCCTAAACTGAATGGGCCTACATTTTGGGGTTTTAAGAGAGTTTGGGTTGCTATCAAGCCTAAATCCAATATCTCTTAGCCCAATCAATTTTTCAAGGTTAACAAGGTTAGATAATGATGTTCTAACATAAATTTGAAGGATTAATAGCTTGTGGAAGTAATTTAATCAAGCAATTAATTATAATGCTAGAAACTGATTTATTTAGATTTTGGAGATCAACTTTATGGTTTGGATAAAACCGTTTAGGATTTCGATTTCAACCATGATTTTGTGTTTTCAGTTGGATTCCAACCATATAGGATTTCACTAAGATGGAAATCCTCTTTGGTTTGGCACAATTTGATTGGTTGGACGTAATAGGGTTTTGCTTTGGTGGCATGATCTCACACCTTGATTCCTTCAAATCCATCAAACGTTCCTCATGGTGCCAAGTGTCTAATACTATTCACTATGTGTGGTTAAGATCTTGCCAAGTGTTCAAATAAAACTTCTCTAATCTAATTTGGACATTCCACACTGTGATTTTGAAAACACTGCACTTGGTGTGTTTATTGAGGTTACTATTCACTCCAGAAAGTGAATAATAAACTTAGTACTGAAAAATTCTAAATATTCAAATTAACTTACAGTGAAAATCGTTTACCGAAATTCAATCCCGAAGTGCTCCAAAAAAAGAATTCATAGTTTCGAACAGACGTTTCGTTCGAAAATATAAAAATGGACTTATTGCGCCATAAAATCCTAAATAATCAACTGAGTCTAATGGCGCAGACCATAATGCATTTTGACACTTATAACTATCTCAAATAATTAGAATCTACTTCTGGCACCATAGTGAGTGATAACACAGGCTATGTTGACAGACTAAAACCTATGCGATTGGTTGATTCGTGAAAACTTATGGAGTTTTTACGAGATTCCTAAAGCCAATAGAAATTCTACTTTTGAATTTCTAGCAGGCTGTTACATGAGGAGTGTATCTGGTTTAAACATCCTGACTAGCAGCCTAATGTCATCCTTTAGGCCACTTAGGAAACAACTCAATTTATAGGCATTAGATAACCCCCTGAGATGATTGGACAATGCTTCAAACTTAGACTTGTAATCCTCAACAGACCCAGTTTGTTTTAATCTGGTTAGGGCCTCCATTGGGTTATCATAGGAACTTAGTCCAAACCTAGTTATCAAGGCTTCTAAAAACTCCTCCCAACTCCTCAGGTTCCCGGATTCCTCCAGGGCCAACCTCAATTTATACTGTGGTAAAATGTTATAATATGAAATAAAATGATTGGCCTTATACAGCCAGCTAGTTGGGTCTTTCCCTTTAAAACATGGAAATTCAATCCTTACTGACCTTGGGAATTGATCTCCTGTAGGTTCATGGTGCTCTTCTCTAGTAATTCTGCAGTGGTCAATTATTTCCCTCCAGAGTTTCCTCCTGGTTCCTCCTTTGCACCTCAACTGTGAGAGTTTCTAGTTGCTACACCCCTACTTCAAACTGCCTTATTAAGGCCAAGATCTCAGTCTCTGTAGTTTTAAACTGTGAATTCGTGGCTTTCTTGAGGTTTGCTATCCCTTCCTGTAATTGATTTATCCTTGTCCCCTCAACCATTGCACTTGGAAATTTTCACATGTATGGATTGATTTCTTTAATACTAGATTCGTCACATGCCTAAGTGTAATCTTGTACGCACTAATGTTCTCACTTAGAGGGTGAGGACCTCCATAATAGGGAAGAAGACAAAAGAGAGAGATGAGAGAATATTCTTTTGATTTTTGAGATGAATTACAGAAAATGGTCCCATTCCTATTTAGGGAACCTGTTATTGATGCATGCATGCCTGCCACTAATAGACTTGTAACAAATTGGACTAACAAACAAAGGGCAGAATTATAATTCAAACTACTAATAGAAAGGACATAAATGTAAATGCAACTAGCAATAAACTAGACTTGGCCCACTACATGAGTCCACTACAGAATTATACTACAGATCATTACTAATGCATGAGTCCACTACAGAATTATACTACAGATTGTTATTGACGTTAAGCCCATTACAGGCCCAACTCAGATATCCAGCCCAGCCCTCATACAACCCCAATCTTCCCTTCTTACTCGTGCTCTAGCTCTTGGTCAATGATACAAAGCTATATATAACACGATTCTTTAGATTTTTGAGAAGCTAATTAAGAGTGGTGCTCACTTTCTCTACTGATCTTAGTGATATGCATTTTAATCATCATTTTTTAAAGAAGATTAAATAATTAAAACAAGAGGACAAGACTGCTAGAGACACACAGAGATCCAACAAACTGATAAGGTACTGCCATGTCGAGTTGAAGTTTTTTTTTCTCCCACCCCTGCCCCAATCCCCCTTTCCCCTCCCTCTCCATTCCCCGTTGCAAACCCACATTATTGTCCCAAACAAAGATCCAACGTCATTTGTTAGAGCTAGTCCCAGAAAACAGCCGATGTTGCCATTGTCGTTTCCGTCCCTCACCAGCAACAAACAACATACATCTCTCTCTCTCTCTCGGTCTCTCTTTCCCTCATATTCCTTTTATTTTTATTTTCAATTTTCCTAACAATCAAACAGATTTGCAATTTTCTCTCTCAACAACCAAACAAAGAATAAATATTATTTTCCATTCATTTTCTCAATAACCCAACAGAGAACAAGTTATGATTTTCCCTCTCAACAACTAAACAGAGAACAAACATAATTTTCCTTTCATTTTCTCAACAACCATATATAGAGAGATATCAGGTGGTAGAGGGTTGTAGGCGACTCAATGAGAATGATGTGCAGGGGAATTGGCAAATGGGTCTTTGTTTGGAGGGCTCGCTCTTGGATAGTTGTAACGCCCGTCCTTGTGATAGGACTTTTAGAAAATAGTTTTTAAGAAAAGGAGACGGGAATTACTGATCCTTTTAAAACTTTTTACTTCCATATCCAGGGTGCAAGACTCTACGTTATAAAATAAAATATGCTTTCCAGTGGAAAAACATCAAACTTAAATAAAAAGGCCTCTCATATGTTTAAAACTCTCATGCCTAGACTTCCGTGCTCTTCCCCTTGGGCCGGGTCCATCTTGACGCATTCTGCTCATTTAGTTCTTGGAGGGGAAGTGGCATACATAAAAACTAAAATGAGTCGAATACTCAGTAAGCATTACTTCATACCGTGAAAATATAGTAACATAGGATTTCAGTCATGCATTCGTCACTCATGCATACATACATTCAAGACAATAAGCGTACATTCATTTTGAAAACATCACTAGGTGGGAATTTTATTAAAAATGGGTTTTCTTTTCATAAAACATTTCTTTTGCCAGTGCCTTCATTTCTTAAAGAACTCAAGCATGCATACATTTTCTTATCACTTTTATTTGGCCGGTACACACTGTTACGCCCCATGTGTGAGGGTTAGCGGTCTTCCTTTGGACTTGGATTCCACCTGTGGACACAGGTTGGGAATCTCTTTTAGTCAGGGGGCACATTGGGTGTATTACTAGTACTACTTACCCGGCATTGCAATTTGCCCATTCATTTGGTACCCATTCATTCAGCCATGGCCGTTATGTATTTTCATACATTAAATCATTCCTTCATTTAGTCATTTCTTTCATTCATTCCTTTCAGTCCTTTCTTTTCAGTCCTTTCAGTCAATAGTTCATTCATGGAAAAACGTCATTTAAAAGCATGAGCTTAAACATTATCTTTCAAGGCATCATTTAAAACATCAGTTAATGGCATCCTTAAATTATCAGTTCATAGGGACGTTTAAAATACTTTCTTCCCATCATTTAAAGCATCACTTAAAACATAAGGCATAAGCTTCACATCTCATTTCATGAAAATATATACAATACATACTACATATAGTCATCCATTCACATGCGTACACTTAATACTTAGGTTGTATGAAAAGGGGCTGCCAAGAAGGGCCATTACATACATATACCTTTGAATACTTATATTTAGCATACTTTCGTAAAACGTCGTTCATGTCATTTTGTAAAGCATTGTAAAGGAAAAGCATTTCATTTTCATTTCATATTATTTTAGAAAACTCTAGAAGAGTATGAACATAATACTTACTTGAACTCCATGCTATTCTCATATCATGCAGTCCATTCATGTGCGTTCAGATGACAACCTATATGCACACACATAACCTTAGCGTCATTCTCTATCTAATGCATAAGCAACTAAACTTAGAAGACATAAACTATACTTCACTTGGATTTTCCTCACCGAGACTCACTCTCCTAGTATCCCTGGCCTCTACTTGTCCCTTACTATGCTTCCTCTTTCGGGGACCCACCTACGGGTACCTCTTCCAAAC
This sequence comes from Cyclocarya paliurus, assembly GCA_029856935.1. Classification (NCBI taxonomy): domain Eukaryota; kingdom Viridiplantae; phylum Streptophyta; class Magnoliopsida; order Fagales; family Juglandaceae; genus Cyclocarya; species Cyclocarya paliurus. Next base: position 10,563,154 of record CM056951.1, read on the forward strand.
TCAACGTTCTACTTCGAGTGCTTATCCACTTAAAGTGAACCTTATGATTCACCGTAGGGTTAAGATACTGAGACCTTCATCTTACTCTTCTTATCAACCTCATCCCGATGTATAACTTGAACTGACCAAGTCATGCATCCTAGTCCTAGTTCATACACATGTCACTTCCTACATTCGAGACTAGGCTTCCTCATCTTCAGCATCATCCTCATCCACACATAGCACACAACTCTAAACCAACTCTGAAGCTCAAACATCGTGTACCTATGCACATGACAGATTACCCATTACATATGGTAAATCCATCCAGCACACATGTCTCACCAGATATCACATGTACCTTACCTCCTTATCCCCTAAGATCAACATATAACATGTTGATCACTTGCTTGTATAAACAAGCATCATAGTCTGATACCAACCTTCTCTTACTCAGTTGGCAGGACTCTTCCTACTTCCCATTCCATTACAAGTTCATCCCAACACTTAGCATGACAAGACTCAATTCATAACTATACCTTATGTCACGTCACATAGCTCGAGACTACTCCCAAGCTACATCGTGACCTTGTCACATCACCTGGCATCCCACTACGTCACTTTTATGCCAACTCCTAACTCATCAAGAGTACAGTTCCTCACGTACATTTGCCATATCATGACATCTCGACACGTTCCCGCTACGTCACTCTCACACCATTCCGTCACTTCACACGTACAACAGCCATAACACTACTATACTGTGATACTCATCACTGGGACTACTGGTCACATCACAACTACTCCTGGACATTGGTTCATAGTTTCTGACACTACCCATCACGCTCTACGCTCCTTAACTATGCAACCATCCAAATCTTCACAACATGGCGCACCATTACACCACATGGAGTACACTCCACGTGTACTCCCTTCACATTACACTACCCCACATCACCACTACGACACACACGCCATACGGTACATTACCTCACCACATGGAGTACATTCCACGTATACTCCCTCCAATCCACACTATGCCACTAGTACACTCGTGTACTCTTCCAAATCCACACTACGCCACGAGTACACTCCACGTGTACTCTTCCAAATCCACACTACGCCACGAGTACACTCCACGTGTATTCTTTCCAATCCACACAACGCCACGCCACCACTACAACACATACTTCACAACAACACTTCACAGCACAGGCCAAGGTCTACAACATGACTACACAGCGAACTTCACAAATACCAACAACACAGTCTACAATCCAACTAACCAATTAATATAATAATGAGGGTAAAGGGAAATAGAGTTATACCATCATCAGAATAACCCATTGCATTGCTCATTGTCTAGAATGGCCAGTGGTGCTGGAAGCCACTAGCTTGGGTAGTAGCCGCTCTGTCGGGGTCACTGTCATGAACTTAGAACAGGGCTATTTTAGGGACCTTTCTTGACTAGATCTTGGCTTTGGTGGGTTTAACGTGACTGTGGAGGCTGGTCGACACAATGGGGAGTTCGTGGGTGGCTGAAGAAGGGCCATACGTGGCGGCTAGCCACGTACAGTGGTTGTCCATTGTGTTTGGGCATAGGGATAGGCTAGGGGGTGGTCTTGGAAGGGTCATGGTGGTCTCTTGGTGGTTGGGGTGGTGGATCATGGCAGTCCTACGGTGGATCTAAGCTTGTGAGGTGGAGAAGCCATGAGAGGCTAGTGGTTATTTTGGGCTAGCTATGGTTGGGTGACGGAAAGGGGAAGGTTGGGGTCGATGGTGGCGAGGAGAGGCTCGAGGTGGCGACTGGAAGCCATGGGTGGCAGAGCTTGGCTGTGGGTCATGGAGGACTGTCATGAGAAGAACTGCATGCGTAGGGCTAGGGAGGAGCTATGGGTGGCTGGGTTCCATGGAAGTGGCCGACGATGAGGTGGGTGGCTGCTGGCAGTGGTTTGGTGACAGCGCAGGGCGGCGCACGACGTGGGTTGCTTGGAGCCAAAGGGAGAAATCACATAAATGGGGGTTCGGCTAGACTACATGCTTGCTACATGGGGGCTGGGTTCAATGGTTGGTGGGTCGCCGGTGGAGGAGGGTGGTGCTGGGAGGTGGCTGACGATGGTGATAGGGGATGGGCTCAAGAATAGAATCGGGTAAGGGGAGGGTGAACCCATCGGCTGGAAGGGAGGAGAGAGAGAAGGAAGGGGAAAATGAGGGAATTAGGGTTTTCCATAGGGATTTAATCCCAACCATCCATCTAAGGGTCTTTAGATTAAATCTAAATCTAACAGTGAAGATTTAAACATTGTAATAACTAAGTAAACTAAGAGGAATTAAGATAGAAATACTATATCATTAATTCAAACTCAACATTAGTTTGTAAATAATATTCTTTCATCATTAAATAAATGATGAAGTTTTGCTAAATATCTTTAAGAGAATAAAACCATTTAATTAATTAGAATTTTCAACATAATTTAAATCTCATAATATTTTAAATAACTGCAATCATTTAGATAAAATAATTTTCTTCAATTATAATAAGTTTGGAGCTCTTCAAAAATATTATAATTGTCTTACCTAAAATCAGGCTTGGTTCAATAACACTGAAAACACCCCATTTAAAATACTTCTCAGACATTTAAAATATTTGAGGTCTAACAGGTAGAACGAGACTCATGACCAGTCGAGAGAGACAGGAGCGGGTTGTTACGTTGTCCCCTCCTTATAATAAATTATGTCTTAAAAATTTGCTGGACTTACTTTAAAATTAGCTGCTAACTTTAAAAATACACCATCGGGGTTCGACACGTAAAACGAGACTCGTGACCATTAGAGAAAGAAAGGGGCGGGCTGTTACAATAGTGAAGTGGGGGAGGGAGTGTAAAAGAACTTTCTATGAAGGATTACAAGAGAGCGCAATATATTACTAGAATGAAAAACTACTCATACTCATTCAATACGGATAAAGGATTGTTCGAGGCAACCCTAACCTCTAAATACATACCCAGAAATTCAATACAATTCAAGATGAGATTCCCTTTGTTACATTCTTCCTCATATGCGCAGTATGCCCCCTATGTTCCCTCTCAGTAATAGACTCTAGATTTGCTAACATCACCTACACAAACCCAAGATAAAATAACAGTAGTAAAAATGCACCCCTTGATGTAAATAACACGTTGTGTATGACCCACTAAAAACTACAGACCCAAAATAAAAAAACAACATTGCTTAATGTACTATTTAAAACGACAGTATCTGCAGACTTAATGAAACGCCTCATTTTCCTTTGGCCTAAACCACTGCACTCCTTTGAACCCTGCAAAGGCATTGTTCCGAGATCTGAGCCTATTCTTCTACTTCACTTTGTAAACTGCCTTCCCAGGTTACTTCTCACTTCAGTTTTGTCTCCTCTCCCTTAATTTCAACTAGGGTTCTTGATTACGCCCAAAACATAACGCGGTAGTTGTAGCACAGCTTTGGAGTGTCGATTCCACATGGAGACAGATTAAAGAAAATACAACAAATAGTAAAAAGAATTAAAGGAAAATATTAAATGATCAATAAAAGAAAATTGGTTTTGAATGCAATTTAACAAATAAAATTACAAAGATAAAAATAAGGATCACTCAAATTATAAATAGTAAAGCATCAGGAATTCCTTGCACAAATCGGGTATTTATGTTTATTCTTGATTCAGCGAATTACTCAATTGGGAATTCATCACCCAGAGTCCCCAATTGGAAGATATAGAATTATAAACCATTTTAGTCGAAAGATAACTCTTTGATAAATCATTCTCTACTTTCTAAAACTCTGTGAATTATCATCCTTATTGACAAAACCTAGCGACGACAATATACTCGGAGGAAATACTGCAGCAAAGAATTAAATCAATAAAGACAATGAATTAATCCAAACATAATCAAGGATCTTAACCATTCTATAGAAAAGGCATGATTGAATCTATGAAAGGAATCAATTCTAAAATTATTTGGAGATAAAAAAAATACTATTGATAATTAGAGAATGATAAATAAGAGTTTGCATTAATAAAGAATAATCACATGAATCAAAAATAAACTAAAAACACCCTCAATTGTGCAAGTTCATCCCTAGCTTTACTTGGACTTAACAGTCCACAAGCACAACAAAAATCTCTCGAACTAATTCCCTAAAATCTGATTGTTTTCCCTCTCTTCCTCAGCCCTTTATATAGAACCGAAAAGCCTTCAAGCTATCTTCGCTGCCACTTCTTCTTTTTTTATTTTATTCTTCCACAAAATGAATTATTGTAGTGCATGTTTAGCTAGCCGAAAGTCTCATATGCTTATCTTTCGGTGTCCCTCAGTATTTATTTCTTTTCATTGCTTTTGGCGTCACAACATGCATGTTGTTTCGTAGTGCGTCTGTGTCTGTTTCTTTTTCTTCATTTCTTTATTCTTCCACCCAACCTCCAGCTAGCGTTCGGCCTTTCATCTGTGTGTCTCACATCCAGCCGAAAGTGAAGAACTCCCACATGTGTTCAATTTATTATTTTCTTTTCTTGCAGTGCATCTTCCCCTTGCATTCTTCCACCAAGCCGTGTCTCCTGGAAGCTGCTTTTTCTCTTATGTGTGGATGCCTAGCTAGCTGAAACTTTCAAGTGCAAGTGCTGTGTTTCTCTCCCAACTCGCGTGCACTTATTATTATTCCATGCCGTGTCTTCGTTTGTTGTCTTCTGTGTTCATCAACTAGCTGGCCTCGGAATGGAGAACTCTGAGAGAGAGATGGAGATGGAGTCGTGGGCATCATGCAGTGTGGTGGAGCTTGGAAAGCTCTGTTTCGGACGTATGAAAACAGAAGAGGTGGCTTGGCATGCACAGGTGCTGTGCAGGAGGTTCGGTGGTGCAGGTGAGGCCGAAGTGGCTGGGCACAGATGGGGTAGCGTAGTGGCAGTGGTGTTGTATGAAGCACTGCAGCGTTTGGCATGGCTTCGGATGCGTTGGTTCTAGGAAACGGGTGGAGGCCGTGCGGAGGAGGTTGCTTCTTGGTGATGGAGCTTTTATGCGGAGGTGCTACCGGGGCTGCAGTTTCACAATGGTGCATGCATGGCTCACTGGTTGTGGAGGTGTAGCTTTGCTGATGGTGCATTGCATGCATGGACGTTGGCTCCAGACGGTGAATGGCTGGAGGTTGAAGATGAACAAAAATGACTTGTCGTTTTTGTCTATCGACTAAACGACAAGTCGTTTAGCAGATGGGCTTATAATTTCAACGGCAAAACGACACGTCATTTTTCTCCGTGGACTAAACGACACGTCGTTTAGCAGATGGCCGAATTCATTATAACTCGGAACGACATGTCATTTAGGTTGTTCACCAAACGACATGTCGTTTAACTTGCGCTGAAAAACAAAAAATAAAAGTAAAAATAAAATAAAATAAAAAGTTAAATAAAATAAAACAGGCAGAATAAATAAAAAAAAGAAATTAAATAATTAAATAAAGATAAAATAAAACTAGACTAAAATATTAAAAGTGTGGTGTGCATGTGAATAAATATTGTACAATTAAATCACAAGTTATAAAAATAAGCATAAACTATGCTTTTAATCAATTTAAATCATAACTTGGATTTATCCTTTTAACCATTTTTTTCATCTAAAATCAATGATAAAATAATAAAATAATTAAAAATATATTGATTTTAAATGTATAAAATATGCAATAATGCAGCTCAATCAGTTCTCAACAAATCTCCGTCCTTTACAACACCTTGCCCACAAGGTACTGAAGTTTCCACAGGATCTCCTATATGTTTTCTTCGTCAGTGGCACCTGTCCATTTCACCAAAACTTCAGTCACCGCCTTGTCCCCATGAAATTTCATACGCCGATCAACAATAGACTCTGGCTCCGGTTGTATCTCACCATGCACATCCACTGGAGGGAGAGTTGCAAAGGGCTGGATTTGAGCTCTTATCTTCCACTTAAGACATGAGACATAAAAGGTGGGATGGATTCTTGAGATCATCGACAACCTGAGGCGAAAGGCCACCTCACTTATCCTCTGCTCCACTTGGAAGGGACCATAATAGCAGGGGACCAGCTTCAAATTCTGGCGAGTAGCTATGGATCATTGGTGGTATGGTTGTAGCTGCAGGTACACCTAGTCACTGATGTCAAATTTTCTCTCTGATATGTGCTTATCTGCTTGTACCTTCATTCTATTTATGGCTGCTTCCAAATTCTCCTTTTATATTTTAATGATCTGATCCCTTGTTCTTAATGTTTGGTCCACTGAATTGTTTGATGACGTTCCCGGAACATAGGATAAGAGCTGGGGTGGGGGGTAGCCATAAGAGGCTTCAAATGGTGTCAACTTAGTTGCTATGTGATACGAGGTTTTTTACCACTTTTCTGCAAAGGGTAGCCACTGTGCCCATCTTTGAGGTTTCAATCCTGCATAGCATCTTAGGTACCCTCCATGCATTTGTTTAAGGCTTCTGTTTGTCCATCTAATTGATGATGGCAAGCAGAGCTGTGATTGAGAGTAGACTCCTATAATAAGAAAAAAGCCTTCCAAAAGAAGCTCACAAAGATAGGGCCCCTATTAGTGACAATAGTTCGGGGAATTCCATGTAATTTGAAAACATGATTAAAATATAAATTGGCCACCACAGATACTTTATAAAGGTTAGATAGAGTTATAAAGTGGCTAAATTTAGTAAACCTGTCGATCACCACTAGAATAATATTTTGGCCATGAGACAAAGGCAGCCCTTCTATGAAATCCATAGAGATGTCAGTCCAGGCTTGCTGAGGTGTTGGTAGGGGTTGCAATAGCCTTGCTGGTGGGTTGTCTGATATTTCACTGCTTGGCATGTGTCACACTCTTGGATGAGCCTCTTTATGTCTTTTTTCATTCCCTTCCAATAGAAGTCTTTCTTAGCCCTTTAATATGTCTTTAAATAGCCAGAGTGGCCCTTAAAAGGGTGATCGTGAATAAAATGTATCACCTTACTTTTAGTTATGCTTGATAGATGAGATAAGATGAGAATTTCTAAAAATTTTGTGAATAGTGTTAAGATGAAAGTTTAAAATATTATTTTTTTAATATTATTATTGTTTTGGGATTTGAAAAAGTTAAATTAGAATTTGAAAAAGTTGAATTTTTTATTATATTTTGTATGGAGATTTGAAAAAGATGTAATGATGAGATGAGATAGAGATGAGATGAGATTTCTCATCTCATCTGAGATTTCTCATCTCATCTCTATCTCATCTCATCATTACAACTTTTTCAAATTTCTATACAAAATATAATAAATAATTCAAATTTTTTAAATCTCAATTCAAAATTTTCAAATCTCAATATTTTAAACTTTTATCTTAACACTATTCACAAAATTTTTAAAAATTCTCATCTTATCTCACCTACCAAGCATAAATGAAGAGTCAGGCACAATCACAATTTTAACCTTTTTCAATATTAACCCTTGTTGTACTTGATACCCCCTAGGTAATGATCTGTTATCCTACAACTTCTCAAGGATTTCCTTCATTTTAGCAGACTTCTCATAGCCCTCCTCTAGTTCAACTATCCATTCAAGATTAGGAAAAGAGATCATAGCTAGGGAACCTTCAACCAACTACTATTCCTCCCATTTTCTCGACAAAGCATCAAGATTTTCCTTACCCTTCTTGTAAGTTATTACAAAATCATACCCTAGTAATTTACTCAACTTCTGTTGAGCCGTTGTTCTAACCCTTTGTTCCATCAGAAATTTCAAGGCCTGCTGGTTTGTCTTCACCTTAAAAGACTGCCCTAAAAGATAAGGCCTCCATTTCCTTATAGCTATTACCAAAGCCAGAAGTTCCTTCTCATAAGTAGAGAGAAGAAGGGCCTTCCCCTTAAGTGCCTTGCTCATATAAGCAAGGGGCTGTCTCGACTGCATCAATACTGCTCCCATTCCCCTTCCACTGGTATCATATTCGATTGTAAATGGTCTAGAAAAATCTGGTAACCTAAGGATTGGAGGTTGTGTAGCTACTAATTTCAGCTCAATAAAAGCCCTCATTGCTTCCTCATTCCAAACAAATGAATTTTTCTTAAAAAAATCTGTGAGTGGGGCAACAATGGTCCCATAATTTTTTATGAACTTACGATAATATCCTGCCAACCCCAAAAAACTTCTTAGGGATTTCACATTCATCGTTGTTGGCCAATCAAGCATTGCAACCACTGTTGTTGGGGTCTACCATTACCCCATTTGCATTTATTACATGCCCTAAATAATCAATTTCGGACACTCCAAAATTACATTTCGACAACTTTGCATATAGCTAATTTTTCCGTAAAACTTCTAGCACCTTCTCCAAATGCTCTACCAAGCCTTTATTGTCTACTAGTATGTCATCAAAAAATACAAGCACAAATGTCCTCAAATATGGTCGAAACACATGGTTCATCAGCCCTTAAAAGGTTGAAGGCGCATTAGTCAACCTAAGGGGTATCACCAAGAACCCATAGTGTCCTTTGTGAGTCCTAAAGGCTATTTTGGCCACATCCTTCGGAACTGCTCTTATTTGTTGGTATCCGGACCCTAGGTCCAATTTTGAGAAAACCACCAACCCATGGAGTTCATCTAATAACTCAACAATAATTGGAATTGGGAGTTTGTCTTTCATTGTCTCTTGGTTTAATGCCCTATAATCCATGCACATACCCTAACTTCCATCCGCTTTACGAACTAACAATACGGGTGAAGAAAAAGGATTGGTGCTAGGTCTCACTACCCCTGTTTCTAATAACTCAGTTACAATTTTTTTGATTTTCACCTTTTGGTAGTGGGAGTAATGATATGGCCTAGCATTTACAGGCTGAGTACCTTACTTGAGTGTAATCTTATGGTCTTGTACCCGTGCAGGAGGTAACCCTTTTGGAACTTCAAAGATCCCCTTAAACTTAGATGGGATTTTTTGCACATCCCCTCCCCACTCAATCTGTTCCTCCCCCTGCTTCCCAACCAAAATTTGCAAAAACAATGCCTTTCCCCTAGTGATAGAAGTAGTCATAGACTTATTACTTCCCTCAATCATGAGTCCCTTTTAAACTCAATCCCACCAATTTTTCCCTCTTTCTCCCGTACGCAAATTTCATGGTAAGTTGGGGAAAGTCCCAAACTATTGACCGGAATGTTTCCAACCATTTAATACCCAAAACCACATCACACCCCCCATGGGGTAATATATAGAAGGAAGGGTCAAATCGAGTACTTCTGATACTTCTGATAATCTTGCCATTTGCAACTTTAACTGCAATTTTCTGAGACTCATCAATCAATAATCTATTGTTCTTGGCAATGGACAAGTCAAAAAAATTGTGCGTGCTTACCAAGTCAACCAAAATCACCACCTGCTCATTCCCCACCTTGCCAACGAATCTCATATTCCAGAGCTGGGTGTACCCGTAATTGCATTAAGGGAAATCTCATGTTCCACAGCCACTGCCTGAAGTGGTAAATTTCCTTCACAATTAAGCACTGGTGCTACTTTCCCTTCCCCTTCAGAGTCATCAATGTCTTCCTGGGCTTGTAAAAGATAAATTTTAAGGCATGTGAGCCAGTTTCCACTTTTCCTCACAATGAGAATAAAGATCCTTTCTATGTTTCTCATTATTTGTCATCGATGAAACTTTTTTGGTAAAGGACTGAATTTCTAGTTTTTAGCATTCCCTTCTCCCACATGGCTCGCTACATTAGAAAATGTACCTCCAGACCCAGCACCCTTTTCCATGTGTAATTTCAAGGGTTTCTTAGTGCTAGTCCAATAATCTTCTTGAATCAGAGCTAAACCAAAAGTAGCATTTAAGTTAATAGGGTTAAACATCCGAATTGGTAATCTGATTTCATCCTTTAAGCCGCTTAGAAAGCAACTTAATTTATGGTGTTTGGAGAGTCCTTGTAGTCTATAGGAGAGTGCCTCGAATTGAGCCTTGTAACTTACTACTGTTGAGGTTTGCTTAAGATGAGTGAGTGTCTCTATGGGATCATCATAAGACGTTGGTCCAAAACGAATCAACATAGCTCAAGTAAGGGTCTCCCAATTGTGAAACTGGCCTATGTCTAAGGCATCTTGGTACCACATAAGAGCCTCCATTTCCATGTGATAGGAGGCCATTAACAAACGTTGTTGGGGATTTGTTTGGTGAATTCAAAAAAACTGAGAAGCCTTGAATAACCATCATGATAGATTGTCCCCATCGAAATGAGGAAAGTCTAAACGGATCCCTCTCTGAGTAGGGTCCCTTTGATGATTCTGATCTATGTCATTTGTGACTTGCAGGTCTTTGTTACCCAATGTTTGCTAGTTAGCCACTGATGTGCAGACCATATCATCCATTTTCTCCTTTAGAGCATCCACTTGTATTTGAAGACCTTCTTGTTGCTGTCTAGCATGAGTACCCTCCGTCATTGAGGACCTTCGTCTCTAAGATACTAGTTGTAAAGCAACTATCTATGAAGGATTACAAGAGAGCGCAGGATATTACTAGAATGAAAAACTACTCATACTTATTCAATACAGATAAAGGATTGTTCAAGGCAACCCTAACCTCCAAATACAAACCCAGAAATTCAATACAATTCAAGATGAGATTCTCTCTATTACATTCTTCCTCATATACACAGTACGCCTCCCATGTTCCCCCCTCAGTAACAGACTCAAGATTTGCTAACATCACCTACACAGACCCAAGATAAAATAACAGTAGTAAAAACACACCGCTTGATGCAAATAACATGTTGCGTATGATCCACTAAAAATGATAGATCTATAATAAAAAAATGACATTGCTTAGTGTATTATTTAAAACGACAATATCTGCAAACATAATGAAATGCCTCATTTTCCCCTGGCCCAAAACGCTGCACTCCTTTGAGCCCATTCTTCTATTGTAAACTACCTTCCCAGGTTACTTTTCACTTCAGTTTTGTCTCCTCTCTCCTGATTTCAACTAGGGTTCTCAACAGGGAGACTTTTTGGGGGGGGGGGGGGGGGAGAGAGTGAGGAAAAAAATAGAAAAGAAAAGAAAGTTGGCTGAGGAGAACTGGGGACAAAGAAGTGAAATAAAAAATAAAAAGAAATACCTAAAGGAAAGTGGGGGGACTCTGAGGCCGGGAAGTGAAATAAAACATTAAAAAAAATGCTCACCTGACACGCACTTTGTGGGATCCCATTGTGTCCCGAGTATTTTCCTTAAAGCAAACTATTTATTATTGCCAATTGTTCACTTACTAATCGTTTGTGGTCCCATCATAAATGATAAAACGATAATAATTAAGATTAATTATATCATTTTTTAAGTAATGCTAGACACAATATTTGATTTCAATTTAAAAGTTTGTTAGATTACATAACTGCGCTGCTTATACAATGTTTTGTTAGGAAAGAAAATTAATTGAGAGTTGATTGTCACATATCCTGCTCAAGAGATACAGGTGGAAATTATAGAGGTAAATCCGAGATTGGATGAAGGAAGATGGGGGAAATCCAGGGCGTCCTTTACGTGAAACAATCATAAGGGCGAAGAATTGCAGGATGGGCATTCTTTACCTAAAAGAACACAAATGCCTATTCCAGTTTCCGTACCAATAGGAGTGCAATTTCTATTATTTAGTTTGATGATAATATATGAAAAGTTCTATTTGAAGTGTTTAGTTATAAATAGAGTGAAATTCTTAAAGCAAAATTTTACCTACCACAATCTTATCTCTCTAGGTAGAGGTGTCATGTCCATAATTTAAGGATAATAAAAATATCACATTTTATATAACGACCGAATGAAAATGAGATGAGATAATGGTATACAATATTACTTATTCTTAAATTTAATAATTTCTATAACATTTTTTTTTTTAAAGTATGATGGCCACAACTTTTTTAAAAATAAATAAAAAAAAAAAGAAATATGGCCACGGGCCATAGACAAGAGTGCACGTGTACACATAAAAATAAGTGCATGTTTGATTTTGAGTTTGGAAACTTAAAAAATGATTTTACCATTTTATAAGTTTTTTTTTATATATATAAATACTTTAAACATGGAAAAAAATTTACAAATTCATCATTTTAAAAACAACCTAAATGGAAATTTACGTTAAAAAGATAAGTTCCTACGTCCAGATCCAACAGATGAAGAGTTCTACTTTAGACAACCCCTTACTTGCCGTTTCCCAGCCATTCTATGAATTGGTAAGTGTGCTACATAATATATAGGCGGGATCCAATAAAAGTTTACTGAGAAAATATTAAAAATGTAGTCCAGTTTGTTAATGTCTTAATTTGCACAACAGACTGGAAGGAAGGAAAAAATCATCCCCAGCTCACGATGGTGATTTGGTTGTCAATATAGTGCTCTTTGTGTTCATCCATAAAATAAATAGCAAATAAAAAAATAAAAATAGATAAAAAGAGACACAAAAATTTACGTGATTTGGTATAATACCTACGTCCACAGGTTGTTTGGAGGTGAAATCCACTATCATCGGTAATTTTTCCATCTCTCATGGCCTCACATATCTTACAATACAATGGAGAGATTTAGGGAAGATCCTTTGGAGTCACTATATGTGATAAGTCTGGGCGTAGGAAGCTTTTGTGGCTAGCCTGTGTAGAGCCTGTCAGATTTGTGGGGATCTCCTTATATATAGGTCTATTTTTTTGGAGTTATTGAGTCCATCTTACCTTGTGAAACATTTTAATTTTAGAAGTCTGAGTCCTTTTCCATATAGGAGTCTGAGTGTCTTTCTTTATCTCTTCTTAGCCTTATCTCATAGCTTGCTTTTCAATTTTATCTCGAGGCTAAATTCTAGACTACTAATTTGACCTCTGCAGATGCCGACGATCTTAAGGTTGATTTGCCCAACAAGAAAGCCTTGAGAATCTTCAAGTCCATAATCTATCGAATAAATTTTAAAAATTGGTCCTTGGTTTCCTGTTTGGTCCTATTTTTTTTTTTTTTGTGCTAAGCGGTAAAGAATTCAGATTGGAAAGCTAGGCGGGAGATGTACTCGACTGCATTAGGTGCGAGCACGGAGCTCTGTTTTGGCAAGAGATGTACTCGACTGCATTATGTGTGAGTGTTGAACTTTGATTGAGAGGGAGATATACTCGACTGTGGTAGTTGGGAGCGCGGAGCTCGTCTTGGGTGGGAGATATACTCGATCACAATAGTTGTGAGCGCGGAGCTCGGCTTTGGCGGGAGATGTACTTTGCCACGTTAGGGGCGAGTGGAGCTCGGTTTTGAGTTTGTTTATTTATTTGTGTGTATGTTTGCCTGAGAAACTATTTATTGTTGGCGAAGAGTGCATATTTCCATGATTGGTTTTTTGCATGTATTTTCGTGATCGATTTTGCTATTGTTGGTAGTAATGGATTTTCTGCTCCTTGGTGTAAATCTTCATTTGATGTTCCCATTTTCTGGTAGATGTTGTAGTTTGTTTGCAGTAACCCACACTTAAGTTGCTAGGAAGCCCGTTGACTCCTTGAGTCCACATTAGATGGTTGCCAAGCCTATCAACTTGTTCCTGAAGGAAACTCGTGTGATGTGTTTGTGGAGCTCAATGGCTCGTTCCCGAAGGTAACCAACTGGCGATAGTTGTGGCTCAAGCATAAACACTTGACATTTGCTCGAGAAGATGTTGTACTTGTAATGTTGTTCAGGTGAAAGAGGTTGGGCAGTCCAGAGAGGATCCCGCATGTTATGAGCCTAGGAGGTCGGGCGGTCCTTGACCTTTTGTAACACCCCGCCTAAGTAACCATTAAGATTAATCCTTGAACGCTTTAGATTAGCTTTTTAATTTTGGGTTATTGCTAACATCAATGTTGATAGTGAGGTTAGCCTTAATCTTGACACTTAATACTATTAAGTTAAGGATTAGAGAAGAAAACCCATTAGTGAATTTGGTGAGGCTTTTAGGATCTTAGAACATTCATGGGCCTAGCCCAAGAAGCCTTGAAACCAAGTCCATAGGGAATTCAAGACTTGGTAACTAACATTGACGCAGGCTTAAGACCCTTGGGCCAAACTTGGTGTAGAATAGACCTATGGTCCAATTAGGCCAAGTTAAACCTTTTCAAACCCATTTTAGTGGATCTTGAGGTTCTTTTCAACCCTAAAAATCTTGAAATGAGGCCCTTTTCATTCAAGCCCAAGAGCTCATAAGTCATGAACCCACATAAGTCATGACTTTAGGTCCACAAGGGCTAAAGTCATTTTTGGGTTTATTTCACTATTCAAATTGAAAATTCAATACACCATACCATTGGTTTCCTTAAGCCTAAATCATACCCTAAGTACCCAAATTAAATTTTGAAAGTAGGCTAAGACCATTAACCATCATACTTGAAGTTAGTGAACTTTAAGCTATGCTTTGAATTTTAATTTCGTTTAATCTTTTCTTAACCTTCTAATTCAAATTTTTATTGATTGATTGCTTCGTTTCATCATACTTATACCTTACTATTACCCTAGCTAAATCTCCCTACATGTCATTAAGGAAAATGACATATCAAACCCCAAACTTGCATCAATCGGCTATTGTGTATCACCTTTGAGTACTTGGACTATTTTGTCCTTGGGCCCAATATTTTTGTGGCTTGACCCTAAGGGTAATATGGTCCTTAGACACCTCATGAGACCCCGTCAAACCCATAATTAGCCTTGGAAGAAAATGGTTCCATAAACCAAGCAAGAAGCCAAACGGATTGCACCTTAGTCTAGTTTGAGTGGGAATCGGATGGGTTCAAATTTAACCAACCACCTGCCTTGGTTGAACCACCACCCTACACCACCTCCATCACCAGCCAATCCTTAAGAGTTCCCATGAATATCATGAGAAATTTGGCTTAGATTTTCCCACCCAAAATAATCCAAAACTGAACTCAAAAACTGCCAAGCAAAAACCACCTGAACCTGCCGGTTTGCAAGGGTGGTTTGATTGACTTGTGGTCATCTGAATCATGCCCCATGATCTGGACACCTCTACAGGGCCATTATAGCTATAGTGAGGAGAAAATCATAGTGGTTTCAGGAAACTATTCCCCTGCACAAGGTGACATAAGCCATGGAAAGCAAGCTGGAAAATTTCCAGACTAGTGCACCGCCCACTTCACCCAATCACCAAGCATCCAAACCAACGTCTCCTTCCCTCTTGAACCCTATAAATAACTTCCTCACTTCCTCATTTCCTCCATACCTTAGCTTCAATCTTCCTCTTGAGTCTTAAGAGCACTTCTCCCCCTTAGAGACCAAAAAAGTGAAACCGAGTGAGTTTTGGTGAGTTCTTGAGTGTTATTGAGCAAGGTTGTTTTTAGTGCTTAGAAGGCCAAAAAATTTGTAAATTTTCTTACTCTTGATCATAGTTATCATTTCAAGCTTTGTTTCCAAGTGTTGGTACGAAAGTTGGTTGAGTTTTGACAAGGTTATCATGCTTAGTTTAAAACTAGGTCATTAAAGGGTGGTTTGAATGATTAAATGATTTTAAGTGGAAATTTAGCTATGGTATGTTTTAAGCATGATTTGATATGATTTATTATTGTCTTAGAATGATTATGGAAGGTTTGGTTTGTGATTAAAAGCATGCCATGATAGGTTTTAAATCTATATTGTTTTGCTCATCAAGTATGAATTGGTTTTGAATAAATTGAAAATTTAAGATATCTTAGCCATGATTAAGTGTTGGGATGAACTTGATTATTCAAGAATTAGCCTTCATTATGTCATTAAATATGTTAGTGATCATTTGTGATTAAAGAAAATCTCATATGCATGGATTCATAGGGATTGATAATTGAAAACACACTTATGCATTAACTAGAGTGCATGCCACGGGTTGGGACTGTTTGGACAAGTTCCACTCTGATTTTTGAAAATTGAAGGGCATATATGGTTTTAGAATACTAAAAATATGAAGTCCGTGAATTTTGGTTAAATTTGGAATTCGTTTGCAATTAGTGAAAATTTAGGGCCTTAACGGCAATTTTTGAGAGTCTAGGGGGATTTTTGTAAATACCCTTTTTTGGAAGCTTTTGATTTTGCACCTCAACCATAGAAGTATTAATCTTAACTTAGCATGTATTTGATTTCAGCAGCTACGGCATTTTTTTCGATTACTCAGGAAGTTTGTAAATTGTCCTCTAACTTACACATTGGTAGATTATTTATGCAGTATTGATAAATGTTTCATTTATATTTCAATTTTTATTTTGAGCATAAAATACCATGTTATATGATACATTGAGTGCATACTTACATGACATGTGATATTTTTCATAATTTTTGCATATTGCATCTATAAATGTCATTTTCGCATGAAAGCTTGACACATACGCACATGTCATGAAAAAAATATTGTAACACCCCGTATTCTAGTGTATTTTAATGAAATATTATTTTAATTGATTTAAAAATTGATTCTCTTGCTTTAGAATTTTGGGAGTTTTAGAATATTATTTTATAATATTTTAAGTTGTAAAAATTATTTTATTGGGCTTTCTTATTGTTAATTATTGTTGTGGATTTAAATTGATCTTTAATTTAAATTGGGTTATTTATGGGTTTTAAAATTATTATTTTTTTAATTAAAGCATTTCACTGCGTTTGATTAATTTTAATTAGGGTTCTGCAATTTAACTGCTTTTTATTTTAAATGTTGTTTTGTCGGAGTTTAATAATTTACTTTAGCTAGTTTTGGGTTTAAATAGATTTATTTATTTTACTATTTTTAAAATAATTATTTTGAGAATCAGTTGTGACCTAAAATTTGTGAGGATTGGATCTCATTTCTTTTCCTCATCTTTTCTTTTTCCTTTCTTTTTTCTCTCGGATTTCTCTTTCTCCAGCGTACTCTCTCTCTCTCTCCTTGCCCGACTCCCTCTCTCTCTCCTCTCTCACGTGTTTCGGCCAAGCCCTTACCGTTACTGTTGCCGGCCTGTTAGGACCCCAAGTAAAATCGCCTCAAAAGTTGCACATTGGCCATACGCACACATATCGCTCGAGCGGAGTGTTGAGCGAGTGTCGAGCGGAGCTCTCTAGTTGTTTGCGCTCGAGCTGAGTCGAGCGGAGTGTCGAGCGAACACTGGCTCGAGCGGAGCTCTCTGGTTGTATTCGCTTGAGCGGAGTCGAGCAGAGTGTCGAGCGAAACTTGGCTCGAGCCAGGGTCGAGCCACAGTCAAGCCAGACCTCAAAAATTACATTTTCAGCATGAGAACAAGCCAGAGTTCGACCCTCATGCACCCCTTAGCCGAACCATTGGCTCATGCATGCCACGACTATGTGGTCCATGCCACTATCTTATTTATGTTATTTATTTATTTTATTTCTTTTATTGCAAAGGGACCTTTTGGGGGTTTCCAAGTTGTAACCTTTATAAATAGGACTCTTAGTCATTTCTTTCACATCTTTTGGCAAAAACCCTAGAGGGAGAACTATTGTTTGAGAGATCGCCATCGGTGCTTAGCACTTGGGCTTTTTGGGTGAAATTCGTGAATCCCAAAGAGAAGATCATTCCATGCAATTCGTGAATTGGAGTGATTCAACTATCTTGTCTTACGACTTGGTGAAATTCGTGAATCCAAGTTGTGTTTATCTTTATTCTTATTACTTTTATCAATATATGAGGTTTATTCAACATTTGTGCAATTCGTGAATCATTTGTTGAATTTATTTCATTGTTCATTCGAGTTCATCATTTTGTTCTTGAGTGTTCATCTTGGTTCTTGGAGATCATTACATTTTCAGCTCATTCAATCCATTTCATCCTCAATTTCGACCACCCACCTTGTTTGTCAACTTTCCATAATTAATTCCCTTCTTCCACCTAGCCCTAGCCGAACTCTCACTTTCATTTGAATTTGAATTCAAATTTTGGCACTCTTGCCTTATTTGAAATAACCCTAGCCGCCCAACACTCTTGCCCTACTTTCCTTATTTGGCCACCTACCATATTTACCCTTCATCCAATCCCCTTTTGACCTAGCCAAATCCCACAAATCTTCCAATCCCTTCAAATTCGAAATCCATCCTTTGGCCTAGTCAAACTCCCAATTCCCAACAACTCCCATGCCTCTTACCATTTAGGATCAACCCTAGCCACCTTACCCATCATCCCAAATCTCTTCCAAATCAAATCCCTAGATTTAAGAAATTGTCAATCACATTCAATTCCTTAAATCTCTCTTTTCTAAAACAACTCAAGACAATCTTTGACTTGCCTAAACAAGCTAAAACCGAAATCTCCTTCTTCCATAAGGATTCCTACCACTAAGGAATCTTTCCTAAAACATCTCCATTTCCCACATTTCGGCCAAGCCCTAGCCGCCCACCTCCAAACCCTAAACCTATCTTCCATCTCCTAAACCCTAAACCATCTTTCAAACCCTAATCCCACTCATCCACATCTCTTCCAAACCCTAACAACTCATCTTACACTCCAACCCTAGTCCAACTCTTCCAATCTCGAAATTCCCCATAGCCACCATCCAAACCCTAGCCTATCTTCACCATACCAACCCTAATCATCATCCAAGTTGTCCCAACATCAAGAGCAACCCATAAGCCGTTCCACATTGCATCAAACACGCATATTCATCACTTAGATCACCCGAACTCATTATTCATCACCATCATTTCCCATCACTCCATACACTTCATCTAGCCTAAACACTTAACCTCATCATACCAAAGTTGCCATCATCACCATTGTTGCGCCATATCCAAGCAAGAGAGGACTTGGCACTCGGTCAATACAAGGAGGACATAGGCGAGGAGATCATAGTGTTTAGGGACTTGACCGGGGTCCCTAACACGGCCACTGTGGTCAACACCGCCGGCCTCACCGGACTCCCCATGCGCCGGCGACCTTGCCCCACCAATTTCAGGCCGAGCCTCGCCGCCGTTTGCCTCCACGGTGAGCTCGAACCCGCGGCAGTTTCCTCCTTACTGCGCCGCCTTCCGGCCACCAGTTCTTAGCCACTTCACCACCGGCCTCTTGCCGTCCTAACCAACCCAACCCCGGCTCCGATCCGTAGTCGGAACCGCCCATACGAGCACCCTCTCCGATTTGAGTTTCTAGGCCTTCCACCGCCATTTCGGCCGCCACCCACGGCCAACCATCACTTCCATTACTTTCACCACCTTCCATAGGCCCTACCCTACCGTTCCCAAGTCTTCGTTTGACCCCGTGTGATTTTGGGTTCACTGTGTATTTCGGCCACAGTGTTTTTACACTGTGGAGTTGCTGTTTTGGTGCTTCCAGTTCCTCCGTGATCCTCCATAAATTATTTTAAAACGTTGTAAGTATTTCTCCAAAAGACTTTTAAGATTTAAATATATTTTTGTAATAACCTGTTTTATAAACTGTGATTTGGTTATCTGGATAGACTGTGTTGGTTATTGGAAATTATTGATAACTGTTGGTTGTTGGTAATTGGTCTATTCATGGCATTGTGCACGCATGTGTGAGTGTGTAATTTGAAAAGGTTTTTCGGGTGTGTGTGTATCACCCCCAAGCCGGGATGGGTTATTATCTCGGTGGAGCTCCTCTAGGCACTCGGGAGCGGAATATACTGAGTGTCGTCCCCTGGAGCTGTTGCTCGGGACTTGGACGAGATGGTAGCGCTCTCAATCCGACTCCGTGATCTCTCGGGCTGGTGGAGATCAGAGGATGCTTGGCTATGTACGCGGTGGGAGCGGAACTGGGCATCACTCGTGTTGTATCACTCGCACGGTATGTGGATGTGACGAAGGGAGCCAGGGTATGTGGATGGTCCCTAGGGGAGGCCATGGTGCATACGGGATAAAATTGGAATTAATGTAACTATTCCTGGATTTTATTTATGTGCTAAATGGTGATTTTTGGCGTGCGTGGAAACTTGTGATTTTACGAGAAATGGTGTTTTTCTCGAGTTTGGTGTTTTGGTCATCATGTGCATGCATAATGGCTGTTGTAGTAATATATTTGTTATCTTGGAGTATTTTTGAGTTTTACTTACCTGTGGTACCATTTATTGATACTGCAGGTTTTGAGGAGGTTAAACCCGAGGATGCGGCTCCGCCTGAGGAGTAGGGACATTTGGCTATGTTCTATTTTGTATTTGTATTTTATTTGAGGTTGTTTTATGAACAAGAAAATTGTATTATGTTGACTTGTGGATTTCAGTACTATTTTTTGTATTGTATTAAACTCTGGTACTTAAGTTATTCGACTTAACCTTTCCGCTGCATTTTATTTTTGTACACGTGTTGCATTTCACACACTAGGCACTTGTCGTTGGGGTGCGTGACCGTGTTTTCATCATCTCGGGTGTTTCGATTTCCGTGCGTGTCCGTGCATGGAAGTTGGGGGCACCACAGGTGGTATCAGAGCGGTTTGGCTCTAGGTAAAGCCACATGTCCCTTAGGTGAAGTACCAGAAATTTTAAAAGTTGTAATTTAAAATTATTTTGATTTGAAGTATGTTATTTTAATGGTTTTAATTTATTATTTGTTGTTATTTTTATTGGTTTCATCTATTTTGTTGAATGTTATTTTATTTTATTTGTTTTATTCTGTGGTCGGTTATATTATTTGTTTTAATTATTTATTGTGTACTTCTTCATTGTTTTATTCATTTATCGTATGTCATTTTATTTATGGAATTTTATTTTAATTGTGAGATTTTGTTTTGTTTTGGTTTATATTGTTCGAGGTATGTTACTTTAAATGTTTTAATTTATTGTATGTTATTATACTTGGTTGGTTTAATTCTATTTTATTTCATGGCATTTTGTTGTATTTTAATTTATTTTGCCATAATTAGATTTTAATCTGTTTGAGTTGGAAAATGGGTTAAGGGCTACGCTATGACAGGAAGATGGTACGACTGAGAATGCCATTGTTAGGCTTGAACATTTAGTGTGGTAGGCCTGAACTCTTAGCGATTGGTATGTTTTAACATCGAGACTCGAAGGGAACGACATAGTTTAAGTGAACTCTATGGAGTAGGAACTCAAGTTGCAGCTAAGGTGGGAATAGCTTTAGTTCGCCTAAGATACTTGAGGTCTTAAGTTCCGTAGAATTAAGTGTTGAGTCTATGGAGTAGGAGGTCATAAGTTCAACGAACTTCGACGATAGATTTATGAGAAGTTATCTAAGGTTTGAGGTCCTATAGTTTTAGGTAATAAGTTTATGGGATCTAAGGTGGTAGGTTCAACAAGCACTTGAGGGACTAATTAAATTAGAAGTTTTAGATTTTGTCGACTCAGTTAAATGCTTGGGTATCATTTCGGGTTTTATAATTTTGCAAGGTTTGTAAGGTGAGTGTTTTAGATTTAAGGTCATCGAATTTGAGGATTTCATAAAATGATTCTTTTTGGTTTAAGGTTTTAGAATTACAGATTTGAAGAGTTGATTTGTAATAAGATTTAAGTTTTTAATTCTTCGAGCTTGATATGCTAGCTTGATTTATTTTGGAGACTGACTAGTCTGTGATCATTATAATGAGGTTGATCAGAGTTGAGTTATTGATATGGAAATGTTTATTCAGGAGAGTACAGGTTCTAGTCTCATTTTTTGGCTTGGAAGAAGTGGTTTTGGTAGGTGTTGTAAAGGAGTTGTTACGACAGTATTAAGTTCAAGAGTTTTGGTGAGTTGATCGAAGTGTGCAGTCGAAGTAGATTACTCGATAGAATGATGATTGGCAATAATTGTTTTGATTACCTAAAGGAATTAATTGTGACTTGAGGTTACATAGGAATTTAAATTTTTGAGGCTATACTTTCCTTTGGAAATTGAGTGTCTAGTTGGGAGAATCAATGACATTGTTATTTAACTTAAAGAAAGATTGATGGGTCATGTTTGGTGTACGATAAATTTTGGAAGTTGAAGCTTAGGCATCAATGGTAGATAGCATAATCAAGTATGTGAGTTAATAAAATATTAAGATCCATGGATGTTGTGCAATAGTTTTGGTGGATTGAAGGTTTGAGCAGTAGGGCGTGCCTTGAGGTTTATTAGTGATGTGCTATTGAAGGTACTAGTCGTGCTAAAATTAGCTTATAGGAGTTATGGTAGGTGGGCAAGTTATCAAAGTTTCTGTAATGTTTTAGTGAAGTCATTGGTGGTTCGTAGTGAGTTTAGTCACCGCTAGATTAGATGATATTCAGAATTTATGTGTTAAGCTTTCGGGTTTATGTCGGGTAGAAGTTGATAAGTGTTCTTATTGGTTGACCGGGTTGGATTCGAGCCTTTTAGAGTATGTTCCTTATCTTAGTTGGGACGAGTGTATTTTGTGGTAGTGTTACTTGTTTTCAATTGCGATGCTGAAGTTGATTAATATTGGTTTTCTGTCTATGATCATGGATATGTTTTTCGGAATATTGATTTTGTTTAAAGTAGCGAGAGTTAATTGAGTAATATGTGATAATTCATGATTTTGGAAAGAGGGTATTTCCACCAATTGTGGTAAGAGTTTTCTGGTTAGTAGGTATGGAGCTACCTTGTACTCAATGGTGTTATTTTATGAGGATATGAATTTTCGGTATGTGGCGAATATCAGAGTGCGCAGTAGGAGTGTGATACTTTGGTTGTAATTAGGAGTTCAAATTTTGTGCTGATTTTGAGGAATACCTGTAATTGGAGATTAATCATTGTTTATGCAATTTCGTTATTGATGGTTAACTTTGGAAGTGGCCACTAGGTTACCAAAGTGTAGTATACAATGAAGGTTTGGAAGTTTTACCGAAGGAGTCAATAGAGGTTAGTTTAGATTATCAAATGGAGCTAGTAATCATTGGGATTCCCTGGGGTGTTGTATTAAGGTTTTGTGGATATAGAGATCTTGGATTACATGGCCGCTCTAGGAGTAATAATCATAATGTGCCACTGGGAGACTGGTGCGTGTAGGTTGGATATTGCCATGTTTATTGAGAAATGTGACTTGTGCCGGCAAGTTAAGGTTGTGTATCAAAGACTCGTTGGTAAACTTCAACCTCCCCCTATTCCTGAGTGGAAATGGGATGACATTTCTATGGATTTCTCCGAGGACTCCGAGTGGAAAGAACTCTGTTTGGGGGATTGCTGATCGGTTGACCAAGAGTGCCCATTTCTTGCCTATCGATAATACTGACTCTTTGGGAAAGCTGACTCGGTGGTATGTTAAGGAGATAGTGCGTTTGCACGAAGTATCCAAGAGTTTTGTGTCAGATCGGGACTCGCGGTTCACGTCCCATTTTTGGAAGAGTTTGCAGGCAGTTTTAGGCACTAAGTTAAAGTTTAGTACTGCATATCAACCTCAAACTGACGGTCAATCTGAGCGTATTATTCAGACTCTTGAGGTTATGTTGCAGACCGGTGTCATGGAATTTCAGGGAAGCTAGGAAGATCATCTGCCGCTTATGGAACTTTCTTATAATAATAACTTCCATGCCTCCTTTCAGATGGCTCTGTATGAAGCGTTGTATGGGAGGAAATGCAGATCGCCTTTGTGTTGGGATGAAGTTGCTGAGAGTATATTAATTGGGCTGAGTTAATAAAAGAGATGTTAGATCAAGTTCAAGTGATAAGAGATTATATGGCGGAAGCGCAAAGTCGTCAGAAAAGTTATGCGGATTCAAGGAGAAGAGACTTGTCCTTTGAGGAAGGTGATTGGGTTATCTCAAAGTCTCTCCTATGAAAGGCATTAAGCGTTTTGGTAAGAGAGGAGAACTTAGCCCAAGATGTGTAGGACCTTTTCAGATATTGGAGAAGGTTGGAGCTGTTGCATACATAATTGTTTTGCTCGAGTATTTTGAAAAAGTTTATGATGTGTTCCATGTGTCCTTGTTGAAGAAAAGTTTTGGTCAGTAAGAGCCGCGTTTTGTCGATCCAAGACGCATCCAACTTCAGCCTGACCTTACTTAGGAGGTTGCCCTGATGCAGATTGTAGATTGGAAAGAGCAAAAGTTAAGATCTAAGTCGATACCTTTGGAGAAGGTAGCTTGGGGTGATCTATTGGCTCAAGATTTCTCTTAGGAAAGGGAAGCAGACATGATGGAACAATATCCATATTCGTTTGTTTGATCGGCGGTATGTCTCTTAAGCCTACTTTTAGTCGCCTCTCATGCATATCTTTAGCATTGATGTTTGACCCTTCAATTTCG
The DNA here is from genome assembly GCA_029856935.1 of Cyclocarya paliurus. Lineage (NCBI taxonomy): Eukaryota > Viridiplantae > Streptophyta > Magnoliopsida > Fagales > Juglandaceae > Cyclocarya > Cyclocarya paliurus. Next base: position 10,587,294 of record CM056951.1, read on the forward strand.
AGGACGAAATTTATTTTTAAGGGGGGGAGATTGTAACACCCCGTATTCTAGTGTATTTTAATGAAAGATTATTTTAATTGATTTAAAGATTGATTCTCTTGCTTTAGAATTTTGGGAGTTTTAGAATATTATTTTAGAATATTTTAAATTGTGAAAATATTTTATTGGGCTTTCTTATTGTTAATTATTGTTGTGGATTTAAATTGATTTTTAATTTAAATTGGTTTGTTTATGGGTTTTAAAATTATTATTGTTTTAATTAAAGCATTTCACTGCGTTTGATTAATTTTAATTAGGGTTTTGCAATTTAACTGCTTTTTATTTTAAATGTTGTTTTGTCGGAGTTTAATAATTTATTTTAGCTAGTTTTGGGTTTAAATAGATTTATTTATTTTACTGTTTTTAAAATAGTTATTTTGAGGATCAGTTGTGACCTAAAAGTTGTGAGGATTGGATCTTATTTCATTTCCTCATCTTTTCTTTTCTCTTCTTTTCTTTTTCTTTTCTTTTTTCTCTCGAATTTCTCTTTCTCTCGCGTACTCTCTCTCTCCTCGCACGACTCCCTCTCTCTCACCTCTCTCACGTGTTTCGGCCAAGCCCTTACCGTTACCGTTGCCGGCCACCGTGGTCGACACCGCCGGCCTCACCGGACTCCCCGTGCGCCGGCGACCTTGCCCCACCAATTTCAGGCCGAGCCTCGCCGCCGTTTGCCTCCCCGGTGCGCTCGAACCCGCGGCGGTTTCCTCCTTGCTGCGCCGCCGTCCGGCCACTTCCGACCACCAGCTCTTAGCCACTTCACCACTGGCCTTTTGCCGTCCTAACCCGGCTCCAATCCGTCGTCGGAACCGCCCATACGAGCACCCTCTCCGATTCGAGTTTCTAGGCCTTCCACCGCCATTTCGGCCGCCACCCACGGCCAACCATCACTTCCATTACTTTCACCACCTTCCATAGGCCCTACCCTACCTTTCCCAAGTTTTCATTTGACCCCGTGTGATTTTGGGTTCACTGTGTATTTCAGCCATAGTGTTTTTACACTGTGGAGTTGCTGTTTTGGTGCTTCCAGTTCTTCCGTGATCCTCCATAAATTATTTTAAAGTGCTATAAGTATTTCTCCAAAAGACTTTTAAGATTTAAATATATTTTTGTAATAACCTGTTTTATAAACTGTGATTTGGTTATCTGGATAGACTGTGTTGGTTATTGGAAATTATTGATAACTGTTGGTTGTTGGTAATTGGTCTATTCATGACATTGTGCACGCATGCGTGAGTGTGTAATTTGAAAAGGTTTTTCGGGTGTGTGTGTATCACCCCCAAGCCGGGATGAGTTATTATCTCGGTGGAGCTCCTCTGGGCACTCGGGAGCGGAATATACTGAGTGTTGTCCCCTGGAGCAGTTGCTCGGGACTTGGACGAGATGGTAGCGCTCTCGATCCGACTCCGTGATCTCTCGGGCTGGCGGAGATCAGATGATGCTTGGCTATGTACGCGGTGAGAGCGGAACTGGGCATCACTCATGTTGTATCACTCGCACGGTCGCTACCTGTTGTGTGACGAAGGGAGCCAGGGTATGTGGATGGTCCCTAGGGGAGGCCATGGTGCATACGGGATAAAATTGGAATTAATGTAACTATTCCTGGATTTTATTTATGTGCCAAATGGTGATTTTTGGCGTGCGTGGAAACTTGTGATTTTACGAGAAATGGTGTTTTTCTCGGGTTTGGTGTTTTGGTCAGTGCATGCATAGTGGCTGTTGTAGTAATATATTTGTTATTTTGGAGTATTTTTGGGTTTTACTTACCTGTGGTACCATTTATTGGTACTGCAGATTTTGATGCAGGTTTTGAGGAGGTTAAACCTGAGGATGCGGCTCCGCCTGAGGGGTAGGGACATTTGGCTATGTTCTATTTTGTATTTGTATTTTATTTGAGGTTGTTTTATGAACAAGAAAATTGTATTATGTTGACTTGTGGATTTCAGTACTATTTTTTGTATTGTATTAAACTCTGGTACTTAGTTATTCGACTTAACCTTTTCGCTGCATTTTATTTTTGTACACGTGTTGCATTTCACACACTCGGCACGTGTCGTTGGGGTGCGTGACCGTGTTGTCATTATCCCGGGTGTCTCGATTTCCGTGCATGGAAGTTGGGGACACCACAAACATTTTTTTCAAAATATTGCATGAAAATAATTTTTACCACGATCCCAAAATTAGGATGGAGAATTATCCTCGTTGTGACGCCCCGACTCCCACGTACAAAAAGTCTCGGGAATCGTGACGTCAGGATGATGACAACCCAGTCACGCATCCCAACGACAAGTGTCAAGTGTGTGCAATAAATAAATAGTGCACAATTAAAATACACAGCGGATAGTAATTAAGTCATCTAGTACCAGAATTTTAGTTTAATACAAATATCTAAAATACAAATCTCATGAAAACAAAGCCAAGGTCCTATAAATAAATATACAAGTCTGAAATGAAAATAAAACAGCACGAGTGATCCCGGATCACTCCTCCGGCGGAGCCAAATCCTTAGGCTCGGCATCTGCATCAACATCAGCATAAACTGCAGTACCATTAAATGGTACCACAGGTAAGTTATAACCTAACCAAAATCTAAGATAAAATATATCTAAGCAACTAACCATGCATGCATATGATGCAATATGCAATAAATGCAACACACGCTAAAAATCTCTTTTGGCCCAAAAATATTTCAATAAAAACATTTCCACCATTTTCCCAGAAAATGGCCTAAAAATCAAAATCTATCATTTTTCAGAAAATGATACATAAAAACATACTCACGTTATTTTTCCAGAAAACAGCCAGTTTTTCAATTAATCCATTAATCCATATGCACCATGGTCTCCCCTATGGACCATCCGCACGTCCTGGCTACTTTACGAGCGATGCCCAGTTCCGCACCCGGTGCGTTCGTGGCCAGGTCATCCTCTAGCCCCCGCCAGCAGAAGGGCCACTGAGTTGGCACGTCCAACGTCCGATCCCGTTGTCGCCCGGCAACAACACAGGGGACGTCACTCAGTATATTCCGCTCCCGAGTGACCAGAGGAGCTTCACCGAGATAATGCCCCATCTCGGCTTGGGGTCGTGATACACACGCACCCACAAATCCAATCCATATGAAAACCCAGTTTTCAAAATAACCACATGAACATGAATGCAATACATGAAAACCCAGTTTTCAATTTACAAACATGATCATGCGTGCATATGTAATGTACCAAACCACAACAATAAACCTCAATAACCAATTCTAGATCACAATATAACCGCTATCCAACAATCCAATCACAATAATCAACACCACAATATAACCAATACCCAACAACCCAATCACAATAATCAACACCACAAATACTCCGTACTCAACCATCCACCCCCGAACTCCTCGGACTCAGTCCGGAACCATCCAGAACACAGTAAAAATAATTAGTGCAAAAATATATTTAAATCTCAAAAGATTGTTTAGGAAATACTTACAGGGCTATAAAAATATTTATGGAGGATCATGGAGGAACTGGAAGCACCAAAATAGCAACTCCACAGTGTAAAAACACTGTGGCCGAAATACATAGTGAACTCAAAAATACACGGGGTCAAACGAAGATTTGGCAACGGTAGGGTAGGGCCTATGGGAGGTGGTGAAGCTAATGGTAGTGATGGTTGGCCGTGGGTGGCGGCCGAATGGGCGGTAGAAGGCCGTAAAACTCAAATCAGAAATGGAGTTCGATGGGACAGCTCCGGCGACGGATCGGGGCCGGGGATGGGTGGAAAAGGTTGCTGGAGGGCCGGAGATGAAGTGGCTAAGAGATGGTGGCTGGAGGTGGCCAGACGGCGGTGGAATGGCGAAGAGAAGCCCGCGGCTTCGCACGGCTCTCAGAGGCAAACGACGACGCGGGGTGGTATGAAATTGGTAGGGTAAGGTCGCCGGTCGATGGGGAGTCTGGTGGTGCCGGCGGTGTCGACCACGGACGGCCGGCGGCGGTGCTGCGGTGGAGAGACTGAAACACGGTGGAGAGGAGAGAGAAGCAGGAGAGAGAGAGAGGAGTCGGGCTACGCGCGGGAAAGGGAGGAAGAAGGAAGAAAAAGAAAGAAAAAAGAAAAAGAAGAGATGAGGAAAAGAAATGAGGTCCAATCCTCACAACTTTTGAGTCACAACTGATCCTCAAAATAACTATTTTTAAAATAGTAAAATAAATAAATCAATATAAACTCAAAACTAGTTAAAGTAAAATATTAAATTCCAACAATAACATCTTTTAAAATAAAAAGGAATTAAATTGCAGAACACTAATTAAAATTAATCAAACGCAGTGAAATGCTTTAATTAAAACAATAATAACTTTAAAACCCATAAACAACCCAATTTAAAATTAAAGATCAATTTAAATCCACAACAATAATTAACAATAAGAAAGCCCAATAAAATAATTTTCACAACTTAAAATATTATAAAATAATATTCTAAAACTCCCAAAATTATAAAACAAGAGAATCAATCTTTAAATCAATTAAAATAATCCTTCATTAAAATACACTAGAATACGGGGTATTACACTCGTGGATCTCTTCTCTCCACTCTGGAGTGCTTAATATAGAGTGGTAACCATTGGGTTGACGAAGAATTGTCAACGAGTTTCGAATAAGTTCTTTTTAAATAACGCCAAAGCGAAGTCAACATGTTATGACACCTAACGGTAGTGGATGTACACGTTATGATATTATGCTATATTTACCAATGCATTGAGAATGAATTTATAGACAACGTAGTTTCAACGCGAGTTATACTACAGTCATTGGCAGGTACTCACAGTGCACATGGGTAACTGTGACGACACCACATGTTATGATATTATATGAATTGTTAATAATAATGAAAGTTTATAATGAAGTTATGTTTTCAAAAATGGAAGTAAAAAAAGTTCATTGAATGAAAACATTTGTCTCCGCTTTTTTGAAATATTGAGGAATCTGGATGGGAGACATGCATATTGATGTAAAAAATTCTACATTTCATGCATTGCATATTTATCATTCTTTATGCTTACTTTATATTTGTGCATGTTAATTGTTTAACTTTATAATATTTCGAGTAAATCTCACCCCTTGTGGGACCACTATCATTCCACTCGTAATGGTAGAGGTTGTGTCAGGTCTCGAGGAGGATGAGCTAGATGGAGCGCTGGATCCGACTAAGTGAGGAGCAGTCGGACCTTAAGAAGAGATTGGATTTAATTATGATATTTATAGTCCAAGTCCTTCATGCTTTAGAATGCATAAAACGAATGATCTAACTTTAACTCTTAGTTGTACTAAGTCTATGCTACTTTGGTATTTTAAACTTGATGATCACTAATGAATTGGGATGTTTTCAGTTATTCTGGCATAAGTTTTACTTTCACCTTTATTTCCGTTGTAATTATTGCATACTGTTAGTTGCATATTGAGATGTATTGCATAATAACTGTCATATACAGGGGTATGTAACCTTGTGTTGTATGTCTGGACGCTCTAAGTCTCTGTCCCATCCCAAGCGGAGGTTGGGGGTGTCACACCTTTCCTGTCTGTTGGCTAATCATGAGGGAGGTCGAGCAGTTTGATAACTTATCCCGCGTGTTGACCCTTGGCAAGAGATGAGTGAGGTCAGGCGGTCATGACAGTACTTGCTTGTTTTGATGGCAATGATTGTGGGGGTTTTTTGACCTCCACACCCATTCCACTATGAGTTTTTGGACTTGACTTTGGTGGTTTAAGGGGGGTGGTGGGATCTTTTGACCTCCACATCCATTCTACCACGAGTCTTTGGACTCGACTTTAGTGGTTTAAGCAGGATCGTGGGGGTTTTTATACCTCCAGACTCATTCCACCGTGAACCCTTGGACTTGACTTTCGTGGTTAAAAGGGGGGTCATTGGGTCTTTTAACCTCTATGCCCATTCCACCGTGAGTCTTTGGACTTGATGTGGGGCTCTTGTTCACCGTGAGTCTAGGAACTCGACTTTGGTATTTTAGCGGTTGTTCACCGCCGAGTCTAGGGACTCAGCTTTGGTAGGGCTATTGTTCATTACGAGTCTGGGGACTCGATTTTGGTGGGAACCGTGAGTCTACGGACTCGACTTTGGTGGGGCCGTTGGCGCTACTGTGGTGTGAGGCAAAGTTCGCCTGTTCGGAGAGGTTTTCACCAAAAACCAAATAGGTAAATGTAATTCAAATTACAAGTTTGAGATTTGTAAACCTGAGCCATTTTGATAAAGCGTGATGAATGCTCGGGGGTGCCCGTGATACTGAGCAATCTATTCTGATGTAGACAGATTAAGATGCCCAAGAGGGGCTTTATAGGTGGTGTTCCGTGCCATGTGGGCGATTTCTGTGAAGTATATTCCCCAGGTGTGTAGCCACTCGGGTTCTCATGTGATGTCGAGGGGTTTTGCGGGAAACAGTGGGTGAGCACACGACGGCGACCCCCTCTGTGGTGAGCAAAGTTTTTGTGAGTAGAAAATTCTCTCCTGCTGTGTGGGCTGCTCATTGGTCAAGCAAAGGTGAGTTGTTGCCAACAATGAGGGTGGCGAGATTCTGTTGGGCTGTTGAGCAGCTCAGAGTTGGCGAGCTTGCTACTTGTTGCTAGGGGCGAGCAATTGTGGATGCATACATAGCGAAGTCGTAACCTGTCACAAGAAAAGTGAGTCATAGTGGAAGGGCAAAGGAGCTGGCCTGTAGTATGATTAAAAGTAAGCAAGCTATAATTGGTGAGTTTGTGTTTCACCAAAACAAGTCCTTTGTTACTAGTGATCACTGCCCACCATAGGTAGTGCCCAAGAGGGACTATTTCCTACTACAGGGTGGATGAGGGTGGCGAGGAGCTTTCTACATTGATGAGGAGCTTCCATGGCCAAGGTGGGTGGTAAAGTAGATCATCATGGTGAGTAGGTAGTCGAGTAGACAACTGTGCAGGGGGGTAGTCGAGTTGACTGCCAGTGCATGAGATGCTTGTGACCCAAGAGTAGGGGTGGGCAGTGGGGCCCCACACCTCATTGCCCCTCCCCCACCTGGGTCGGGTGGGGCAGGGGATCCATGCCGCAGATGTGGGGGGTGGGTGCCCTCGCCTGCATATGGGGCGTCTAGTGGAGGGGGATGGAGGGGGTCTAGCCCCGCTCTGGTTTCCCCTCCCCCTTGGTGACTCTCCCCACCCCTGCTTCCATAACCCTTCTCACTTCTCTCTCTCTCTCTCTCATCTCCATTGGACGATCGCAGTCCATCCGTCTGTTGTATGCTTATGCTGTTGCCATCCATCTGCATCTACGTCACTGAAGGTAAGTCAGTTTGAACCTTGAATCCAAAGCTTTAATTTTTTTTTGAGTTATGGAGATTGGAGGAAGGTTGGGATTAGATGGAGGAATAGGAGGATGGGATTGTGTTCTTGTGAACTGTGTATTGTGGAGATTTGATTGTGCATGTGTTTTGAATCTTTGATGTTGTGATTTTGTGTTTCAGTTGGCTTCTCATCATCGGCTCGACCTTGGCTCAAGCGAGAAGCCAAACAGTGAGTTCTCTCAACACCCGCTCAACAATCAGTTTGAGCAAGAGGCCAACCCATGAGTTCGCTCGATACTCGCTCGACAGCTAGTTTGAGTGGGATGCCAACCCATGAGTTCGCTATACACTCGCTCGACAGTTAGCTCGAGTGAGTGCCTGCCCTAAACGTCTGCTTGACAGGTGCTCGACCCTTCACTCTAGCGAATGGTCTGATTTTAGGCTACTCTATTTCTAACCCACTCACTTCAACTCTATACCTCTCTCTTTTCTACATTCTTTTTTAAATAGACATGTGCATTGAATTGTTTTTTAATGTGAATACTTGGTATTTATGTTTTGATTTCAGATTTCGTGCTTGTTTTGGGGAATGTCTACTCTGTCAGATTTTAGTGATAGCTCTCCTACCCCTACCCTTACCCTAACACCTAAACCTACACCTGGGAGTCCTAACCCTACGGAAATTGAACCTTGCCTTGCCCCCAAGCCCACACAAAGCAAGAAATATGTTTCCATAGTTTGGTCTCACTTTACCAAACTAGAAGGTGGTGACTCCAATAACCTCCAAGTAACGTGTAACCATCGTGGTAAATTCAATAGATGTTACTATAGAAAACATGGTACATCATAGTTAAAGGTTCACTTAGAAGAACAATGCAAGAAGAGTCCAATATTGAGATCCTTACGAGAGAAGAATCAATCTAGACTAGAGATTAGACTAAAAAAATATCGAATGGGAGTAGTAAGGATTCAACGTTGAAGGGGTATACTAAGTATGATCTCGATGAGTGTAGAAAAAAATTAGCTCGTATAGTTATCATGGGTCTGCCCCGGCTAAAAATATGAGTAATTTTCTTAACTCAACCAAAATATTCAAACTTAGATCTTCCATATTTTTAATAGAATTTATGTTTAGACTAAAGAATCACTCAGCCTTTCTTAATGGCGAATGAACTTCATCTAAGGACAACAAGTAAGAATTTCCCAACCCCATATTACATCAATCCAAGTGTGATGTAACAACTATTTTACGCCATAATTAACTATAACTTCATTCTCAACAAGTCATAAAACTGCGAGATAATTTTTCTCATCATATAATTCATAAAATTGCGATTCAAAAAATGTTTTTTTTTTGAAAAATATATTTTCCTTTTGGTTAAAAAAAAATTGGAATTGCATTTATGTGATGAAACAATATTTTTATTATTTCATGTTCTTAGTTGCATGCATAGGAACTTAACACAAAAAATACTCAAATTTCTTTTTTCTCATTGACTCTACTAAACTAAGGAGATGGTTTTTCACTAGCGAGAAAATCTTCAATTTCTCAAACTTCACAGCTATCATCCTATATATTCACGGCATATTATAGTATATCATTTCTCCACTTGAGAAATAATATCACCGAGTCAATGAGTGAACATCCAACTTTAAAACTTCTAAGAATTCTTACTTTACGCCATAATTAACTATAACTTCATTCTCAACAAGTCATAAAACTGCGAGATAATTCTTCTCATCATATAATTCATAAAATTGTGATTCAAAAAATGTTTTTTTTTGAAAAATATATTTTCCTTTTGGTTAAAAAAAAATTGGAATTGCATTTATGTGATGAAACAATATTTTTATTATTTCATGTTCTTAGTTGCATGCATAGGAACTTAACACAAAAAATACTCAAATTTCTTTTTTCTCATTGACTCTACTAAACTAAGGAGATGGTTTTTCACTAGCGAGAAAATCTTCAATTTCTCAAACTTCACACCTATCATCCTATATATTCACGGCATATTATAGTATATCATCACTCCACCTGAGAAATTATATCACCGAGTCAATGAGTGAACATCCAACTTTAAAACTTCTAAGAATTCTTACTTTGCAGTCTACGACGTTTTAGCAGCTAACTAGTAATATCCCTATTTCTCGCTTACTCAATATTTTTCGTATTCTCCAACCCGCTATAGAAGAGAAAAGAAAACTTTACGAGAAATATCTTAGCCTAAAACCTATCTTGCATCAATGCAACCACGAGTGTGTTTTTTAAGCTTTAATTAAGTCGTACCTAATTAGTTAAACTTTTGCCACAATTACCATGTAAACCTCCAAGGTGCTTAGTATTACATTAGTATCAATGGGTACTTCTAAATTCATATATTTGCAAGAATCTATTTGTTCTCGCTAGAGAGAAAAAAATGGGAGCAAGATTACGAGTGTTAATACCACAGAGAAGTGCATTGATAAAACCTTTAAAATGAATGTGCCAATCAAGAATGTCCTCAACACTCTTGCACATTCAGATTTTAATGTCTTTACTTGTTAGACATACTAGCAAGTTTTAGAGAGTATATGCTTATCTGTGAGTTAATCTAAATTGCTTCAAGATTATAATGCCCAACCTCAAATATAGAAACAATTAATCTTTATATTACAAAAACAACACGCAACTTCCATAATTACCCACAAAAATCTCAAAAGCAAAATAGTGATTTAACTCTATCTGATAGTTAATCCCTTCAACTTCTATGAAAAATTGTAGTGCATGCATCCCACACACACCTCCAATTTTATTCTAGACCTTTCAGAGATTTCTACAATAATGATGGTCTAAGACTATCTGATGCTCATAATAATCTTCAGTCGTTTCCAACTATTTCTCATGAAAGAGATTAATGAGACAATTAAGTCACATATACAATCTCTAGGCTTTCTTTTCATTTATCTCAAAGTTACTAACCTATACACATTTAATTGCACACACATCTAATAAATTTGTCGTGTCAACCTAAGTCAGAACAAAAAATATTAATACACATTGCAAGATTGAAAATTCACTAAACTTTCTAATCATCTTGTGCACCACAATGCTTAATTATTAATTTCTACCTTAATTTTTGCTATACTATTCCTCCATCGTTTGTGCTGCGGACTACACCCAACCGGTGCCCTTAGAGTCTGTATGGGCTGCCACACTGCCATTTCGCGCGGCTTTGTGAGTAGCAGAGCTTTCCACACCAGCCTCGTACGCAACTTTTCTCATAGCAGAGTTTGCCATGCTGGCTAGGTGCACAATGGCAGCCGCACCGCATTAAGGTGCTTGCACTTCCAGGTGCGTGATGTCAAGGGTAGCGAGGCTTTATGTGCGCTGCCATCAGCCATATGGTGCCGCCACCTACAACACAAACGTAGCTTTGCAGCCCAATAGAGCTTGCAACACCACCTTGGTAAGACCATATCAATACCTACATATTTCATAGCTTAAATATCTAGACTAGAGAGAACTATACTAGAGAGAGATTTTATACTTTTGTGCTACAAGTACCTCATCCAAAAGGAGAATGGGCTACGCAAATAGCCCTTCTATGTGTAATCCCGGTTGGCCATTAAGTGTTAGCCATCAAGGTTCATGAAGAGGCTATTAAGCCACTTCATAACCCTCAGCTAAGGTAATGGGAATAAGTGCCCACTATAGATGCCCCTTTATTACACTTGCTAAACTAGAAATGGTAACCGGTGTAAAGAGCTTCACTTTATTATATTGAGCCAAAAAAAGTGAAGCAAAACTTTGAGAGGGGATTGAGAGAGGTTCGGCTAGCTACTGGAAGTGTGAATTTCAGATACGAAATGAAGGCACAAGCTGAGAGAGAGGGGTTTCGGTATAGAGAGGAGGAAGAGAGATTTGAAGTGTAATGTGCTTTTCCAATGGTTTTTTTTTTCTTGAGCTCGATGTCTTACACTTGACACAAGGAAGGGTGCTTTGTGTGTGAGTGGTGGGATTTGGTGGCAATGCAGATGTTGTTAGGCATGTGCGCAGCCGGAGGCAATGGGGAATTGTGATGGTGTAAGAAATGCACTGGGTGGCAAGCCATAAGTGGGCACTAAGTTGTAGAAGGGATTTGGTACTTAGTGGAGTACACGTGGATTTATGTGGTGTGGACCTGTTCTACAGATGCACTAGGGATATTCTTTGTCTACCAAACAGCAAGTGCTGGTTGGTCACGTGGCATGTCACATGGCGCAACCTAATCAACTTTTTTTTTTTAATCAAAGCCAAAATGTTCTTAATAGGACTAGGTCGTCTTTTGTTTTTCTCAAAACAACTCCTATTTGGAAATAAGGATCTTCTAAATTTTCATATTTTTTAAGTTTTTCTATACGATTTGTTTGTAAGCTTACCTCAATTATTACTGGTAGAGGATGTCACTCAACTCTACTAATCCTGAAATCACTCAATGTGAGACGTGACCAAGTCACAAACTTGATTGAAAATGGGATAACTTAAGGTGTCACTCGACCAGGATTAATAGTAGAAGCCACTTAACTCTACTTAATCGTTGATACACTCAACATGATCCTAAGTCAAACGCTTGAGAGGAGAAAGAGATGCTAATTATTCAATCTAAAAATCTATTCAATTTTCGTTCATTTCATTGACCTTATATAGAAGTCATATTATTTTGTCTAATTAATGTCTACAATAAATGAAAACAACTTCCACCGGCCTAATAAATATTGTAGACAATTTTCAACACCCTAATTAACGCTATAATTTAGATAATTAAGGTTTAACAAGTTTTTGCCAAAGGCTTGTGAGATGATTGACACAAATCCCTAGCCTCCAAAATAGAAAAGTCTTGGATTCGAAACTCCCATCTCCAAATATATTAAAATAAAAAATAAAAACAAGTTTATAAGATTTAAATAATACAAAAATAAGTTCCTAACAAGTTTCTCAGTTCATCTTTTGCCACATCATCTTACCACATTAGCTCATATGCTCTTGTATTAGGTTGAACCATTAACTCAGCGAATTTTGCTATACAACCTTCTTTACACTCTACACTCCATATTTTTTTGAAATTTTAAATTTTTTAATATTTTTTTTAAAATTTTTTGAGTTTATTCTTTTTAAACTATTTCAAATTTTCTATTTATTATTCATATAATAATATTTGATAAAAGAATAAAGAATAAAAATTAAAAAAAAAATATAGAGTGTAGAGTGTGGAGGAGTGAAGGTTGTGGAGATTTATTCTAACTATATAAAAGAAATTGGAATCCAGTGGTAGTTATGCCTTTAGCGAATGCATCAACAACCTTATCAATAATTGTGGAGATATGTTTGATCTGAATGTCTTGTTCAACACTTTCTCACTAATGAAATTGTTGTCCACCAAGGTTGTCACACCAGATGGCTGTAGCCGTTGAGAGTGGAATACGTACATAAGCATTTAATAAGGAGCATGTGCAACCAATAAAGTTCTACTATGACAAAGGCCAACGACCTATATTCAACTTCAGTACTACTGGTGCTTCTCGAGACAGCACTCCAAGAGACCAAATTAAGAAGAGCCACGATAGACAGCAAAACCACGATTGGATTATCTGTCATCCAAGGATCCAACCCAATGAGTCACAGAAGACATGTAAATTCAGTGATCCTCTAGTTATATGGAGGCCACGAGTGATTGTGCCCTTTAAGTTAAGGTACCTTGGAAGGAACACTACTCTTGGCAACAACCCAGTTTGTGGTGGTGGTAGAGTGAAGATATTGACATTATTGTTTGATTGAGAAGGAGATTTCTGGCCGTCTGCTTGTCTGTATTCAATAACATTGTCGAGAGGTTCTCCTTCATGCTGATATAGGGGTAGTATCGAGAGAAAGGTTTACACTGCGTTTGGACATTGAATTGGATTTACCTGAGTTGAATTTTTTATAAATAATAGTGAGTTGAGATGGTGAGTGAGTTTTGTAGTGTCCATTTAAGATGAGTTAAATATGTTTAGATATTAAGATGAGTTTAGATGTATTTATGAGAAGTTAAAAAAAATCATAAATCACATCATTAAAAATTACTGTTCACGTGACATTCTCTGCACGCCAAAAGTATAAAGAAAAAAAGTCATCGTACAACCTACACTTACAACCATAAAAAAATGTACAACAGATGGTTGCACTTGCAGCTATCATTTCCAGCGCAAATGATAAAAAGCAGAGACATTATTTGACGAGATTGATATGAAATGGTGTAGAACTTTATTGTTCAACGCATTGTTCACACAGTGAGTCGAACAATAAGCTTCTTATTTCGTATCAAACATTTAAAAAAACAGTCCGTGTCTGTATAGCTGCTCTCTTTTATGTGAATCCTAGACGAAGGAGTGACAGTGAAGATTTTTCTTAATTTATAAGAATATCACGAAACAGTGGCAGGTCTCTTTAATAAAAGAGGTTTGTAATGAAACGAATTAAAGCTGAAAGCATTTCGTGTGGAATAGCTTTAGTTCATCTAATGGACAAAGAGATCAATTATATATTGTGGGTTGGCACTACATGTCATGAGGTGTTTTTGGTGAGAAGTACCAATCATCTTGAAGACCACCGATGTTTCGGGACCTGCCAAAATGTTTTATGCATGCATGGAATTAATAATCTCCTCTGGAAAAAGAAAAATCCTTGCAAGAAATGAATAATCTCTTTTGTCTTAGGATTTGATTTGTTGTCACAGATAAAATAAGATGAGATTAAAATTAAAAATTGAATAAAAGAATATATATTTTTAATATTATTTTTATTTTAAAATTTAAAAAAATTAAATTATTTATTTTATTTTATATAAAAATTTAAAAATTATTATAATAATTAAATGAAGCGAAACGAATAGGGAGAAATTATGAAAATAAAAAATCTTAGATTTAGGATATGTTTGGAAAACATGTTTTATTTAAAATTCTCATCTCATCTCTATACTTTTTTAAATCCCCATACAAAATATAATAAATAATTCAACTTTTTCAAATCTCAATATAACTTTTTCAAATTTCAATTTAATTTTTTCAAATCTCAAAACTAAAAAATAATATTTTAAATTTTAAAACAAAATACAAAATTCTCATCTCACCCCAAAGCATAACCTTAAGATTTCTTTACAATTTATGGGACAACTTCGTGACAAGGTTACGTCAATGGGACAACTTCGGCCGTACATTTCAGGGGGCAAAATAGCAATAATCTTTCACATAAAGAGCAATCAAATGTAGCCAAATAGTTCGGTCAAAAAGTTTCATACTTTATCAGTCCATCATATTTCTAAATAAAATATTATAAATAAAGTTCAATTATTTATCGCTGAAGCCGCCCATTATATCTATCCAAGCATATTCGAAGGTTAAATGATTAATCACTTCACTTGCGTCAACATCCAAATTATATAGCGCAAGCCTAATAATAACCACTTATATCATAATACATAATCCAATTAACTTAAAAAATAGTTTTTTTTTTTAGAATAAACAAGACAAAAAAATTTCTTTATTATTATTCTTGCATAATATTTCACAAATGAAAATGACTTGCGCACATATTTATAATCTCTAACCATATTTGGGCTAGTTAATTTATATTTAAAAAATACTTGCAAACGAGTATAAAATATATAATAAGTTTTGATTTGTAAGAAATTTGATTTTTAAAATTTTTTAATAAATTAATTTAATTGTGTGAAATAATGTATAATATATACTATCTTGCAAATAGAATCTTAAAAGAAAAATAATAATGCTAGATACTGGTAAGGGTGGACTCCGACTGGGACGGAGTCGAAGTGCCCACCTCCGATTCCTACTCAAACTCCGATCGGAGTCCGATTAGAGTGTGCTTGGGCCAAGGCTCAATTTCAAATGTTTGGGCCCACTTCCAAACCCCAAAGCCCAATTTCGAATCCCTGGACCACTTCCGAAGGCCCATTATGATATTTAGGCTTTTGAAATATTGTAATATATATATATATATATATATATATATATATATATATATCTACACACCCTAGTGGGTTTCCAAAAAATGCTGTAATAATAAATTAAAAAACTTAAATATAATAATTAAATTACATACATTACGAAACCAAAGAGAAGTAAATGCAAAATAACAAACACAGTATAAATAAAAAATGTAAAACAACCCTCAAACAACCAGCACAATCACAACTAAACATTAACTAAACAACCAAAGCCCTTAATCAATTTATATTGTAAAATGTAATAATGTATCAGAATAAAACAAAAACTATAAGTTAGTAATTATAATTTGACAATAATTTTCAGTCTTTCATGATTTTTTATTAGCAGCCATTCAGCCTCCAAGAGTCCAATCCCATTCAGCCATTCAGTAGGAAAACCACAATTGTTGTGGTTATGGGCCAGTCAATAACTATACACTTTTTATCTTGTGTTCATGGAGTGGAGAAAAGCAAGTGATTTTGTGTTGTAGTAAACCATAAGAATGTTATCTAATTCAAATGAAAAATAGGACTATAAGTAATAGAATCCATTTCTCATCAATAAAGGGGTTCTCCATCCCACGAGCAAGGTGTGCCCATCTTAATCATCCGCAACTATGCCAGGATTCACAATTAGGTTTACAAAATCATAAAAATTAGAAGTTAAATATTAAAACATTAAAAATATTTAAATAATCAATTAAAAGCATATAAAGTTATCATATTCAAGCCTATAGCTCTTGGCATCAATGGTATCTAGTCTAATGAGAATTTTACTTAGCCAATTCTATGTGCAAACGAGGGCCTCCACGGTTGACGATGCCAATGGACTTCGATAAGCATTCAACACGTGACCTTCGATGCTAAACACTGACTCAGAAGCAATAGTAGTGATAGGAATGACTGGCACATCTCGAGCTGTTCAGGAAATGACTAGAAACTTGGTGGAATTAACCTTCCACCAAGTTAATAAATGAAATGCATCACTAGGTACCTTGACATCTTTCATAAAATATTGTTTAACCTCAAATCTACACTACATAATATTGCACAGTTTTGATGATACCGCTGCACCAAAACAGATGAACTCTATGCATGTGTGTCATCTAAGGAAGATGTTGAGCAGGTCAAGTGTGAGGAGCTATCACCTGTGGTAGAAGACTAACCGCTATTGTTGTAGTGCCTATATAAGTCATCAATATCACTTTTCAGTTGTCTAATAAACTCTTCAGCCTTCTCTGTCCCTAATCCAAAATTCTATAATGACCAACTTTTATTGGGGGTCAAGGGTCGTAGACACAACTAGTAATCTATGTATCTTCTCAATATTCTCTCATATTTGAATTTCATCCTCGTAGCCATACTAAATAACAATCTCACATTGTCAACACAATTTTGTTGCAAGTGGTCATGAAGCCTCGAAAGCTCATCTAACTACAAGTTCACAATCGTATATTTGGATCCAAATATTCGCAGAGTTATGTCATAAAATAATTTTAAAAATTGAACAAAATACTTTACCTTAGCCCAATCAACTATGTCAAACATATCGAGCCCCCTTTTCCCCCCTACTGACTCTAACAAAGTATACCTCAGGGCCTCATCTTCGACTTCCATCCCCTCAAATGCTTTTTGGTACTTCTGCGCCACATCCAACATCATATATGTAGAGTTCTATTGAGTTGGAACGTCCAAGCACAACATATTAAAACATCCAATCTCAAGTTGTTCAGCTATTACCTTAAACTTGTCAAGCCTTTGGGGGAAGCTCTCACATATCTCACAAGGTTGCGGATTTTGGTAATGGAGTCATCAACCTCTTTTAACCTCTCAGTAACTATGAGATTGATAATATGAGCACAGTATCGAATATGGATAAACTCATACTCACGAATGATATAATCTTTTAACGTAGTATTCCATTTGAACCAATCAATTGTAGTGTCATTGGCACTGGCATTGTCAACTGTGATACAAAGTAATTTTCTAATTCTCCAATCCTTTATACAATTATCCGTCTCTGCCCCAATAGATAAACCGTTGTGATAAAAAATTTGTTTAAAGCCAATAATCCACTTCTGCAACGTCCATTCAATGTCAATAAAATGTGTTGTGATACACGTGTAGCTGACATTCTATATAGACGTTCATGTATCAGTTGTAAATGATACTCTCTGACCAGTGGTAAGAAACATCTCCTTCATCTCCGCCTTCTCCTTCGCATGTCTCTTCAAACAATCTCTCATCACTGTATATCGTGATGGCATGGGAAATCGTGGCTCAATAGTATTGACAAATTTATGAAAGCCTTTTTTGTCAACTTGGTAAAAGGCATCTCATCTCAAATGATCGTCTCTGCGAGTAATTTCCTCAACATCTACTAACTATATTGAAGGATTGATAGTTTTTAAATCTATGTCCTATCAGTGGTCATAGAAGTTTCGTAACTGAACTTGGTCAGTGGCCACCAATACCTTGTGTATCTTATACCATTGGCAACCATGAAGATGTGCTATTAATATAGAGGTGCCTTGTTTCTTCGAAAGACATCCACAAAGTTACCCACAGTGGTAGCATCTCGCCTGCGGATTTGCACGATTACCAAGAATTTTGGTGAAATGTTCCAATGTCCACGACCTTTTCTTAGTAGGTCGTGGTGGTCAATCATCGTGCTCAATATGCATATCCTCATTCTTATTAAACATATCCTCATCTTCTACATTTATTGAGACTCAACTACTTGCATAGGAAGTAGTTACTCTAGATGTGGGAGTACCTGTCGATGTAAAAACTGTGGCATCCCCTTGTGGTTGATTGTTTATACTAGGTGTAGCATTCATATCTATCTCAATTGTGCTGAAAAAATAAATTATAAGCAAACAAATTAGAAAAAAAAAAATTACAGCATGTTATGTATATGTATATGATGCACTGCATGTAATCGATTTTATAATAAAAAAAGAAGAAGATAATTTATGAATGAAAAGTATAACAGTATAATCTTATTTACTTATCATTTAATTAACATAAATATTGAACTCATATCCTTCACCCAAATACTAATCTTATAACAGTATAAAAGAATTAAAACTGATGAATATGTCAAGAGACTCATCAATGGGTCAGATAGAATTGCAAAAGGTGGTGGTGGTGGTTTGTGGACCCCAAATTGGTGTTCCTCTCGTAGTCTCATGGTATTTATTTAAATAAAAAAAGCTCACTACTTGACTGTATTAATTAATTAGCATGATGTTAATACTCAAGTTTTTATATGTTTTTCTGGTAACGTTAATTTGAGGCAAAATTGAAAAATTAATAGATTAATTTATACTATGTATCACGGTCTACTTAAATTTTTATGCAAACTTGAGGGTTTCAAGTTCTTACTTAAACTTGAAGACTTCATGTAAAAAAAATAGACACATTAAATAAATCCTAAATATATCATAGCCCTTATAAATAATATAAAAATAAGTGTATTAGCATATTCTTGTGAAAACCTTTGTTATCTTGTGTTGTAACAAATGTTAAAGTGTGTTAAAGTGAAAAGGGATCGTAGTGAGCTCAACATGGCTCGAGTATAACTTATACAAAGAGTTTGCTCGACAAAAGCTCGACATAGCGCTCAAGGGGAACTGATACAGGGAGTTTGCTCGATAGGCGCTCGACGTGGAGCTTGAGTAGAAGGCAGACAGAGAGTTCGCTCATCACTCGTTCAACATGAAGCTCTAGCGGTAACCCAGACAAAGAATTTGCTCAACACTCGCTCGAGCGACTTTTGAAATATATCGTGCGCTCGACAAGTAGCTCGAGCGAATGTTTAGAATTGTTAGGGTTTGAGCATAGTTTTTCTCAGTGAAATTTCCACAAACACCTTTCGTTCACTTTCTTATTTATGCTTCCGTGAGTAAAATTGGATTAAAACCATTTCGTCAATACACATATTTCTACACACTCCAAAATCAAGAACAATAACATCATATATGCTTGTTGAATATTTCATGGTAACAAAATCTCCAAAATTGAAAACTCTAAAATTCAAAAATCATCTAAAATAAAAACCAAATGCGAATCAAATGAGGAGCAGAGGAGGTGGTAATTTACCAATTGATGCTGATGGGAAATATTCTACGGTGGCCCTAGGCTCATGACGATGGCACTAGGCTCATGACGATGGCAAATGGCACGACGTGAAGAAAATGACAGAAGAAATAGAAAGAACAAAGAGAGAACAGTTGCGGAAGAGTGAGGGGAAGAAGAAAACCAAGTGTGAATATTCCAACTCCGTCAAAATCAGAATTGAAGTAGGGATCGGAGCTGGCGGACTATTTACATAGCCCTAGATACTGGAGTGTAATCTATACATATTCTAGAAGAAAAATGCTGAGTACAAGTGCCTCATGCAAGCGGCTTGCAAACGGCTACTAATGTGGAATAAGTAAAATGCACCATTTGGTTTAAAAACCAAAACCACTTAGTTTCCTGCACTTCCCCCTCAATTTCCCTTTCCTCAATTCCCCCACTCTGCATTCCATAGGTGGAGAGGCCGAGAGATGAGATGGAGGTAAAGGAGAGGCCAAGAGGCTTACCGACAGTGTGCTTAGGGTTGGGAGAGGCAGCAAAGGCGCCAACTCACAGAGAACGAGAGGGAGAATTGGAGAGAACCGATTCACTAAAGGGGATTGTGACGGTGAAGAGCGGTAGAGAGACATTGCGAGGTGGTCAGAGGGGATTTTTTTTGTTTGAGACCTGAAATGGGTGTGAGTAGTGTGAGACTGAGATGATGAGATAGACGGAGGGACCGAGACAGGGTGTGGTCTGCTTTATTGGGATGGTCTACTCATTGAAAGGGAAGGAGAGTAGCGACGGCAGTAAGGTGGGCGGAGGTCGAAGTTGGTCGGCATGGTGGCAAGGGACTGAGAGAGAGATAAAGTGATGAGAGAGAGAGAGATGAGCGAGAGAGAGAATGGAGAGAGAGAGTGATCACGTCGTAAGGAAAAAGGTGTTACCGAGAGGGATGGTGGTGGTTTGAGGCGACGGTGGTGCAGTACGTTGGTGTAAGGCGTAGCAAGACCGAGTTGTAGCCGTTTCCAGCAAGAAACGATGGTTCTACGGGGCTCCAAAAGTGCTCTGTCTTTAGTGAAAAAAAAAATAGAAATTTATTTTTAGGTTGCTTTACGATGGAGGCTTGCAGTGGTATGGGTCATGTTGGGGTGGTTCAGGGGGTTGGCAACGTGAAGGGCTAGGCTTCTAGGGTGGCAATGGCATGGAGGAGAGGTGGTTGTCCATGGTGCAACTGCTCTGTTTTTAGTTTGTAAAACAGGGGCTTCGATTGGCAGTGGTTGGTAAAGAGGTTGGAGGAGTTTTCACTGCAAAGATTTTTTTGTGTTGTTAGTTGCGAAATTTTTTTTTTATTTTAAAGAATTTATTTTGATTTTGTTTTCCATTTGATCAGAGCGAAGATAGTGTAGAAATTCTGTCTTTTGGGTTTGTCCCAATACGAAGAGGAAGAAAGAACGAAAGTTGAAAAAGCACTCTATTTTTTTTTTTAATTAACAATAACTACCACCTCAGCAGCCGACTACACGGTGAATGTAGGTGGCGACTAACGATTGTACATAGCAGAACTGATTCTAGAATTACAAACATTAAAAATGATATTTTGATTTTTAACTAATTTTTGTAGTATTATTATTGTCATTCTAGAGAGTGGTGACAAAAAGAAAAAGATTATAAATTATTAAAGAGGAACTGCAGTTGGCACTTGGCAGTATTCAGTAGAAGAAAGAGAAAGTGAAAGTCGAGAAGGGAGCCGCCAAGAGCAACACCAATACAACATGCAACATTGCAATTAGCATGGGGGCCACAACATCACAAATCAACAGCGCGAGAGAAAGCGACAGGTTACAGTCTCCGAACCTACCTTTAACCTCTTTGACGTTTCTTTTATTTATAATAATTTACTACAACGTTAGATCCCATCAACTCAATATGCTACACTCCAACACTCGAAAATTAAAGGGGTTCCATTCTCCTCTAGAATCTTTCTTTTGCTTGTGCTTTTGCTTTTGCTTTTGCTTCTAGCCTTCTCCAACTATGGCTTCCTTTTATGACCTCTGAAAAGTATGCCAAAACAGTTGCCAAATAAAGTAGAAGTATTGCATTTTCATTGTTGAGCTAAATGTAGTGTCGGTTTGTGACTAAGCTCGTTGTGTGTGGAGGATTTTGTGCAAGACTTGGCTCTTGCAGTTTCTTCGAACCGGTCACTAAATTGTATTTGCTTGTCCAAACGCGAAATTTCTCCTGGGAAAGGGCATCTCATGTGTCGACGAAAGATTTAGTTTAGAGGCCTCTCCTTTACAGGTTTGTGTATGTGTGGTTGAGAACCTTCCTGTGATCACCATGTTATCTTTGTGTGTGGTTTCTGTTCAATTGGGTCGTCTGAAAAATTTGCAGGGACTTCCATGTAATATGAGGTTTGCGTGTTTTCTTTTGTTGGGTTTCAGTTTGGTGAAATGTGTGTTCCATGTGAAGTGTTTATTGTTAGCTGGATATTTGTCGTTTGTTCCTTTTTCACTCCCAAGTGTGGTGTGGAGGATTTGGTTTTGCATAATTAACTTCATTTAGAAGTCACAATCCTCGATCTGGTTGGTTTTTAAAATTTTTATTGACTTTTGGTAACGGCTTGAGCAAGGCTTGAGCAAAAAGTTGTGGGGTTGAACTGGCTGTATCTATTCCAGCTAAAACATATGATTTATACGTTCATACTAAAACATATTCAATCTAATAATGCAACTTTAACCTGAAAAATCTTGTCTATTTGCCATAAGATATTGGATTTTGTAAGTTTGGGTATTGACAAGCCATAAGATTTTTGGTTTTTGGTGTTTTTCATTTTGTGTCCTTGGTAACTTTTGCTTTATTGCATAAATTTGGTTGCAGGGATTTCTTACATGGGAACTTGAGCTCCAGTAGTTAAGCAGACATGAACGTCACTCTTTAAAAACTGGCTAGAATATCACTAACCAGTTTTGTTGATGCGAACTTTCAACCTTGTTCTAATTTTTTGGTCTTTCAAAGCTCTGTAATGCTTCCTGTGCCTTGCCTCTACAACTGGTTTTGCATATACTGCCAATGGCAAAAATGTTCCACCATTCTTTGCTTCTAGCTCTTTTTATTATTTTTCCTTTTATTATTTACTCAGAGCAACTGCAATCCTCTCAGGCTCAGGCCCTCTTAAGAATTCAACGACTTCTAAACTTTCCATTAATTTTAAGCAGCTGGAATAATAATACAGATTTCTGCAACACCGAACCGAATTCATCTTTAACTGTTGTATGCTATGAAGAAACCATAACCCAGCTGCATATAATTGGCAACAAGGGAGCTCCACTTCTACCTCGGAATTTCTCGTTGGATTCCTTTGTAACAACCCTAGTTAAGCTTCCTGACCTCAAAGTCCTCACATTGGTTTCTATCGGTTTATGGGGAACTTTCCCTGGTAAAATTGCGCGGCTTTCATCTTTAGAAATTCTTAATGTCAGTTCTAACTTCCTAGATGGCCCCATCCCTCAAGAGTTTTCATCCATAACAAGCCTCCAGACACTCATACTCGATGACAATATGTTTTCTGGCCAGCTACCAGATTGGTTGAGTTCACTCCCAGTTCTGACTGTTTTAAGTTTGAAGAAGAATTTGTTCAATGGGTCTCTGCCAAGTACATTGAGTAATTTGGAAAATCTTAGAGTCCTTGCTCTTTCCCATAACGAATTTTATGGAGCTGTCCCCGACTTCGAACATTTGACAAACCTTCAAGTGCTTGACTTGGAAGATAATGCTTTTGGACCTCAGTTTCCTCAACTCGGTAGCAAGTTGGTCACCCTTATCCTGAGCAAGAACAGGTTTAGGTCTGGCATTCCTGTTGAAGTGAGCTCCTATTATCAGCTTCGACTTCTGGATATATCTTTCAATACATTTGTTGGGCCGTTCCCCACATCAATCTTAGCGCTGCCTTCCATTACTTATCTGAACACTGCAGGGAACAGATTCACAGGAATGTTTTTTGAAAACCTATCGTGCAGTACAGGCCTTGAATTTGTGGATTTGTCCTCAAATCTTTTGACCGGAAGATTACCTAGCTGTCTACTAACTGATTCCAAGGAAAGGGTCGTTCTGTATGCTAGGAATTGTTTGGCTACTGGAAAGCAAGACCAACATCCATTTTCATTTTGCCACAATGAAGCCTTAGCTGCTGGCATTCCTCCACATCAATCGAAACAGAGAGAAGCTTCTAAAGCAGTTATTTCCTTGGGTATAATTGGAGGAATTATTGGAGGAATTGCACTTCTTGGACCAATTTTCTTGATTGTTAGAAGATTTAATGCCAAGAGAGCAACAAAAGTTAAAAAACCCCTGACAAGATTAATAGAAGAGAATGCATCGGCAGGGTACACCTCAACGATACTTTCTGATGCAAGTATATTTCATCTCTGGTTCTCTCTGCCCCTCCTTTCTCTCATACAACAAATGTGTGTGCAGATGTTTGTATGCATGTATGAGTATTTGATTGTGTGCGCAGTGGTAGACACCCATTTGCATATATATATATATATATATATATATATATTCATGCAAGTGGAGAGACTGCATTTGTTCATGCTCAAATAGACTCTGTTTTTTTAGTTATTATAATAACAAGAGGAATATATGTTCTAAAGCAAAATAAGTAGGTTCTTCTATGTTAAAAATGTTGCATTATTGGCTTTAATGCCACAAATTGTCGGACTCTTTCACTTTGATAATGCTATATGGAGGAAATGCGCTCATATGTATACGTTTTATTAAGGTTATTTTTTCATTTGTTTTTCATGTAGTAAAACTTAAAAGGAGACCCTGAACTCTGCTTAGTTTCTTTTAGTCAATGACAAATAAATTCTGCTCTACTATTTTTCACATTGAAATTCCGCCCAACATATAAATTAACAGAATTCTCAGTGACATTTATGAAAACTGAAGTGATTTTTGTTTTACATTAGGAAGAATAGGAAAAGACTAATCAGACTTAAAAATAACTTGCTGAGAATACAGCTCCATATAGAGTTGCATGGCAAAGAATTTTTTTGCTGTCAACCAACGTAGTTGTACTTCTAGATTTTGTTTAGTTGAATTAGAAGATATTCAAAACAAAAGAGTATGTATTTTAGTTTTCCTGTACAATTGGTTCAAGGATCTCTGTTTTTTTTTTTTTTTCCATAAAACAATTGGTTCAAGGATCTTAATTGTTAGAAATAGTTGATGGGGAAAAAAATAACGGAATGCAGTCAAGGCTTCCTACTTATCATGTATCTGACATTTGATTTATTTGCCCTCTTCTTAAGGGTATATATCACAAACAATGAAGCTGGGAGCACTTGGATTTCCAGCTTATCGAATCTTTTCCTTCAAAGAGCTTGAGGTGGCTACAAAAAACTTTGACACATCTGCTTTTATGGGTCGAGGTTCTCATGGGCTGGTATGCAAATCTGGTTTACAATATAGCTGAAACTTTGATATAAAGCAGTGTCAATGTTCAAATTTTCCTTTCAATCACGAAAGTTTTGGGATTCCTTTTGATATTTCGTATGGTAATTTGATAGTTTCTAGTATGGAACTGCCTTGATTAACCATCATCAGTATGATTTAAGTTGCAATATATAACTGCTTTTTCCTGATGAATTCCATAAAAACAAAAAAGAAAGGGCTGGATTTTTCTTTTTTCAAATTCATACAAAATTGCTTTATTGCATAACTTTGTTATTTATTGACTATTACTAAAAGATATACTATGTTTCATGCATTTTACCATAATATTTTATGTTATTGTTGTCACTGTTAAACAGTTCTACCTTACCAGTTTTCCTCTTGTTCGTGGATCTTAAATGTGTTTGCCTTACTTTTCTGGTGTCATTATTCTCTATTTAAATGAAAAATTAGGTTGTTTCTTCATATATAATACAATTGAAAAACTGTCTCGCTAATATCCTTGCTTTGTGAGGACGTCTAGAATTTGTTAAGAATTTTCCTACTAAGATAACATTGTTGGTTACCATGATTTCGTTATCCAAAACATACCGAATTAACAAGATCAGATCTTTTTCATATTTTCAACAGTCAAACATTAGTTAAGTATTATATACCTCAAGTCTTGTTGAAAAAATAAGATTTTTTGCCAGGATGCTTTCATATTTTGCTTTTGAAGTTGTCAACCTCCTTTGTTTGAATTCCTCTTGTACTTGTAGCAAAAAGCTTCAGAAATTCAAAAGTATTTTCTCTCGACTATGTATGCCATACGACTCTAGGTGATTTCTCATGCTTTATTCCATGTATAGGCGGCGACCTCAAACCAAAACCCTAACAAATATGGACTTTGACAATTTGACTTATCTGAAGTCTATATTAGTTATAAATCTTCCTAATATCGGTTTACAATGGTATTTTAGAATCTGTTAATTATTTTAGAGTATTCTCAATTTGCTAATTACAAAAATGGACTTTGACTTATCTTAAGTCTATATCATTTGTAAATTATTCTAAATGATTTTCTACTGTGAGACCCTAAGAAGAAAGGTTGGATTTGGTACCGTGGTAGTTACATTTTTACCAGTGGAGGATAGATGTTGAACCTTTATATAGGGAAAAGTTTGCACTTTGAGAGAGAGTTTTCTCTTGTCAATTTGATCATAAACAAATAATGGAGGTTTGTAAATAAAGAAGTTGAGAAAGAAGAAATAGAACCAAGTACTCTGGTGGACGAAACATTTCTAGTGGCAGTTATCTCTCACTCACCTTTTTTTTCTTAAAGGAACAAAAAGAAAGAAAAAAACTGATAGACAAGAAAGGGCTCTGATACCATAAAACAGAATACAATCTCAAATTTGATCATTTATACTATAAAACAAAGGGCTCCACATGCACACCATTTCAGTATGAGGAATTCTTGTGTTTATTTGCCAAATATGCTTACCACTCTAGTTGATAAGATTTACAAGTAACTAAAAGAGAAACAAATTTTTACAAGATAGGTTTATTAATACTGTTTTATTTCTAACAACTTTTTTGGTTCTTATACGTATGCAATATGGTCTGTTGTTTATCAAATACATTTCCTGTTGTTCATCGTCCAGACTTTTCCAAATAAATCAATGCTCTTTCTTCTTTCATGTTTACCTGAATATGTTTCCTGTTGTTCATCATATGGAATTTTCCTAATAATTCAATGTTGTTGCTTCTTTCATGTCCTCAGATGTACAGAGGCCGATTAAAGGATGGTACTACTGTAGCTGTTCGATGCCTGAAAATGAAAAAAAGC
This sequence comes from Cyclocarya paliurus, assembly GCA_029856935.1. NCBI lineage: Eukaryota > Viridiplantae > Streptophyta > Magnoliopsida > Fagales > Juglandaceae > Cyclocarya > Cyclocarya paliurus. The sequence goes on from CM056951.1 coordinate 10,613,987, forward strand.
CACAGTACTGAACACTTCATGCCTCATATAGAGCTGATATCAAAACTCAGACATCGCCATTTGGTCAGTGCTCTGGGACACTGCTTCGAATACTACTTGGATGATTCAAGTGTTAGCACAATATTTCTTGTCTTTGAATATGTTCCGAATGGCACGCTAAGGAGCTGGATCTCTGGTAATTTATTCATTGGCTCATTAATTTTTCTCAGGTCATAAAAGTTAAATTACTGGTACTACCTTCACATTAGGCTAGATCTTAGGGGGATTGGCAAACATCTTTTCAAGGGCTTCCTCTGAATCAAGTCCATTCTATTAAACTAGCTCGCAGTTGATGATTCCTCTATAGACCTTCAATTATATATAAAGATCTAGTATGGAATTTTTTATATGCCTTCTTTGGGTTCCAATATCTGATTTTCTTTTAAAATGTGTGATTGTTTCCACCCAATCAATTGTTGATTTGCTTCTAAATCTCGCTAGAGTGTAGTGACTACAAAGCACCAGTTGACATCCTCTGTCCTGAATTTTTTATTCAGTGTACATTAATTTAATTATTGGTCACTATTTCTTACATTACATTTCACAGAGAGGCTTTCTCAACAATTTCTTACATGGACGCAACGAGTAGCAGCTGCAATAGGAGTAGCAAAGGGGATTCAGTTTTTGCATACAGGGATTGTACCTGGTGTATATTCCAATAATCTTAAAATAACAGATATTTTATTGGACCAGAACCTTGTTGCAAAAATTAGCAGTTACAATCTGCCGTTATTGGCTGAGAACGTGGTAAAGGTAGCTTTTTTTTCTTTCCATTGAGTAGTTTATTCTTTTCCTTAGGGCAAACACTTAGTTTTGTTCTCACCCCTTCTCATGCTTGCAGGTTGGAAGTGGGATTTCATCTAGGGGATCCAAAGAACCTATTGTTAATGCAAGGTTTGTAGTCGAAACTTCCTATGATTTTGAAGTGGTACATTTTAATATTTCAGGATTATGTCACAAGATATAAAGACTCATAGTATATGATGAAAAATGAATTGTTGTATGGTCAAACCTATCCAATAGGTTTAGAGGTAACCTCATGTGCATGAAAGATATGGCTCTTCTCGGGTTTGAGCAAAAAACTACTTGTGGTTGCTCAACTTGTTCTCATTTTCCTATGAACACCTCTCAAGTCCTTCCTGAAAAAAAGAAAACACAAAAAAGAAACAGAAAAAGCCAATCACAATCACAATTGATTTATATGTTTTTGATGGCTCTCTCCCCCCCCCGCGGCCACATACACACACACTAGTGTGACTAAAAAATTGCTATGTTGGTTATAATGGTAAACACATTTTTTTCATGACATTCTTGTCGTCAAATATTACTATACAGAGTCAAAGATGAGGACAAGAATGATGTTTACGACTTTGGAGTGATATTGCTAGAAATCATTCTTGGGAGACGATTAAAATTAAGCAATGAAGTGACCATTCTAAATGATCGGGTAAGAATGGTTCTGTTATTTCTTTTTCCTTTTCAAAATCTCTCTTGAATTTATTGTGCATTTCTCTTCTTAAACAGAATAGTATCATTGACAACCAGTTATATGGTTCTCATAGTTAGGAGATGCATGGTGAATTCAGTTTACTTTGTTGTCAAAATGGTTTATCATTAATTGTCGTGATTGGGCTGCAACACCCAATCCCCCTAGGGTTATGAATAACATCATTTTTAAAAAACAGAGGGACTGGTATGCTACTAACCTTGCCTTTAAAATTTTTCTTCCTAATGAAGCGCCAGGTACAAAAGATTCTATAAAATAAACAAAGTCATTATTTATTAAAACACTAAAAATATAAAAGAGAGTCTATGGAAGTACTTATTAAAAATCAATCAAGTCTCATGTGCTTAACAAAATAACTTCTTAAATTGAAGATCATAAAACTAAGCAGGTCATAACTATCCAGGCCTCTATGTTGCCTCCCTGAGCCAAGTCTTGTCCTGCAGCTCCATCCTCATAAAGATACTCACTTGGGGTGGTTAAAACATAAAAACATACAAAAATAAGTTGAATACTCCATAAGCAACACATCATACAGTAAAAATAATATAAACATAGGGTTTCTTGGAAAACATGCATAATCATAGTTACATATGTAAATAACATGAACATAAATCTGAACTTTGCATAAAATGCCTTAACTTGTCTTTCACTTGTGTTCATTGGCCGGTATCCACTGTTGACCTCCGTGAGTTACGGTTAGCAAATCTTGAAGATCTTGATTCTGCTCGTAGCCATAGGTTGGAAATCCATACATAAGGATGACAACACTAGGTGCACTACTAGCGCGTCTATCCTGGCAATACAATGTGCCCCTTAACTTCATGGTACCGTTTTCACTATCATAACATAGGTTATTACGTATCTTAACAGTCATACCTCATCATATTTATACATGCATACTTTCTTCTCATATCTGAATCGGGAGGTGCATGACGTGGAGCAAGGTTGTAGTGGTTGACGTGAATTGGGGCTGGTCGTGGCTGGAGGAGGGTGCATGTTAGACCCCCACGTAAAACCGCCTCCAAAGGAGCCGCCCATGTCCTAGCCATGTCCGGGACATGGCCCTTGATCATGCCTCGAGCATGCCTTGGCCCGTGTCTTGTCACACACGGGGCGCCCAGCATGCTCTTGGACCGACCACATGCATGCCTTGGCCCGTGCCTTGACAAGCACGGGGCGCCCAGCATGCAAGCCGTGCGCGCGCGGCACCTCGACCCTAGCGAGGTTAGTGGCCATGCGCAGCCCAGCGCATGGCCAGGCATGCGCACGCCCATGCGCATGCCCATGCACCGCGCGGCCCGGCGCATGCACGCAGGCCGCAGGGCTCAGCGCGCGCGCGCAGCCCACCCGGCCCTGCGCATGCATGCAGGCCGCATGGCCTTGCGCCTGCACGCAGGCCGCGTGGCCCTGCGCATGCGGGTCAGCCGCATGGCCCCGCACGCCCACGCAGGCCGCACGGCCCCGCACGCCCACGCAGGCCGCATGGCCCCGCACGCCCACGCAGGCCACACAGCCCTGCGCGCCCAGCCAGACCGCATGGCCGTGCGCACGCCCATGCGCACAGCCATGCGCACACCCGAGCACCTGCAGCCGACCAGGCCCCCAGCCGCATGGCTCTCCTGCCGCACCCCAGCGAGGTTAGTGGCATGCCTTCCAGGCATGCCATCCAGCGCACGGGCCCAGCCCGTGCCATGCAGAGCAGGCCAGTGGCATGCCCACCAGGCATGCCATCCAGCGCACGGCTCCAGCCCGTGCCATGCAGAGCAGGTCAGTGGCATGCCCACCAGGCATGCCATCCAGCGCATGGCTCCAGCCCATGCCTTGCAGCAGGCTCACGTGGCTAGCCACCTTCAGCAGGCCGAACATGGCACCATGCCATGCCCACCAGCCGGCCCATGCATGGCACCAAGCCATGCACCCTAGCCAGCCATGCCGAGCCACTTAACCATGGACCAGACCGAGGACCACCATGCACCACCCTAGCCGACCCTTGGCTCATGCATGCCACGGCCTAGTGGTCCATGCCACTATCTTCATTTTTGTCATTTAATTATTTATTTCATTTTTAATTCCTTTTATTTCAAAGGGGCCTTTTGGGGGTTTCCAAGTTGTAACCTTATAAATAGGACCCTTAGCCATTTCTTTCACATCTTTTGACAATAGCCATTGTGGACTAAGTGTTCTTGAGATCACATTCGGTGCATAGCACTTGGGCTCTTTGGGGTGCAATTCGTGAATCCCTAAGGAGAGGATCACACTTTGCAATTCGTGAATAAGTGTGATCCATTCTATCTATCTTATGAGTATTTTCCTTTCACTCTCTTGTTCTCCATTTAATTCTTATTGATCTTGCTAGTTCATGTTCTTGTTCATACTTTGTTCATCATTGTGTTTGTGAGTTTCGGCCAACAAGTCATCCTCAACATCCATTTGATCTTCCTTCCAACCACATACTCGACCAACCCTTGTTTGCCCTACTTACCATATTCGGCCATCACTTCCAAAAACACCCCTCATCCAATCCTTTCCATCCCTAGCCGAGATATACTTTCCATACAAGGTTCAAATTCAAATTTTGGCTCCTTGCCTCATTTGAATTAACCTAGCCGCCCACTCCACTTACCAAACTAGAGTTTCCAAATTGGAAACCCTAGTTGACCTCTTGGATCCTCTTGGCCGGCCATAACCCTAAACCAAAACACATCCCAAGTTTTTAGGAAACTTTCCTAAAAACACACACCTACCCCATTCGGCCAAGCCTTGGCCGCCCACCTCATTTGCCCTAGCTCCAAACCCTAATCATCCCATCACCTAAAACCCTAGCCGTCCATCATCATTCATCCAAACCCTAAACCTCATGCAAGTGGCGCCAACCCTAGCTCACCCTAGGCCGTGCACCACTCACCCTTGTGATCTCACACTTAGCCATTTTTTCCCACTTCCCATACACTTCCAATTAGCCTAAACACTAACCTCACCCTACCCAAAGTGCCACCATAGACCATCTTGAGCGTGAACCAAGCAAGTGAAGGACTTGGAGTCGGTCAACCAAAGGAACCTATTGCCGAAGAGGACTTAGTGTTTAGGGACTTGACCGGGGTCCCTAACAGTGCAACCCTACACGTCGAGCTGCTGTTTCCTCTTCCGTGTGTGTGCTTCCATGGGAGTGACTTGAAGTTGGACAACTCGATTGCTTCCAGCAGAGGCTTGCAGTGGTCTCACGGTGGGTCAACTCAGTGCACTCAGCAGCTGGCAGCGTGCTTGGTGTGATGCAGTGGGATGCGGGTTGTTGTTTGCCATGATGGTTTCTGCATGTGGCTTGCTGTGGTGTAGTTTTTGACCTTGTTGCAGCAACTACATGAGGCAAGAATGGCTTACAGTGGCTCCGCTGTAGGTGCAAGGCTGGGCTACAGTGGTGGCACGATGAATAGCTGAGGAGCAGTGGTTTACAGTTGAGGATTGGAGGGACTATGGGCTTACGGGTTGCTTGCTACGCATGGAGGAGCTGTTTCCGATGGGTAGCGCTTGGCCTGGAGGTGGGACTAGCTGAGCTGCAATGTGTGGGATCCCATGGAGGCTGTGGCTTGCTGAAAGAAAATAGAGGGCTGTTGTAACCCTAGGGCTTGAAGGAGGCGACGAGTGTGGACATCAATCCCATGTTTCAGATAGTTAACCGCATGTCTTTGTGAGACGAAAGTAATAAGAATTTACAGAAAGCTATGTTCAAGTACTCAACTATGATGGAAGACACCATTGAATGTTAGCGTTGAGGCTCTTCTTGAACTTCCCAAAAGAGAAGAACTCTTGGAAGACCCTGATAACATCATCCTTAACACCTCCCAACAATACTAAATGAACGTCATAGTAAAGCCATTTGGGTCTAGTGATTTGTCTCTAGTTATCCTTCTAACTACTTGATGAACGTCTTTCTCATTTGAATGGCCTCTCCAACAAAGCAACACTTGGTTGGTCAATTGCCTCAAACGATAGCCCATGAAAGTTTTGGCCTCCATGTGTACTTTTCAAAAAGCAACTGTTCATAGTACCAAACATTATGAATATTTTGAGTGCTTCCCAAATCCACATGATTATAACATCACACTGGTTTTTCTTGAAGAGACAATCTCTCCATGAATCACTCTCCAATCTCCACAAATTTCTTTGTTTTTCTGTTTTCCATGATTCTTGGTGTACATAACCATTAGACTAGCTATACTTTCCACGTATGCTTGCTATAGTTTCCATGTATGCTTCTCGAATAGCTGCCAACACAGCTGTACATACCTTATATAAATTCTATCTACAAGCCATGCGAGGTGCGGGCTATTCACATTTACATGGTATCAAGAGCCACTCTGGGTTTCAGTCAAAATGGCTTCCTCTTCAACCTCCTCAATTCCTCCTATGTACAACACGTCCTCTGCAAATTGGATTTGCTATGTGCAATGCCAAATTGGATTTGCTCACAATTTGCAGAGCACAATGCCAAATTGGATTTGCTTCAGAGATACCACTCTTACCTTTGGTTCTAAACCACTCGTACCTCTGCAAATTGTGCTCGTGGGAGTGGCAAGCCTCACGATCGGCCTTCTGCTAGATGTGGCCAGCAACCTCAAACTTGTGGTAGCAGTAGCTATGGCTCTACTCGTAGTGGATAAGTTTCACGCATCACTGGTTTTCAGTGCGGTAGTCCGAATCATAAAGCGGATAATTGTTGTACTTCTGATGAGGAAGCGGACCAATACCAAGCATTTCTTATAGTTCAAGCCGGCGACACCGTTGATGAAGCAGGGTGCCCATACATGGGTGCCAACCAACATATGACTCCCACTCAAACTGAGACACAAGGTACTCTACCATACCAAGGAAATGATATGGTTATGGTCGGTAATGGTTCTCACATCTCTATTTCTGGTGTTGAAAATTCGTATATGCCTAATATGAATCTTATCTTGAAAAATACTCTTATTGTTCTTGATCTCCAGAAAAAATTACTTTCGTTCTCTCAGTTTACTGCTGACAATAATTGTTGTTTCATGTTTTATCTGTGGGGATTTCTCATCGAGGATCTAAGGAAGAAACAAGTACTACGGAGGACGGATTATACCCCTTGCGTTCCAAGTCTCCCATTGCATCTCTTGTTAATTTTGTAGCAAATAAAGTGTCTAGGCATCTGCGGCATGCTCGACTCGGGCACCCAAATATTCAGGTCCTTCAACCTTTGTTGCAATTTCTTCCCACTTTGAATAAAAATGTTGTGTTTTGTGAAAGTTGCATTTTAGGAAAGTCAACCAAATTACCTTTCCAGGCTTGCAACTCTCATGTTTCATCATTTCTTCACATAATACATACAGATGTATGGGGCCCTGTGCTTATTACCTCTTCTAATGGCTTCTGTTTCTATTTAGTAATTGTTGATGAGTACTTGCACTATATTTGGTTATTTCCTTTGGCTAGAAAATCGAATGTCATTTCCATCTTTCCCAACTTTCTTACATTAATGGAAAATCAATTTCATACTCATGTCAAAATTGTTCAAAGTGATGGGGGCAGGAAATTCGCAAATCAAACTCTAAAAAATTTTCTTTCTCAAGGCATTGTTCATCAATTGTCTTGTCCTGGAACCAATGTTTTGAATACCGTACCGGATGCCGTACCGCTTAAGCTACTGGAACGAAATATTTCGGTATCGGTACCGTTTCGTGTACCGTTTCAGGATAATATTTCGGTATATGAATAAATTATATATATAAATTATATTTCAAAATAATAGTTTATATATAAATAAAGTATATATAAATACATAGATATATAAATTATAAATAGTCTAGTTTGAATTAAGAGTCAAAAAATAAATTTGTAGTTTGAAAATATGAAAAAAATAAATAAATAAAAATAAGGCCGAAATATCGGCCGGTACGGACCGGTACACAGACCAGTACAGGCCGAAATATCAGCCGGTACGGCCGGTACAGCTAGTACCGGCCGATATTTCGGCCGGTACGGAAGATAAGTATTTCTGTACCGGTCCAGTGGCCGGTACAGAAAATACCGGCCGTACCGGCCGGTACGGTACGAAATTCACAATACTGCCTAGAACTCCGGAACAAAATGGTTTTGCAGAAAGGTGTCATTACCACATTGTTGATACCACTCTAACCTTAATGGCCCATTCATCACTTTTCAAACTGTCATTCTCCTCATAAATCTTTTGCCCACTCCCACCCTTAATGGTCAATCTCCATAAGAGTTGGTTTTGCACTCTCCTCCTTACACTTTTTTTTAAAGTGTTTGGGTGTGTTTGTTACCCATATCTTACTCCATTTGGTCATTCCAAACTTGATTTAAAATCCACTTCATGTGTGTTCATTGGTTATTCTCCCCATCACAAGGCTATAAATGCATGGATTTGGCCACTGGCAGGGTGTATATATCTTGACACGTTTTTAATGAAGAAAGTTTCCCTTTTTCTTCTTCTCCGCAGGTGCATCCTCCAGAAAATTCTTCATGTTTCAAGCCTCAACCTCTACCTAAGAGCCTTTTACATGAGTCCTGAAACTCCATGCCTACTAGTGCTCACTCCACTGACCACTCTCCCAGTGTTGCATCATCATCCATCATGGCCCCCAACTCTGTTACTAAAGATTCGATTGATTTAAGATCAGCACCTGCGTCTCCAACCACTGCCTCAACATTGGTTTTAGATGCTCCTTCCACTTCACGTGGCAATGATCCAATTCGGACTCACCCCATGGTACCCAATCACAAGATGGCACATGGAGGCCTCGCATATTTTTCTCTACAAGACACCCGTTACCTGCATGTTTTCTTGTAGATTTGGCAGCAACCCCAATTGAGCCTAAGACATATAAGACGGCTCTGAAGGACCCAAAATGGCAGCAAACCATGCAATCCAAGATCAATGCTCTCCATGAAAATCGAACTTGGACACTTGTGCCTCCTTCACCGAACATGAATCTTGTCGCTAGCAAAGGGGTTTTCAAAATTAAAACCCATGCCGACAACTCTAATGAACGATACAAGGCTCGCCTTGTGGCACTTCACTCAATTGCAGGGGCTTGATTATGAAGAAACTTTTAGTCTAGTTGTTAAGCCAGGAACCATTCAATTAATTCTCACTTTGGCTTTCTCTCATGGATGGTCTTTGAAACAATTGGATGTAAGTAATGTGTTCTTGCATGGGGATTTGCAAGAAACAGTTTTCTTAACTCAGCCTCCTGGTTTTGAGGATCCAGCCCATCCCGAATACGTGTGTCGTCTTCACTAAGCCCTCTACGGTTTAAAACAGGCTCATCGGGCATGGTATCTCAAGTTCAGCAATTATCTACGTCAAATGGGGTTTCAAATATGTCCCTATGATACTTTCCTATTTTTTCGGCACCAGGCTTCTAATATTATTATTTTGCTCATATATGTGGATGATATAATTCTTACAGGAAATTCAACTTCCTCTCTTGAAAAATCTATTTCTCATTTGTCCACCATTTTTCATATGAAGGATCTCGGAGAATTACATTATTTCCTTGGAGTACAGGTTGCACAGGACTCCACTTCATTGACTCTCTCCTAGTCACGGTACTTGTTAACCTTACTGCAAAAATTCAGTTTTAGGGGAGCCAAGGCTGTGACAACACCACTTGCATCCGTTGCTCAACTTTCTGCTCATGAAGGAGAACTCTTGTCAGATCCAACACAATATCGCCAGATGGTTGGAACATTACAATACCTGACTTTGACGAGGCTAGATGTTACTTTTGCTTTAAACTTTGTGTGTCAATTTATGCAAGCCCCTCGAGCTCCCCATCTCCTTGCTGTTAAACGTATTTTTCAGTACCTTAAGGGTACCATCAACTTGGGTCTTCATCTTTCAAAAGCACCCATCTCGGCTCTTTATGGATTTTGCGACGCCGACTGGGCTGGTTCAAGAGACGACAGGCATTCAACCTCCTGTTTCACTATTTATCTGGGCAATAATTTGCTGTCTTGAGGGGCCAAGAAGCAAGCCACTGTCGCTCATTCTACCACTGAAGATGAATACCAAGCCTTGGCTTCAACCATAGCCAAACTAATTCGGTACATGCATTTACTGAAAAGCATTGGATATGAACTCCCAACTCCTACGTTATACTCTGACAACATCAGTGCACTAAGTATGGCCAAGAATCTGGTTTTTCATCATAGAACAAAACACATTGAGATCGATGTTCATTTTGTTCGGGAACAAGTCTCACAAGGATTGGTTACTTTGGCGCATATTTCTAGCCATGATCAGGTGGCCGACATATTCACAAAACCCCTTTGTCATCCCAAGTTTGAACCAAATCGGTGCAAGCTCTTTGTCGCACCTATACCGCCTCGAGCTTGAGGGGCAATGAAGAGACAATCTCTCCATGAATCACTGTCCAATCTCCACAAATTGCTCTGTTTTTCTGTTTTCCATGATTCTTGCTGTACATAACCGTTAGACTAGCTATACTTTCCTTGTATGCTTGCTGTAGTTTCCATGTATGCTTCTCAAACAGCTACCAACACAGCTGTACATACCTTCTGTAAATTCTATATAAATGCCAATATATAAGCCATGCGAGGTGCAGCCCATTCACATTTACATTTCTTACCCACCACCCTCATTGTTTTCTGTTTATATGTTCCTGTAATAGCGTTTATCAATATTTTGCCCATGCAACCAAGTTCCATCCTCCTCCAGGGAGGATGAGCGTAGTGAAGGAGGGGGTATATTGATATGGCCCTTTGATGTTTTACAATCAAATTGAATAATACAGGGAATATTGATATGGCCCTGCCACAAAGTTTTAGCTCTGTAAGTGTTCCATTCTCATTATGTCATTTTATTTACTTGCCATGGGCTATTAGAATTCTGGTTAATAATTATTGTATAAATAAATAAATAAATCGAGTATCTTATGTAATGTGTGCATGACTTGTACAATTCTTGAACACCATGCAGTTACAAGCATGCATTGCAGCTGATGATGCAGCTCGAAGGAGTATGGTTGATCCAGCAGTGCACAAGGCTTGCTTGGACAAATCATTACGAACAATGATGGAGATTTGTGTTAGGTGTCTACGTAAAGACCCAGCAGATAGACCTTCCATTGAGGATGTGCTCTGGAACTTGCAGTATGCAGCCCAAGTTCAGGATGCCTGGTGTGGGGAATCTCAAAGCAATGATGGTTCTCCAGTTTTGCCTTCACTATCACAGAAACTCGCCTTCCAGTGGCGGGACATACAGGTTCTTATGTTTTTATCTCTCACATGGAAGATTGTCATTTATGATATAGCTGCTTGTTTAAAGGTCGGATACTTGGGTACAATTTGTCATCTCCTATTTTCAAACTACGCCAAGTAATTAAAATAAAAAATTATTCTATTGCAGAGAGATGGAAGCTTCAAGAGGGAAAGGGGACATGACACTAGTACATCAGAGGAGTCTGTCCGGTAAAGTTGTTGGTTTGATGCTCTGTTTTTACTTGTGTAACAGGCGTGCTTGATGGTTTCTCAAAGTCTTGAATGCCCTCCACTTTTTTAGTACTTTGAAATGGTGTAATCTTCTCAATGAACAGTTGGAAATAACTGTTTATATTAAGGTATTGCAGTGAGAAAAACAAGGATTTTTTTTCTTCATTTCTCTTATTTCTTATTGATTTAGATTATTATTCCAACGTCAACAATGTACGGATTAAAAAACAACTACAAATATGCACCGAGAGAAGTTGGCAAAGCATTTTGCTGTACGGATTGTTCTTATATACCGATCGTATTGGGGATGGTATATTAAGATGCCCCTAATCGAGTTCAATGAAACTAATAAACATGTCTCTTTAGAGTTGTATCTTCTGCATCCTTCAGTTTTTGAGAGATGGATTCCTGAGAAAGGTTTGCTTGAAGAAAAGTTGTGATAAACAGAGGCGAAATGGTACCGCTCTACAAACATAGAAACAGGAAAGTTTTGTTTGTGATTTTATTACTATTATTATTATTATTATCATTATTATTATTTTGGTGGCTGCTAGTAGGGGTGAGCACTGACTGAATCAGAGTCAATATCCCCTAAATCTGACTCTAACTCTGACTTTGTCAGAGTTCGAATCTGACCTTCAACTTTGACTCTGATTTATCGGAGCAGGGTCAAGTTTAGGTTTTTTTAATCATATTTAGCTTACTTTTAAACAAGACTTTATATAAAATAGATTATCTTTTGTGGGCTTTTAAGTTTCAAGTTTAATAAAAACATTAAAAAAGAGAGATTTTTTGTATGAAAAAACTTAAAAAAAAAAAACATTTCATATGTTATGCAAACCTGAAAAAAAATTAAAGCAATTAAAAATATATAGTAGGCCCTTTACTTTAGGTTATTATTGATATACTATCATTCATAATTAGAGTCTCAAACTCCCAAATCAATTAAAAACAATAAAATGAATGTTCAACCATCTAGACGAGGTCCCCAAATAACAACTAACAAGTAAGAGCAATCATGAGCCATCATGGTCCAATAGAAATTTTCATCATCCAATCATTCACTGCTAAATAAATTACAAATTTACCAATAGAAAACACAAACAGCTACTCAAATACAAGCCAAATATTGTTCCCAACTACAGCAACAACCAACAAAATTAAAACAATACAAATTGAAATCAATCACATACAAATAAGATAAAAACAAATATTAGGTAGCCTTCAATTGTTCCCATTCCAAGTTGTGCCCTAAATATTATTTTGGGCTTTTCCCCTAAACCCTAAACCAAACCCTATTTTTTAAATCCTAAATTTAATTTTAATATTTGTTTTAATCATAATTTTTTTTATGGTTTTTTTTTCAATACTAAATTTAATTGTAATATTGATTATTAATAAATACTAATTCACTAGTATTTAGTTACATGTTATTATACGATAGTATTACGTATTATTAACTTATTACACTAGACTTATTTTTATACTAATATCTAACTTATTTCTATACAAGACAGACTATGGTGTCTAACTTATTTTTATACTAAACTTATTTTAAGTTTCTAATTACATGTTATTATACTATAGTATTACGTGTTATTAACTTATTATACTTATTTCTATACTAGTGTCTAACTTATTTTATACTTGACTATGTATGGTAGTAATACTATGATGTTTACATATACTAAATTATTAGGCTATTTATATTATAGTATTAAGTATATTATTTTATAATAATTAACACATATAGTATAGTATTGGATTTAACTATATAACTTATAGACTTTATATAAGTATAAATGAAAAATAATTTACACAAAATTTTTTCACAACACTTTATACAATTATGTTTTAAATGATGAATATTTTTGTAAAATAACTTATAAAAGTAACATCACTTTACAAGAATACTCTTATCTTCAAACATTGTTGTGAAATGTGATATGTGTATTATTGTTCATGATCAATACATAAGTAATACATACTTTTATAACATATATCAGTATCGAAGACAAAGTTGAACGAAGTTGGTCAGACAACAGCCCTGAGTCCAACTAAAACATAAATAAAAATCTGACTCCGACTTCATTTTGTCGAAACTGCAACTCTAATGGTACGGAGTTGGAATCAAATTTTTAAATAACGCTTGCAGCTAATAAATATACATACATATATAAATATATAAACACACAAGTCCTTGTTGCGTGGAAGGTCCATAATACTCCATTCACATATTTTCTTCGTTTCTCTATACCATTATTTTCTTCTCATTTAAGCATCTCTTTCTTTTATTTGCTAGCTAAAGCATCTATATTTATAACCTATACTCTTGTTAAGCAACGTCATCTAATCTTGTAATAAATAACATGAAGGTCATTTAAGTTTGAAAATTTATGAAAAGATTATCAATAATTATTAGATAATTTGGAATATTAAGGCTCCATTTGGTTTCACATAATAGTATCTTTTCATTCCATCTCATCCCAACATTCAAATACCATTCAAACACAAACACTTTTCGATTTTAAGTTTTCAAAATTTTCATTTAATTATTACAATTTTCCTAAACTTCCAAACAAAACACAAAAAACAATTAACTTTTTCAAATCTAAAAACAAATATCATATTTCAAAAATTATATTCTAACAATATTTTAACTTTATAATATTTTTATTCAACTTTTTTCTCTTATTTTCTAAAACTCCATAAAACATCTTAATTCAAATTATTTCACTACTATTCACAAACTATTTCAATACTATTTACAGATTTCTCGTCTCATTTCCTCTCATCTGTATAATCAACAAGACCTAAGAGTTTGGAGTGAGCCCACATCATCTCTCCACTTTTATTATGATTAAATGAAAATTGCTATATTGAATAAGGTTGCCTTTTTTACTTAAAATTACTTGTTTTTGAGTTTTCAAGATTTTATTTTTTAAATAGAAAATTTAACTTGAGAATGAATATAGAGACATGATTATCTTAATTATCTGATAATCAAGCTGAGAGGCAACAGAGAATGGTAGACAAAACGAGAGAACTAGCAAAAATGACCATCCCCCATGACATCCATTTAACGCCACTGCACCACAATATTTCAATCCAAAAAACAGCATGAAAATGGGAAAAGAGTAAAGAATGAAAGAAAATCAAAAGAAAAGGTGAGGGGGGCTGGGTCGTGGAGCTTACGTTCACATTTCATGCCCTTATACGCCCTACTACGACCAACAAATTTGTAACAAAACGTCGATGATACATGTTAGCTCAGCGATATCTGATGACTGCGGCTAATTTTGTAACAAATAAAGGGGCCATCAACCTCAATAAGAGAAGTTGTTTATTTAGATTTCTTTTGATCAGATACCCTGGATCCCACAATATTACAAACAGGCTCATCTTTTGACTGAAGAAGCTTCAAGGCTGGATGAACCTTGAGGTCTCCCATTACCAACTTCTGGCCAACGTCCATTTCACTCAGATCAACATCAATATAAGGAGGGATCACATCTGCTGGACACAGATACTTAACAGTTCTCTTGATGGTATTCAAATAAGCTCCTGACACATGAATTTAAACATAAATGGCGTCCACCATAAGTTAGAGCAATATTATGGGAAACATATATCATGTAGCAGGAGTATAATCACCACTTGCAAGCGAGGAGTACTCTCGAAAAAACAAAAAACCTACAAGATAAACCTATCCTCTAAGCTTGTTTGCACCTGAAAAAGGGTGTGACACATGTTCATGCTAAATCGACTGAGTCACCTCGACTGTAAAGGAGAACATTAATTCTAAAGTCATCAAATTAAACTTCCATCCATTAAAGATCTCAGTAGACAGTAGTATGTCTGTACTTCTCATCTTACATCGCTTTACCTTCTTAACACGAAAAGTGGATCTGCTAATATGTAAAGTGAATCTGCTTGGACGTTCTTAACATTGCTTTATCCTTTTTTTTTCCCTTATAAGTGATATAGCAGCTCTAACCCCTCCGTTACAAAACTGGAATCACATTTTAGCATTACGTCCAACTATGCCCCCAAGAGTGAAAGTTTGCAATCTAACAATATTCTGTGAAATAAATTCCAAAAGATATGAAATTCGAGAAAAGCCTTGATGCAACTTTCATAGCCCTCATTCCAAAGAAGGCCGAGTCTGTGGAGGTAAAATATTTTCGCCCTATAAGCCTCGTGAGTGGTGTGTACAAGATCATATCCAAGGTTCTTGCCAATCTTATGAGCACGGTCATGGTAAAGATTATTTTGAAGCCACAAAATGCTTTCGTTAAGGGGAGATAGATTTTGGATTCGTTTTTCATTGCAAATGAATGTTTGGATAGTAGGATTAAATCCAGAGCCCAGGTATTCTTTGTAAATTAGATATGGAGAAGGCTTTTGATCATGTTAACTGGGACTTCCTGGTCTATATTATTGGCAGATTTGGCTTTGGGGAGAGGTGGTGCAATTGGATGAAGTATTGTATCACTACCGCCAAATTCTAGGTGTTGGCACTCCCGAGGGTTTCTTCAACAGCTCCCGTGGCTTGAGACAAGGAGATCTTCTATCTCCTTCACTCTTTGTAGTAGTTATGGATGTATTGAGCAGCATGTTGGAGGCAGCGGTAGATGGGTCTTTCTCGTCTGGATTTTCAGTGGGTGGTACTTCTATTGGGAGAATCAATGTATCCCACCTCTTTGCCGATGATATCTTAATTCTTTGTGAGCCGGATCCTAATCAAGGTGAACTTGTCTAAATCCGAATTGGTACCGGCTGGCATGGTAAATCATATTGGAGATTTGGCTGAAATCTTCGGTTGTAAGGTTTCTTCTTTGTCTATGAAGTACCTCAGCCTTCCATGGGGGCTCCTTATAAATCCAAGGTGATTTGGGATGGTGTCATCGAAAAAATTGAGAATAGATTGGCTGGTTGGAAAATGAAGATAAAGGGGGGAAATCACCCTTATTAAGAGTACGCTATCTAATCTCCCCCCGTGTACTTTCTTTCATTATTCTCAGTTCCAGCTGGAGTGGCTAAAAGGATGGAAAGAATCTTCTGTGCTTTTTTGTGGAGTGGATTGGGGCTGAGAAAAAGTTCCATTTGATCAAATGGGGCAAGATTTGTACATCCCTTTATTGTGGAGGGCTGGGAGTTAGAAAGTTGAGTATTTTCAATAAGGCCTTGCTTGGGAAATGGTTGTGGTGGTACCACCAAGAAAGAGATGCTTTATGGAGGATTGTGGTTGATGCTAAATTTGGGAGCACCTTGGGGAGGTTGGATTTCTAATGAAGTGCATGGATTGTATGGTGTGGGAGTATGGAAATTTTTAAGGAAGGACTGGGAGGATTTCATTCATGATTTCAGATTTGTGGCGGGGCACGTTACTAGGGTCAGATTCTCAGGTGATGTTTGGTGCAGAGATATTGCTTTAAAGGAGGTTTATCCTTCTCTCTTCAGAATTGCATTTGAAGCTTCTGTTGCTGATTATAAGGTTTCCTCAAATGGCCTGCTGCAGTGGAATGTACCATTTATCAGAGCAGTTCAAGACTGGGAAGTGAGACATTTCTGATATTCAGCACCTTGTATGCTTTGAATTTGGACTGTGGTGTGGAGGACAAACTGCTGTGGATGCACCGACGGAACAAGAATTTTGTAGTTAGATCCTTATATAATATTATGTTTTCTCATCCTTCCATTGTCTTCCCTTGGAAGCACATTTGGAAAGCAAAGTGCCTCTAAAAGTTGCATTTTTTGGTTGGCTGGCCTCTCATGGGAAAATTCTGACCATAGACAAGTTGCAGAAGCATGGTTTTTTCATAAAAGATTGGTGCTTTATTTGTAAACAGAATGGCGAATCAATGGAGCATCTTCTTCTCTACTGTGATCCAGCAAGGGCTCTATGGAATGAAATTTTTATAAGGCTGTACATTGCTTGGGTGATGCCTAAGAGAGTGGTGGATCCTTTGGCTTGTTGGAGTGGAATACGGGGAAATCGCCTAATAGCGGATGTTTGGAAGATGGTGCCTCTATGTCTTATATGGAATGAGAGGAATGGAAGATGTTTTGAAAATAGAGAACGACTATTTGGGGGGGGGGGGGGGAGGATTAGAGACTTATTTTTACAATCTTTGTTACCTTGGGCTAAGGCTATTGTATTTGAAGGGGATTGTTTTAATGACTTGTATGCTTCTGTTTTTGTCTGCAGGTTGTTAATTAGGTATTTCTCTCTAGTATACAACCTATGTACGGGCTATGCCTAATTATGATGATCAATAAATTTTATTGATTCTTAAAAAAAATCCAAAAGTTGGGTTTTAAGTTTATTAAAAAAGGCCAGTAAAAGAAAACCACCTACCACACCCAATTATATAGAAATAGACTACACCAAGATATTGAATTGAGGAGGATTTTGGTACAATGGGAAGACAAAATTCTAGAAAATAATAGAATAGAGGGAAAAACCAAATGAAAAAAATGTTTAGTGCATGTGAGACTATGGGGAGGGAAAGAAGAAGGGGGGAGAGTACCTAGGACCAAATCTCTAAAGTCGTGAGAAATGAATTCTTCAACCGTTTGAATTTAATAAATATCAACACTCAGCATTAGCCTCACGGTGTTAATGCTACGACAACAGGAATACCATATATTTCCAAACTAGTTTTTTTTTTTTCTAAGCACATTGCTAAACTAGTTATTCATAGCAGATAAAAACCAGCAGCAAAAATTGTTTTTGATATTTCCAAACTCAGCATCCGGCGCTTTGCTATACTCAACAGATGCAGAGAATGAAAATTAAAGAACTGATCCATGAAATAGGCAATAATTCATGAGAAAAGATCATATTTATAGACATAAAAGCTTGTTTCAACTCAGTCATGCCAAGACATAATTGGGATATGAAATGTAAATAGAAGAACAATTACATGCTGGCTTACCTTTCCTCAGTCCAGGGGATACATCTTCTCCTCTGAATAGAAGAGGAACGTCAACTTTCAAGAAAGCATGTGATGGGGCCCTAATGAAAGTAACATTGAGTGGTGCATCTGTGGCAGCATGGAGATGAAGCTGGCCAATTACCCAGAGATTAACCAAATTGAGCCCAAATATCATATGACAAACAAACAAAAAAACACTTCATACAATAAGAAACTACTTTAGATGGCCCTATTTAGTCAACCTAAAAAATTTCAAGGAATTCACCTTTTTTATATAGGCAAGAATTCACCCAAAATTAAATGGTATTTTTTTTTTTTTTTGGAGCTACCAACATAGTTAATGGTGTGCATGGTTCACATGATGGCCTACATTTCAAGTTCACGATTCCCTAAAAGAGAAATCAAGAAATTACCTCACCATTATCGAACTCTATCGATGTGGCAAAATTTAATAACCCTTGAATCAATTCTTATTTTCTTTTTATTGGCACCAGGTGTCTGGGAACAGTGTCCCAACTGATCCTAGGGGTGCACAGGCTCTTGGCAACGAGTGTGCCGCAAGTCACCTCCGGTAATTCAAGCCTTGGATCAATTCTTATTAATGAAGATAAAAATAACCAAGGGTTACTAAACTCTCTGCTAGTGCTAGCAGAATGAGATAATGGTTGGACAGTGGTATAATTTCTAGCCTCATTCATTCTTAAACGGTGACCTTCAAGATGATATTGCTGTTTAGACATAAAAATCTCAAATGAAGCAGAGTTGCAGAATGGAGAAATTCAGTTTTCATGGAATATCCATGTAACCCTTAACTCTGTTTCTGACTACTCAATCACTGCAACATGACTAGCATATGCCCTGACCAGGTAGTAAATGAAATTCTTTTCATAAAAGTAGGTAAAATGAAATTCTCTAGTCATTCGATTATTAGACTTGGTCAACAAATTCCATGTATGTCATTCAGTCCTTACTCGATGTTATTTCACCTAAGTGATGGAATCTCAAATATATGAATAAGAAATATAGTAAAAATTGTAATATAAAGTTCCAAATATTTGATGGTACAATCCAAATATTTGAAACAAAAGCCACAGGTCTTAATTTATTTCATTTTTTCCACAACTATCTCAAATGGAGGAATTCCAGAACACAACAAGCCCTAAGCTGAACTTCTTTCCCAAAACTTCTCGGAAACCAAACACCCAAAGAAAGGAAGAAAGAGGAAGAGAATACCTTGCGAGGCAAAACCCGAACCTTCTCCACAATGTCGTTGGAGTCAAATCCGGCAGACCTGACCTCGAGATCAAAGAGCCTGGAGAGAAAGAAGGTGCGGCCAAGGTGGTTGACGAGCTTGCGGATCTGGTTGTTCTGGACGGAGATGAGGCGCTTGTTGCCGCCGTGCTGGCCATCCTCCTGCTCAAAAACTATGCTCGGAAGGCGCCCGGCCTTGCGCTCCTTGGAGGCGATGTTCTTCCCGGAGGTGGAGCGAGGGATCGCGACGATCGTCTCGGCGTACTTGGGGTCGGGGCGAGGGAAGGATTCCCCCTCCCCTTCCAGCAGGGTCAGAGGGGAATCGGCGTCGTGGAGGAGAACGGCTGCGGCGGTTGATTGGGTATATCGCCTGAGGTGAAGGGATTTCCACGGAAGGGTGGTGCGTTGGAGGAACATAATTGAAATGAGGGCTTAAGGAGGGTTTTCGAGTCTAGTAGTTCTGTTTTGCCGAGTAAATAGTAGTAGTCCCACTGCCTGGAGTCGAGACTCCCAACATAAAATGTCGGAAAAATGAGGAGGGTCTTTCACATTTGTCTTAAGACGATCTTTTTGTGTTTTTTTTTTTTTTTGATAGTAAACATAGGAGACAATTTTGTTGAACTGAATTATGGCAATCAGCCATTACAAGAGGTTGAATACATTCAGCAAAACAATCAATATCAATAAGCTCATGGTCTAAATTCACAACCATTTGAGCAAGACAATGAGCAACACCATTAAATTCTCTTTTGACATGCTGAATTTTCCATTGAGCACCACCTAGCAGAGTAGTGATATCTGAAACAGTGCACTGCAACTTCCCAGCAGGAGAAGCAACACATTTGACAGCATGGACTACTTGGTTGGAATCACCTTCGAAAATTAGAGAGTCAAGACCCAAATCCTTACAAAATAAAATAGCAGAGAGTAAACCTCTTGCTTCAGCCAGCACAAGATCAGTGCAATAAAATCTTGGTTGCATCAAACTAGCCAAAACAGAACCATCACCGTCTCTTATCACCACTCCAACACCAATCTTGTTGAGATCAGATCTTACTGCTACATCCCAATTCACTTTTACCCAAGACGATGGAGGTGATATCCAACAAGTAGAAGGCTGCATATTCTGAATTCTTGACCTTTCTGACATTGCTCTTGTATTGCCATACTCTTCAACAGCTTTCACAGCATTATTAAAAAGCACTTTAGGGGGTTGGAAAGGGCCATCATGGATAAGAGTGTTTCTTCTTAACCAGATTAGTCTAGCTATGGTGGCAAACAACACCAATTCCTGCCCTGATAACCTATCAACCAGATACTCAAAAACAGATAAGAAACTCAGTGCTTCGAAGTTTGCCTTTTGAATAGGCTTGGAACACAGAAGCCAAACATCCTTTGCAGAAGGACATGACCATAAAATATGAGCTGGTGTTTCATCTTCAAGCATGCAAACAGGGCAACAAGAATCAGTAATCACCTTCCTCTTACATAAATTAACTCGGGTGGGCAATGCAGCACTCCACAAAAATGGCTTAACAGTATTTGGTGTTTGTAAAGACCAAATCCTCTTCCACACCAATCCTTGAGCTCCACTAATAGAAGATTCACCATTTTTTCTCATTAGGAGTTGTTTATGCAGGTGATAAGCATTTCTCACTGAGAAATGCCCAGAAACAGTTCCATTCCATATTTGTTTATCAGCTGTAGGCAGGATACTGACAGGTAACTTAAGAATTTCTTTAATATCTTCCTCTTGAAAAACTGTATGGAGCAGATCCATATTTCACCATTTCGATTGAGCATCAATAAGGTTAGCCACCACTGCATTCTCATGGAGAATCTTTACAGGAGATTGAATTCTGCATGTATAGGCTCTATTCAACCATTTATCCTTCCAAAAATTCTGACTTGGGTGCCATCACCAATTTTCCACATAAGGCCTTCCTCAATTAGGGGAAGAGATTTAAATAGACTTCTCCATAAGTATGAAGGCCTTGGACCTAACCTTGCATGAGAGAAAGAAGTGTGTGGGAAATATTTAGCTTTAAAAATTCTACTAGCCAAAGAATCGGGATGAATTCTCAATCTCCATAACTGCTTTGCTAAAAGGGCTATGTTAAAGCTGTGTAAATCTCTAAATCCCAAGCCCCCACAAGATTTCCCTGCACATAAGGTTTTCCAGCTAGACCAATGAATCTTGGACTACTTTTCCTGATGACCCCACCAGAAATTTGCAAAACATGAATGCAGTTTGGAACATAGTGTTTTTGGGAGTAAAAAAACACTCATGTTATAGGTGGGTAGTTCCTGCAATACTGCCTTAATTAGTATCTCTTTACCTGCCTTTGAAAGGAACTTGTTTTTCCAATTATTCAGCCTCTTTATTACCCTTTCAACTATACCTCTAAAAGCCCTTGTTTTGGATCTCCCAACAATAGATGGTAGGCCTAAGTATCTGTCCAGATTAATAGATGCTTGTAAGCCAGCCACCTCCATGATTTGTTTCTTAGTTGCAGCCTTAGTGTTTCTGCTGAAAAAAAAGGGATGTTTTATCTTTATTGAGCTTCTGACCAGAAGCAGCCTCATAGATACTAAGAATGTGATTCAGCTGGGTCCACTCCTGCAAAGTATCTTTACAAAATAAGAGGCTATCGTCAGCAAAAAACAGATGATTCAACCTGATTCGGCCTTGAGCAATTGGTACTCCAGTCAACACTTGGGAATGTTCTGCAGCATACAGTTTGGAACTTAGAGCCTCAACACATAGGATAAACAAATATGGAGATAGAGGACATCCTTGTCTAAAGCCCCTCTCGGGTTTGAAACAGTCTTGAGGAACTCCATTTACCAAAACTGGAAAAGATGAGGTAGAGATGCATGACATAATCAACTCAATCCATCTCGAATTCAAACCCAGTTTCACCAAGACAGCTTGAATAAACCTTCATTCCACCCTGTCATAGGCCTTACTCATGTCTAACTTTAAGGCCATATAACCTTGCTGCCCTTGGAGTTGAGTGTTCATGGTATGAAGAGTTTCATAAGCAGCCATGATATTATCAGTGATCTATCTATCAGGCACAAAAGCACACTGGTTTTGTGAGATAAGAAGAGGCATAATGGATTTTAATCTGTTTGTAAGCATCTTTATAATGATTTTATATAGAACATTACATAAAATTATTGGTCGAAATTCAGAGACACTCTTTGGATTTCTGGACTTTGGAATTAAGACCAAGTAGGTATAATTGATAGCTTCAATATTTTCATGAGAATTGAGAAAAGACAGGATAGTATGACAGACCTCAGTACCCACCACATCCCAATTGTCTTAATAGAAACAGGCACTGTAACCATCTGGTCCAGGAGCTTTAAATGGTCCCATCTAGAAGATTGCATTCTTAACATCCTCTTCTGTAAACACCTGAAGCAGTTCCTCATTCATAGCATGAGTAACTTTTGGTGATAGATCATGTAGACAATCAACAATTTGAGAAGGGTTAGAAGAAGTGAACAAATTCTGATAAAAATGAGTAAAAGCAAGACCAATCTCTGCATCAGTGTTACACTAAATTCCATTATCATCTTCCACTTGCACAATTTTATTTCTTTTCTGTCTTTGGGTAGCACTCAAGTGTAAAAATTTCGTATTTTTATCACCATGTTGTAACCAGTGAACTTTGGCCCTTTGCTTCCATTTTAAGTGTAAATTCTCTTGCATTATGGATATCTCCTTCTGTAAGTTACTCACTTCATAGACAGAGGCTGCTGTAAGATTGGACTGAACCCTTTCAAGCAGGCACATTTTCTCCCTGAGAAGTTGATCAGAAACAGGATCTTTAGAGTTAGCCCATTTTTGTGTTTTGATAAAAGAGAGATCACGTTTTTCATTTTATGCATATCATTTTAAGGAATAATATTACTCATCATGATCTTATCGTCTCAAGACGTAGTATTAAATTATTAGAGATTATTTATTTATTTATTTATTTTATTAGAGATTATTTATTATGTTTCATTTGTAGACTTATCATTTAATATCACATCAAGGATGTTAAGAGATGATGATGATAAAAATGATTATTTATTTATTTTATTAGAGATTATTTATTATGTTTCATTTGTAGACTTATCATTTAATATCACATCAAGGATGTTAAGAGATGATGATGATAAAAATGATGATAAATGAATTTTTTTTCATTTTAAATTGTATGTGAATGTCTATTTAAACGGTAAACATATGGGCATAGTTTGGATAATGAAAGCCCATTATCTCATCTCATATCATCTCATTTTAATATCCAAACACTGCAAACACAAATACTTTTCAATTATAAATTTTTAACTTTCTCATCTCATCATTACAATTTTCTCAAACTTAAAAAAAAAACACAAAATACAATCAACCTTTTCAATTTCCAAAACAAAAACTATATTAAAAAATTATATTTTAACTTTATAACATTTTTATTCAACTTTTTTCCCTCATTTTCTAAAACCCCATAAAATATTTTAACTTAAGCCACTTCTAACTCATTTCATCTTAACTAAAATATTTCATTACTATTCACAAATCATCTCAACTCATCTCATCTTAACACACTATCCAAACCAGTTGTGTTTGACCACATTGTTACCCTTACTACCAATAGAAAGAGATTAAGAAGATTGTTAAGGAGCTTCTAAACTCCCGAGTGATTAGGTCCAACTAAAGACCTTTTCATCACCAACATTGGTTGAAAGGAAGGCCGACTGTTCATGAAAAATGTGTATTGACTATAGGACATTAAACAAGAAAACTGGTTAAATAACCTATCGTCCTCAAACGATAGACGCACTTAGTTACGTAAGCATCTTGAGGTGTCATAACTTGTTGTATTTGCTAGTATAAAAAAAAATGAACGAATTAAGTTACAGTTTATGTAACAGTCTGCAAAAAATTCAATAAAGAAATTTCTTTAGGCTTTGAGAACCTCTTAAAAACCTTGAATTTTCACTACTTGACCCAATCACGTAAGTTTTAGTCTGTGAGTATAGTCAGTTTGCTACTCACTGTAGTGCTAGATATGTGATTTTATTTATTTGAGATATTTAGAAGTGTGAGAATAAGAAAAGTTCTGAGCCATTAGTCTCGGAGGAATATTTAGGATTTTATAGAACAATAAAATCATTTTCGATTTTCTGAATAACGCTTATTTGAAAATGCGTTTTGAATTGTTCGAAGCACTTAGGAGTTGAATTTTGCGAAACTAAGTACGCTCCTAGTTTCGTATGAATTATCAGGATTTTATAGTGCAAAATTATTTTCACCTTTTTCTCAGAGTGAATAATAGCCTTAGTGTTAGCATCTAGTTTAGTTTTTTTAAAATTACACTGTAGAATATCCAAATTAGGTTAAAAAAGTTTTATTTGGATACTTGAAAAAATATTAGCCCCACTTTGTGAATAATATTAAACACTTAGCACCAATAGGAACCATGAGATGGAAAATGTAAAGGATTGAAGAACCACCGAGGTAAGTGACTATGATTATGTTCTTTTACACATCACTTTATGGTAAACTATAAAGTCTCTTCCAAATGTATATACATTTATATAATAAATGTTTCCAAAAGGATATATGTATGTATGAGCCTTTCATTGATAGCCCCTTTTCACGAGCCCTATTTATGATGAAAGATGCTTTATGATTTAGAATTGCATGGTTCGTGTGTGATTGAATACTATATTGTATGACTATTTATTTAAAAGAATGAAAAATAAGACAAGGTTAAAGAAAAGAAAAGAATATGAAATGTATGACCGCATATATTTGATAAGGTTAATCAATGGGTCATATCAGGATGAGGATGATACCATAAGGTTGGGACAGATGGAAATGTTGGAATGCATAAGTAGCGGTGAACCTAGTGTAACATCTCGAAAGAAATTCAATAGAAGAAGTTAAGTAGACCTTAGAAACGAGCGATCGATTAAGTTTTAGTCTGTTGATGAAATCGGATTATGATTCGCTATGGAGATGAAATTTTCTTTTTATTTATTAAGGGCACCTATGAGTGTAATTTTACGAAACAAATTGCTTCATTATAATAGTACGAATAATTATGATTTTATGGTGCAATAAAAAGTTGAGTTTTTTGGGTGAATAGTAACCATTTGAGAGCACATGGCATTGGGTTCAAACAGCTATCAAAGTACCATGTAGGATGTCCAAATCAACCTAGAATCACTAAAAAAACATTTTTGTACATGTGGTATCATCACAACCATCTATTTGAGAATCCACTTGAAACTTGTCAAGAGGAGTTCAAATGTGTAAGGAGTGAAAACTAAGCAAATGAATGAGCTTCTTACACAATTCATTTTTCCATCCACTCAAGCACTTTTAGACTAACCACAAAGAGGGTTTCAACCCTAATGAAACCCCAAACTTGTTGGTGCAAACCAAAACCCGAAATGTTTAGGGTAACCGAAACCCTAAAACTCTAAACTCTAAATCATGCAATCCGGTTTTCCTTATGTGATTCCCTCTTGGTTTAAACCACTTTCACTAGCAACCAGCCACTCAAGTACACTTTCTTAAACATTGGTTCTTGCATTTGACCGAGAAAACTAGACATGGATTGAACCCTAACCAAAACCCCCCTTGGACCTTAAATGGATGTATTCAGTTAAGTCCCTTTTAGTCCAACCGAAACCCTTAGTTCCCCCAAGCTTCTCCCACAAGCTTTTCTCCATTTATATGACCATTCCATAGCTAACATTACACCTCATTTCTAGCCTCAAATAGTTCCAATTATGGAAGTTCAAGCAAGCAGCATCACTCCTAAAAATCACCCCACTCGACAACAAGGATCCAGCCCACACTTCAGTAATTTTGTTTCTACTCTTTTGCAAGAAACCTTCACTTCTTGTGTCATAGGCTTCAACCACCACAAGTCAGCCCTATAGCGCCGCCCCCGCTCCCCCGGTGGCACCCTCTCATTTCTCCCACACTTAGCTTTTTTTACCCCTTTTTCTTAGAGAGAAACTGAGTGAGTCTTGGAGAAGAATTTTTTGTAGTTTTGCTTTGCTTTGCTTTCTAATGTTCCAGCCCTTTGTAAGCCTTCTTCCCTAGCTTAAATCTCTTAAATTATGTTAAACTTTAAGTCTTGAATACTTGGGAGAGTGTCGGTTAAATTTTATTGGAGGTTTGATGAATGATGGTGTTTGGTGATGGAAGTGCTCAATTTGGATGTGTGTACTTAAGCTTGGGAGTTTTTGTTGTTTTGTTGAAACGTTTTGTAAGTATCAGTTCCACGATTTTTGTGTAAGATTATGGTTTGATTTAGAGTATATTAGGTTTTTATAAAATGGTTTTGCATGATCTGCAAAGTGTTATAGACGAATCCTTCAAAATGAGTTTTGTTGGTTTGGTTTGTCTTTTAGCCTTAGGATCTTGAATCTATAGTTTTGATTTTTGTCAATCTGGTTCTTAAAGCTTTGATCTATGGATTAATTGTATTTTTAAAGATTTATGACTTAGGTCTTTGTCGATTTTTTTATAAACATGCAAAGAGTATGATTTTCAGCATGATTTAGAGGCTCTCGAATTTAGTGATATTTTGGTGTGATTATTTTCTATGATATGTGGGATTTGATGCTTAGATCAAGTTTGGACTTGAATGTGAGGCTATGGATTTAGGTTTCAAGATTTATTGCATGCAAATTAGGAATTTGTTCCAAGTCAAAAGTACGCTAAGTTTTGGTTTCCAAGTTTTCCATGCAAACCAATTTTCATTTATTGAGTAATGTGATTTTTGTTGTTATTCAAGCATGACATAAACTAGGTTTGAATGATGAACATGTTAGAATTGAGATTTAAGGACTTTTGGAGTCCTTGGAGTTAAAATGCAAGTGATAAGGCAAACACCATGATTAGGTTCAGTTTTACCTAATCTTGATGTTTTGTGCATTTTTTTTAAATGGTGAGCTTAAGGTTTTGTGAAATGCTTCATTTAGTTTCTTGAAATGATGTTAGAACTAGGGATTAGGTATTTGTGAATTGTTAATTCTGGGTTAAGTATGATGGTGTGATTAATGGCCTAGAGGAGTTCTTATAGTAGGGTTTAGTTTTTATGAATTCTAAGCCCATATTTGGTCTTAGGGTGAAATTTACATAGGGTATGTAAGTCTTAATAAGTTTTTGGACTTGTTTGCAATTTCCTTAAGTTTAGGGCTAATTTGTAATTTTTTAAAAGTTAAAGGGTAATTTTGTAAATTAAGCTCAAATTTAGTAAGTTCTATTTTTATGAGGATTAAGTGAGAAATTATAACCCTAGAATGTATCTCATTTTAGTTTATGCTACACTTACGTTATTCACAACATTTTGTAAGTTAGCTTCTAATTTGTAGTATTTTTTATGTATGTAAGGTGGTAGGTTGCATTAATTATATTCATACTTTATTTATGCCCTTTTTTTTTATAATATGTCATGCCATGTTATCTTATTTTGCTACATGATTATTTGTTACATGCCATGAATGCCATGTCATCTTATTTTGTTACATGATTACCTGTTACATGTTGTTACATGCCATGAATGCAATGTATCTTATTCTGCAACTTGATTGTCTGTTATATGCCATGTCATAAGCAGACAAGTATGTCACAGAAATATTTCTAAGTCAAAGTATGTCACAGAAATATTTCTAAGTCATACATGAGCCATTTTGTTTTATTACGACTCCAAATGCTAGGATGAGGAGTTATCCTAGTGAAACTCTCATATCCACTCTAGGGTGTTTGAAATTGAGTGAATCTCCTGGGTTAACAAAGTACAATCAACAAACTTTGAATGGGACCTAAGTAACTGGTTTCTGGAGTGAAATCAGGCATCAAATGCTAGTGGGCGCCTTCATGATGACGTACTCACAACTGGTACAAAGAATTGTGATGTGATACGGTACTGGCAAGAGCACACGGTTGATGGGGAACCATGGAGCATCCATTATCACATAAACAAAAAAGTATAAGAATGAGTGTTTCATGTTCACGCAATCAAGTATGCGATGTTCATGTCAAGTTACGGTGTTTCTAAGTCATGTCATGTATAAGCAAGTTCATGTTTGTCAAGCAGACATATCATATTATTGTTGTGCATGCTTATCTATACTATTGGTAGCTTAGTAGCTTTACTTGTTGAAATTTTATAAATCTCACAATGGCAATCTCAACTACCATTCCTTCCAGAATGGTAGACAATGTGTTAAGGAGTAGAGGAACAGTGCGTAATTGACTAGATGAGGTTCAGTAGGCCGAGGAGGAGTCTTAGGGAGCTATTGGAGTCGATCCTTCAGTTCTTGAATATTATTGTGGAGCTTATAGTCAAGTTGCATGAGCGGCTTGGTTTTTAGTTTAATTTTATATTATGTTTGTAACTAGGGAGATCTGTCTCCAGTATTACATTTTTTTTATTTCAGACTTGTTGGATGGATGATATGACGATATGTGAATATTAATGGAAAAGTTTTTATGTTTTAGGATTAGCATTCTAGTACAATGTGTATGCTCAAAAAAACTATCCACTGCATTTACTGCATATTGTTATAAACATGCTAGGTGCATTGTATTCTTAACTTTCATGAACAAAAGTATGTAATCTTATGTTACATGTCCCGAAACTTCAAGCTCTGTCAAATCCTAAGCAAACTTAGGAGGTGTCACACATAGTGATGACCCATTCCTAAGATTCAATTCTTATCCACCAACTAGGGAAAGAACCATTTATCACAAGAGTCACTAACTCTAATACACGGGGGTTAACAGTGTGTAAATGACTACTAAGGATGAGGTTAAGGTAACAAAAGAAAGTTAATGGTCAAGGTTGAAGAAAGTACTCTTATATTTTCTATATACTCTTTGGTAAATATTTTATGTATGCTTAAAGATAATACTTATCAAGAATGTTAATGTTAACTAAAACTCTACGTTTATATTATGTTTATTGGATTATGTGATTTTTACTGAGTATTCGACTCATTTGAATTTATTTTAATATTTTTTCCATCCATGTGAGCAAGGTTTTGAGGATGTTGCAAGCGAGAAAGTTGTCCAAGAGGGCGACATTAACAATGAGGATCTAGGCTTTGAGAGAGGATTTTTACTTTATCTTACATTTAAATGGTTTTGTTTCCATCATGCATAGCACAAGATATACTATTTATTTTTTAAACAAGTGATGTGGAATAGATGTTTTTATTTTGAGAGATTTCTAGTAATAAAGTATTTAGTGAAATTCTAGTATTTATAAAATCTTTTATGCTTAGCACAATAAAGGTATGTTTTTAAAGTTGTAGCATCTTTCCTCTATTTTTACGAGCCTTGGAGGGACAGAGTGTTACATCCATGTACTCAACCACCAAGATTTATTCAAAACCACAATCACAAGCAAGCATCCAAGAGTTCAAAGGGTAAAACAAAATCAAAGAGATTTCATACATTTAAAACTTAGAAAATGGCAGATGTCTAAACTTGGGCAGTGGAGAGGAGCTTTCGGTGTGGTGTGGGTTGAAGTGTCTCGACCAGCAATGGTGGTGATAAGTTAACAAAAATTTATTGATTTCTATGGGAATGGAGTAACCGAAACAAAAGAGAAAGAAAGATGATCGAGAGAAAGAAACTAAAATGAAGAGGGAAAATGAGTGTGGACGTATCGCTGGTCGGGGGAGGAGAGGAGAGTGTGTTTGTACTCTAATGCATGAATTTTGACTGGTTACTCTTTTGAGCTAAATAGATCGTACAAGTGTATGATGGATTGTGAGTGTGTAAGACAAAAATAAATTAATAAAAAAGAAAGTTGTAGGTGGGATGGGGCGCACAACCAAAAGGGAGAACAATGCATGGGATTGGTCTCTCACGGGTCAAAGGGTTCTTAATGTAAGACACATGGCGCTAACCAATGAACCTGACTTGAGGGTTGCATAAGATAGTGTGAAAAAGATAAGAGGAATAATAAACACAAAAGAAACGCCGGTCTAGGACTTTTAGGAATAATACACAAGCTCTCTCTCTAGAAAAACTCAAACCCTCTCTCTCTAGAAAAACTCTTCTTGAATCCAGCTAGAGGGGGTGTGAGCTGAAGCTCCCTTCCCCCTTCCTCCCCCTCTTTGTAGTTGTGTTTGTGATTTTTGTTTTTGTGTTTTTCAAACCTTTGAAGGAGAATCACCGGTTTAGGACTTTCCGGCGAGCACAGGCCAGAACGCGCCACGCCATGGTGTTGCCCAGCTGCCGATCTTCAAGAGCACCGAACCCGGCGTCAAACGGAACGGCGAGTGGCCCGCACGCG
Organism: Cyclocarya paliurus; assembly: GCA_029856935.1. Classification (NCBI taxonomy): domain Eukaryota; kingdom Viridiplantae; phylum Streptophyta; class Magnoliopsida; order Fagales; family Juglandaceae; genus Cyclocarya; species Cyclocarya paliurus. Next base: position 10,644,556 of record CM056951.1, read on the forward strand.
GGGGTCAAAGTTTCCAGAGTCTTCTGGAGCGTGGTTGTCATGCGTCACCAGGGAGCCCTTTAACATCGCCACGTGTGGCGTTTCTGGAGTGTGTGAGTCCGGTACTTCCAAGATCGTGTTCTAAGTCAAGTAGCATACTGCATACTGCTTATGCAGTATGCTGCTGTGTAGCACACGTGCCACTGCAATGCTTTTTGTTATCCTTTATGTTTTTAATTTGCTTTGTGTAATGTTGTTTTTAGGTTAATAAAAATTCAAAAAAGATGTCCTCCCTCCGCGTTGTCGGATGGTGGGGTTTGGTGAACCCTACCCTAATTAATTAGAGTATGACGGCTGTATAACCTCTGTCGTGTACAAATGTGGTATTTATCTAAGATTTAGGTCTTTAGAGATTTGTTGTTTGGATTAGACCATGTCAGACACATATGTGTACTGAAAAGCTACTAACAATTGTAAATGACTTGTTTTCAAATCATATTTATATGTCATATCTTAATGAATGGTGATGATCCGCTTTTATAAAAAAAAAAAGATAGTGTGAAAAAGTTTTCAGAGAAGCTGATGTGGAAGTGACAGCCAAGTGTAGGTGGTGGGACCACATGATATGGCAAGTCTTGGTGATGTGGCAAGATAGCAGCATAAGTCTAAGTGGGTGCCAACCATCATGCATCTTAAGTGATGTGTCATAATCATCCAATTGGGTGAATCCTAATCACTCTTACGCTACCATGGCACTCTAGGCTTCACAACATAGAAGACACATGGCACCTTCATTTTTTTCCTTAAAAAGTAGGAGTCCCAACCGTGATAAACTCATTATTCCTTTGATATTAAAAGATTTCAAATGGAAGTTACAATTTTTCTAAGTTTGAGAAGTTACTATGCGACTTAGCCTCTTGGGTTTTTTCTGCGAGTCTCACAACTTGCAAATTTTAAAATTGTATAAATTATTTTCCTATAATTTTATTATAATATGTCATCATAAAAATAGACAAGAAATTTAAGTTATTGGAATACAATAGCCCAGTTTGGATACACGGATAAGATACAAATTATCTCATCTCAGTTCTACGACTAGTTTCATCTATGTATCCAAATGCACGTTAGTTCAGTTTTTAAAAACTCATCTCATTTGTGCACTATAGATGGATGTAACTAGGGGTGTAACCGGTCCGGTTCGGTCCGGTTTTGGACAAAATCTTGGACCGAACCGGTATGACCGGTTTTGTATTTTTCAAAACCAATTACGCACCGGTTATACTCCTAAACCGGTACTTCCAGTTTTACCGGTTTCCGGTCCAGTCCAGTGGTTTTCTGATTTTTTTAAAATATAAGTTTGACATTTTGTCATTAAAAATATGTTTTAAAAAAATATGTTATACTTTTATTAATCTATATTAGACTATTAATATAACTATAGTCTATATTAGACTACTTTTTTTTTTGAGGGAGTCTATATTAGACTATTAGTACAAGTTATAAATTTATATATTAGTATAGCTATATATTAGTATATATTAGTATTAGTGATAAACTATATATTAGTATAGCTATATAATACATGATCAATTACATTTTCATTTTTAAGATTAAAATTTTATTTTATAATAATATGATCTTATATATAATTATATTAATAGTATATGATCAAACAAATTACAAATGTTCATATTTAAAATTAACATTTAATGTTATATTTTATAAATTATAATATGAAATTATTTCATATATGATATATAATTATATATAAAAATTTCACATATAATTATACATTATATATAAAACTTATATATTTAATATATATAAAATATTTTGTATAATTTTAATTTTGTATAAAACTTATATATAAAATATTATTTTTTATATTTTTTTATCAACCGGTTCGGTCCGGTCCAGTCCGGTCCAAAAAATCTTAGAACCGGAACCAGACCGGTTCCAACCGGTTTATGAATTATAAGAACCGGTTCCAGACCGGACCGATTCAAAACCGGTAAAATCAGTCCGATCCGATCCGGTTCGGACCGGTTTACCGGTTTAAATTTACACCCCTAGATGTAACCATCCAACTTTTCAGACAGCGACTAAAGACTTCTGATAGCTCATGTTCTCCTTCATCCCTTCATCAGTAATTTGAATTAAAAATTCATAACATTAATGCAAAAATAGATGTTCAATAATTCGAATTAAAAAAATTGAAGGAAAAAAAGACATTCAAGTTTTTGAATAAATATAATTTTATATTACAATATTCAATTTTATTGGAATGCATAATTACGGCACAAAAATTTCGATTTTCTTAATAGATAAAATAATCAATAAGTCAAATTAGAATAATATACTTTCACAAAGAAATTAATATTTTTTGGAGTATTGAATAGTTCTGTAGTTAAAAAAAAAAAAAAAACCGTCTCTTTTTCTTTCTCCAAAGGTCTTTTTCTCTCTACCCAACTTTCGGTCATCCTTTCATTTCCTCCACCTAGAGGGGGGTTGGAGATTCGACTCCTCCCTCCCTCCTCCTGTCTGGCCAACGCCAAAATTGTTTATAGTATTTTTTTTTTGTTTTATGTTGTTTTCCGTCCATAGCACCAAGATGCACTGATCTATTGCCTACCGGCCTCGTAGGACTGCCATACGCCTGGCCAGTAAACTCTTCACATGCCAATCTGTCGAAAAAATTGATCAAAAGAGTAGCAAGTGAGTCTCACATGCGGCTCATATCATGAGTGAGTTTCACGTGCCACCACGCTAGAGAGAGTTTGTTACCATCACGCGTGGCATCACTAGGATCAGTGATTTTGGATCTCTCAGATCCGACCACCACCTTATTTCTTAGAGTAGCACGTGAACCACCCGCGCCTCCATAGACAGTGAAAGTCCTATGCCGGAATATTGATGCATCCTCCGGTTGCTACGTTACTACGTTCCACTTTCCCTAACCAATAATCAAGACAAAGTGGTTGTAGAAGTCTCCTATAGCCAGTCCAGACAAATAAGATGCAGCACACATTGATTCACTGCTACTTTTTAGTCACATTCCTACAATCTGTTTATCAGACTATACTAAAACTGCTTCAAGTGGCTTCCCCTTAGTGAAAAATGGGTGGGAGCCAATTTTTTACTCTGGATCCATCTTTTTTTATTCCACTTGTATTGCATTTGTTTGATTTTGGATGATTGTTGGGGACTCTCACCCAATTGAATCTAGTATCATGTCACGACTTAGTTTATCTATGAACTTGCTTGCTTAAAAAAATAAAAGAATAGTTCTACAGTTTGGGATTTTATTAGGAAATTCAAAACTAATAAATTGGAAAAAAAATATATCTACCACACTTTTAATACATATAATTATCTATTACAATAATCAAAATTATTCCAATTTATAATTATAATAAAAAATTTTGAATTTTCTATATATAGAAAAATAAATAGGTCGAATAATATATTTTAACAAAGAAATTTTAATTTTTGAGAACATAGAGTAATTTCGGCCAACAAAAAAAAAATTGGAATTTAAATTTGCTTATAGATTTTTTAATTAATAATAAATATTACTTTTTATTAATATAATCATAATTATTACCCAATAATTATTAAATGATTTTCAATCATTGGTGACTCACCCCTTTATCAAATCTCAAAAAATAAAAACTATCTATCATCTAACTATCCAAACACATTTTTTTATAAACCATCTCATCTCATCTCATCTCATCTTAATTAGAAAATTTAACTATTATTTAAAATATCTCATCTCAACTAATCTACGTAATCAAACAAGGGCTAGATCAATTTCATTACATATAATTAGATTATATGTCATCACATCTTTATTTTTATTTCATTACATGTTGATTTAGAATAATGCTACTCATCATCCCTTTTCTCATCATCTAATGATGTGGTATTAAATAATTAAAGACTATTTATTATGTTTTACTTGTAGACCTATCATTTAATGTCACATTAAAAAATGTTGAGAGGAATATGATAAAAATGATGATAAATAGATTTTTGCATATATATATATATATATATATATATATATATATATATATATATACATTTACAAGCCATCTGAATCAAAATTGATTTGTCAAAAATTGTAAACAAGATTATTAAAGATAGCATAAAAATTTGTTTTATCAAAATTAACAAAGTCCTGAACAAACTCTGACTCTATTCAATAAATAAAGGAATTGCTCACGAACATAAAATATAACTAGGCTTAAGCTCAACTTGTATTTGAGTAAAAAATAATAACCAAATCTCAACCACAAGCTACTAGCTCGAATTCTCTTTCACATCCCTAAATACAAAGGCAAAATAAGAGAGGCCCTAAAAAAGAAATCAATGGAAACATCGCATAGCACTTCTACGAAGCCTCATTACACAAATAGTACAAAAACGTACTTAGGGCCGTCTCATTGTGTTACACATCACAAGCAGATGCTGGAAGCAATAAGGATCATTGGTAACAAGAAAATTTCGATGCTGGGAACTGGTCCATGGTTAACTAGTTCTAGCAGACTTTTGTGAGGCTTTTCCACGCTGATGAATGACTTTACACACTAAACCACCGTCGCTAAATCTGAACCTAGAATCTATCTATCCCGTTTGTTACTCGGCTGAGTATCACCTTTTGGTCAATCCTTCTATCCAGTCACCTGCCAGTTAGACATTCTACGCTACATGCAAAGGCATTCATGATCGGTATGATCCTCTATCCACTGGTCAACCTAAACTGCCTACGACGCCCTGTGAGATTCTCATCAGTGGAATCTGATTCACTTCCCATGGTTTCATCTGAACTCTCACTTGGAAGGAGTTTTACTCGGTCAGCATTCTCGATCATCCAATCAGTGAATTCGGGGGATGCAGCCCATTCAGCAATAGCCTGGCGGGTTGATTCCCGTGTGAAATCATCCCACTCTCTCTCTGTAAACTTCTTTCGGTTCCGCATGTTGTGGAAGGTGGAATAGTATTCTAGCTGATTCTTTGTACCAGAAGATGGTGATATTACACCTGCAACAATTAAATATACGAAAGTGCATCACAATGGAGGTCCGAGGATTCACAACCAATGGCAGGTCAAAGGTGGTTGATGAAATGCCAAAAATATTTAAGAAAATAAATGAACAGATCGTTAAGCTACTACATAAAATCACTTCATTGAAAGGACTTTATGAGAAAAGCAGGGAAGACCTAAAGGAACGACGAACGTTTCAATTACTATCTCTCCTTAAAGAAACCAAAGAAAAAAAAAAACCAAAATTTTTACTTGTTTCTCCCTTCACCATAAGTAATCAAAGATGGTATTAAAAAACGCAAAGGCAGATGGGCATTAGTTCAACTTGAAAGAAATCACCCTCCCCTATTTCCTTTCCTCTATAGGTCAACATGGAATTTTTGTAAATATAAATGAAGTTTGTTTTCTTGGATGTAAAGTCCTATATAGCTTTGAGAATTGAGAGAGAGAACATGTCTTGGCATTTGCCATTGTCAGCAATTAATTTATCACATTTCATGCGGTATCAGCAATTTATGTTAAAACAACTAAGGTACAGTGACAACTAAGGTATTGTGACATTATATAACAAGAAATAATATTTGCAGTCTTAGAGTGTGCAAGCCTCGCTACTCTCTTTGAAAAAATTGTTTAAATCTGAGAACCACATGAAAAAATCATTTTTTTAATGATGGACTCTACTTTTTTTTAAAGGGAGTGCATGAGACTTGCACACTCTAAGACTGCAAATATCATTTCTCATTATATAATCACTGTACCTTAGTTGGCATCTGTATCTAGCATTACTCTTATATATACTAGATGAATTAATTGAATTAATACTAGATGAATTAATTGACAAATCACTTCAAGGACCTAATTGAAATCTATTTGCAAATACAAGGACTGAAAATGTGTTTTAAGTTTTAACCTCATAAAAGTTACCTAATGGCCAAAACAGAGATGGAATATGGTCATGCAATTGTTTCTAAGTTCTAACAAGAAATAGCTTCTACTAAATTGGACAAATATACCGTGTCTCTATCTGCTGTGCAATAAACATGAAAACAACAAAACGAGACATACCTCCCACTGGAGAGTTGGACCAAGCAGATTGATTCTTTGGACTATACCACATCTTCCCTGCTGAGCCTGACCTGCTAAGGAATTCGGCACGGTTGTGCTTCCCTGTTATCTTTCTCTCCTGCTTCAGCAACGGATTCCTGTTCGCAGACAATGATTGATGCCTACAAGAGATAAAAACTGCATTACTGGGAAACTTTGAAAGTAGATAACAAAATAAATGGAAAAGTCCGGCGTGTATGAGCAGTGAATACAAATGGCTAAATAGGCCTTCACTGAATGCTATATAATACAGAAACAACCGTTCCCAAGGATCTCCTAATATATGTTTTTGTATCTCCAAAAGCTAAAAAATTGATATTTTCATTATTTAAACATTTGGATTAAATCTGTAACCGATGGTCATGATCACCACCGATCGATGTCTGTTTGAGCCACAAATGTACAATTAAGAACAACAATGGAGCAGGTTTGATGGGTTTCTTGGCCAAACTAACTAAACCCTAATAGGATGGCTGATTGTTCAAATGGGATCGGACTCAAACTTTTAAAAATCAAAAAAGTGTTTGGCATTGGTTCCACAGTTGCAAGGTAAGTAATATGATCACGCCCTTCATTATCATGCATGTTTTCTAAATTATTTTTTTTGATAATTAATAAATTTTATTGATCAAATACAACTAGGCAAAGCCCATTTACACATGAAGTATACAAAAGAGACACCTAATTACACTCAACAAGTTGAAAAGAAAGTAAAAACTCATGAACATTCTAAATTATGTAAGTAATACATATAATCACACCCATCATTGTAACACATGTTTTCTAAATTATGTAAGTAGCATGATCATATCCTTACATGGATGGTAAACAATGTATTTGAAGTATTATGTATGTATGGCCCTTTATTGAAAGCCCCTTTTTAGGTTCCAAGTTATGATATGATGAAAGTGAGTTTCAATGTCATGTTATATTATGTGTTTTACATGCATCATGATATGTTTCAATTATGAGCTATGTTATTATGAGTTTTACATGCATCATGGTAAAAAAGATAAAAGACAAGTTATGAAAGAAGCTTTAAAAATAACCATAAGAGATGCATGGTACCATGCAGTTATGGACGGATGTGCAAGCCACAGACCTAAACGTAGTCCACCATATGATAAATTAAGCAGTTCCCCTTGTGGTCATAGACAGTGGAAGGAAAGACAAGTTTAATGAGTTATGCAGAGTAAATGTTATAGTATTAAGTATGCACGTTTTTCAAGAAAATCCTATGTTTATATTATTTTTACTGCATACTTATCAAAAACAATTATTTTTACTTTGTGATGTGTTGCTTATTGGGTATTCAACTCATTGTTTGGTATGTTCTAAATGTTTTAACGACCCTAGGTTATTCTCAATGTAAGAATGTTGCTGCAGGACGGGACTTGGCCCAAGGAGGTGAGGCAGAGGCCTAGACAGTTTATGATATGCTCAGTTTTATGGTTTTCAGATTTAATAAATTACTTTTGTCAAGCTCACGAGACTTGAATGATTTCCATTAAGTGCTTCCGCAGACTTTCTTTTAAATTTTAATGAAGTATGTTTTATTTTATTTTATGAAATCTTTTATACCAGGCTTCTATGTAAATGATTTTAAAGGTTAGTAGCATTCCTGGTCCCCTAGATTTCTAAAAATGAAGTTATTTTCAAACCTAGGGGGACGGGATGTTACAACTAATGGTTCAAGAGAGATTATGCTCAGAACACAAGTACTTCTAGTAAGCTTTCACTTCATAAATGTGAACAAGCTAAAATTGGAACTTGTATGGAACTTACAGTGCAGGAAGCCGCTTCAGCGATAAGATAAGATAGCGGAAAGCCCAACAAGAAACCACGGTCGCCAGTGCTAAGGGAGTATCAAGAGTGCCCTGACATAGAATATAAAAGCATAAAATTTAACCAAGAATAGAAATTTTAGAATAACAAAAAATGAGGGAACATAATACCAATCACATCAGAAATTTCACGGAAGTGTATATATATATATCACAGAAGTCACTGTAAAATGCAAAATTCATATTCCAAACATACTTGTTGATTCCCCACACAAGTATAATTGTATAGATGGAGTGTAAATTGTAATACATACTTGCCATATTTACTTTTCATGTTTTGAGAATAGATGTAAAATAGAGAATATTTATACATCAAATAATGCAGTGATATTCACATACATTAATCAGTCCAGCAATATTAAGCATGTGAATACTAAGTTCAATGTCAAGTATGCAAACAACATGAAGATTAGAGGACACCTGTATAATAGCGGTGGTTCCAGTGATGCTCATTGCCCATTTAACAAATTGGGCTATACCAACATCCACCCTTCCGTCTTTTGAGACTACAAATTTCCTCACAATCCAGTACCCTAAAGCAGCACCAGCGAGTATAATTCCCACCAGCACAAATATAAAGACCTGCATAGAAGTAACCTAGGTAAGTAACAATGTTTGTGAATGCATTTATTTTGAGCTGGGACATCCCTAACCTGGCAACAAAATAAGACAGACAAATATGAACACGTTATCATAGAGCAAGAATCACATGAACATAACTGGAGAATTAGTGTCTTCCCTTTATTCAATTTACAAGTAATTAAGAGAGAGGATTTGTACTGAAGTAGCACGAAACTGATGTGATTCTCTCTCATGAAATTTCCTTGAACATTCTTCTTGTCTTGGCTTTAAAAGATACATTTATTAACATCATAATACAGGAGCATCTGAGCCCAAAGAAAAAATGGTCCATTAATTCCTAGCTAGCATTAAACTAGTCTTCTACCTTATGGATATAGTATTCAAGGATCTTACCTTCAATGACCTGAACATAAAAGAAAGGAACTTACTGGATTGTGCATCTCTTCATTGAGTCCAAAATTGATAAGAACTGAATTTACAAACATTGAAAGGTGATGAACGAGGAAAGATCCAGCTCCAAGCTGCAAAAGTAAGTGTATAGTAAGATCAATACACATTCCATATTAAATCAAACAAGCTGAATTCCAAGCAAAGCGAAGCAGACTTACCACTGATCCATACATGGTTAGATACAGAACATTTTTCCTACCGGTTGGCAATAACTTCATTCCCTACATCATTTATTAAAGAAAATTAATTACACACTTGTGAGCTATAAACATAACAAAAAGAGTATACACATTATTTTATGACAAGGTACTTCAGAGACCATGTAGATTCAGCAGTAAATGTACACAATTAAACCCTGGACCAGTGTACCGTGCCCACATACACAGATTAGGTGAATCATTGACTTTTCATGGGACTTGGCCCCTACAAATTGTTTACACCCAAGAGTTCAAACCTTAGAGATCGGGAAGCATACGCCCAAGACTAGGGTCCTTACCACTTGAGTATTATTAGAGGCATTACAGTAGTAAGCATAACTCATGAGGGTATAATCGTCAATTGTATGTGTAGTATATATAGTGGAACAGTAATGAACAAACACAATTTTGCATAAATGGTTTTTCCCTCTTGTTTGTGTTCTCTCTATGTTTTACATTGTTACATTCTTTTTTTTTTATCAGTAAAAGATAGATATTATATATATGAATGAAATAGGTAGAACCCTTGTACACAGGAAGTATACCTAAGAACACCTAATTACGTTCTAAAAACGATAAATTAAAGACAAAAACTCTTGAACATTATCCCCGTGTAATACAATAGTGGAAAACCAACACATTAGAGTGTGGAGAAAAAAATTCTTCAACTCGGTCATTGTGCGTTCCTTATCTTCAAAACAACGCGCATTCCTTTCCGTCCAAATGCACCAAATAATACACAATGGAATCATCTTCCACGCTACTGCCACTTGACGACAGCCTTGCATTTTTTACCAACAACCCAACAATTCTACACCTTCATAGACATAACCCAAGCAACGTCAACCCTTCGAAAGATTTCATACTACAACACCCTTGTTACCTCACAGTGTAATAAGAGATGGTCCACAGATTCTCCGCACTTCTTGCACATGTAGCACCAATCCATTACTACACATCCTCTCTTCCTCAAGTTATCCGTGGTCAATATCTTCTCAAGAGCAGCGCTCCAAACAAAGAAAACTACTTTAGAAGGCACACGAGATCTCCATATATTCTTCAAGGGGAACGGCGTAATATTAATCTGTGTAGACAAGATGCTATAATACGCCTTAACTGTACATATCTTGTGGTCATTGGACCTCCACTTCAAACAATCTTGCTGTGCCATAGCAACCTCCATAGAATATAGTAAATTGAAAAATTCTGAAATAATAGGTAATTCCCAATCATGAAAATCCCTATTAAAAAGAATGTTCCACTGTTAGACACCATGAGAAAATAGACGCACATCCGCAACTGAAGCCTCCTTATTCACTGCAATACGGTATAAGGCCGGAAATGCTCTTTCTAATTCGTGCTCTCCACACCACAAGTCCCGCCAAAAACTGATTCGAATGCCCTCACCAACTACAAAGCGAATTCGATTTGCAAAACATGGTCATCCCTTCCTTATATACTTCCATAAACCTACCCCATACCCGCCTCTCGCTTCCTTAGAGCACCAACCACCCCAAGCAGCACCATATCTAGCGTTGATAATATCCTTCCACAATGATCCCCCCTCCGAATGATATCTCCAAAGCCATTTTCCCATTAACGCTTTATTAAAAGTTCTCAAGTTACACACTCCCAATCCCCCATTCACTATTGAGGCACATACAGACTTCCATCTAACTAAGTGGAATTTCTTCTCCTCCCCCATGCCTCCCCATAAGAATGCCCTAAAGAGTTTCTCCATTCTATTCACTACCCCAACAGGCATAGGAAACAAAGATAAAAAATAAGTGGGGAGGTTAGTGAGAGTACTCTTGATAAGAGTGAGGTGACCCCCTTTCGATAAATACATCCGTTTCCAACCAGCCAATCTTTTCTCTATCTTCTCCACTACCCCATCCCATATAGCTCTATTCAGGAGTTTTACTTCTACGGGAAGCTAGGGGTTGGGTCGGGTCTGATGTATTTTGGGTGGTTTTTTATGGACTTTTTGGGTCTTTAGGGGCTTGTTGGGTCATTTTGGGCAAGGTGTTTTCTTGTATACTTTTAGTGTACTTGGTTTCTCCTTTTGATATATAAAATATTTTTACTTATCAAAAAAAAAAAAAAAAGACCCAGATATTTCATTGGGAAAGAGGACACCTTACAATCGAGGAGGCTTGCTAGGCTGAGGATATTAGAAACCGCACCCACAAGAACCATTTCAAACTTACCCAAATTCACCTTTAACCCTGACACTGCTTCAAAGCAAAGTAACAGTGCTCGTAAAGTTTGGATCTGGCTACCATTCGCTTCACAAAAACTAATGTATCATCTGCAAAAAGAAGATGTGAAATGATAATAGCGCCACCCGAACCATCACCCACTTGAAAGCCCGATAAGAAACCTCCCCCAACAGTAGCCTGCACCATCCTACTTAAAGCCTCCATAACTATAACAAATAGGAGAGGGGATAAAGGATCTCCCTATCCCAATCCCCACGAACTATCAAAGAAACCAGCAGGTGTGCCATTAACCAAAACTGAGTACCGGGTGGTTGAGATACAATGACGTATCCATGCAATCCATCTAACCCCAAAACCACATCTCTCTAGCAAATATAAGAGAAATTTCCAATTCACATGATCATATGCCTTCTCCATATCAAGTTTGCACAGAACACCTGAACCTCCCTCCCGTAATTTGTAGTCCAAGCACTCATTTGCAATGAGTACTGAATCAAGAATTTGTCTTCCACGAATAAAAGCATTCTGGGACTTGGAAATAATATGTTCCAACACCAGACTAAGTCGGTTAGCAAGAACCTTCGAGATAATCTTATAAACGCTACTAACCAGACTTATAGACCTAAAGTCTTCAATAGTCAAAGCCCCATTTTCTTGGGAATGAGAGCAATAAAAGTCGCATCACATTGTTACATTCACTCCTTATTTACCAGTAAAGCTGGCTCTACAATTGAAGTTATTAACTTCAGTGAAGGTCACCAATAATCATTCCAGGTGTAAGTAGATTGCACACTGCCCTAATTATCCACTAGCACCTAGTGTAGTGCATACAAAACATACCAACAAAATGCATAAATCCCTGTTCATATCACATAGTCATGCATGATCCATATTTTAGCCAAACAGAAATATTGCAATTCTCATGATATCTTCTCTCAGTAAGTATGAGTTTGCTGCCGCATGGTAGTGCCAATGTCTCCCACCCTCATGTGGCCAGGTGGGGGGATTGATCTTGGATTTTGGGTTTTAGTTTCTAATTTGGGGTTTGTAATGCTATAGATATAAAGTGCATCCCCAAGCTTGCATCATTTTTAATTCTCAACCCATACAGCTCAAGTTTGATTAAGTGATCATACAAGTTTTACTGTTCTAAGCACAACATCATATAGGCTTGGTATATTCTAACTCCTCCATATATTGAATAGAATGCTGAATAGTTTATTCTTAGTGTAATATGGCACCTACTAGTTTTGACAAGAAGCGCATTTCAGGTGCTTTTTGTGTGAGCTTAAAGCACATAAATAAAAGCACACTTTTGTAATATCTTTGAAAATAGAATAAAATATCAATTCAAGAACTAGAAAACAAGTATTCTCAAAGATTTAGTTCATATGGAAGTCCATTAACGTACTATGAACCCCCAGGGGTTGGCTCAAGTGGTATACTCCCTCCAAGTCTAAAGTTTCAACCATTGGGTGCAAACAATTTCTAGGGGTCACATCCCATCAGTGAAAAACTGATGATGTACCTGATTCATGTGATGGGGACACATTACACGAGTCTGAAGTTTAACCAGGTAAAAAGATATGTTGTGTTTGCAAGTCTTTGTGATTCCTCGTCATCAAAAAGTCAACGTATTATGGTAGAACATAATGTCATATATGATGGATAGGCTTTAAACCAAATATAATAGTCCAAGTTCACTTTCTAGATGATTGATATTTGAATGCTTATGTTAGCATTTAAGACAATACCTACAATATTTTTAACTCTTTTGGCCATGCCTTTTAGTAGATTTTAATCAACCATGCACTTCAATTTGATTACGACTATCAAATATCATAAATGTTTATATTTAGTAAACAAGGGAAATATATAAAACATTATATTTAAATCTTATGTAATTTGAGCATTACCTAATTGTCATGTCACATAATACTCTAATAAATTGAGTTATTAGACTAAATATATTTGCTTTTATACTTTTTTTATTGTATTTCATGGATTATGTTATTATACATCATTTCCAAAAACGTGCACTTTACTTCAATCAGACGGGCACTAGCACTTTGAGCCCATGCTCTAGACTGTGTTTGTGCTTAAGTGTGCCTAATGCTTTCACCAACACTGGCCTACCCATCTATAATAATGGAACGATAGGGATAAAAATAGGACATAAAATCGTTCATTGTAAATTATTTCCCAAGTGAGCTGCTTGATCTACACAAGGAAAATTTTCAAAGCATAGGATCATCGAAAATTTGTCAAACTAATAAATATTTTTTTCCTTTATATGGAGATCAAGCAATGAATAATTGACCTGACATTTACAAAACTTATTAAACTCCTCCTTGTCTCAGCCTATAAAGCTTCACTTCAGTAACAGCATAGGAGTTTTTTACTGTTTGATTTTCTAATAAAAAATAATAATTCCGACACTACCAAAGTATGAAGTAGAACACCATCTCCAAAAAGTGAAGAAAAGGGATCGTATATGCAAGCATTCCCAAAATTCCAAGAGAATAAAATATTAAATAATCAAATACCTGAAAAAGTATGATTATAATGACAAGAAAAACACCAATCAACATGGAACTGCTATAGTAAAAGGGAACCCAATTGCTGACAATTGGAGCCAAGAGTAGTAGAACGAATCCTAGTGCAAGACATGCAAGGCGCCATTGCTGAAAATCTGCACGGAAACCATAAAAATTAAGATGAATATCAAAATAAACATATTGAAAATGATTAGGGGCTTCAATACAGCACAAAGGGCAAAGAGGTGAAGGCCGACCTTCTTCAACAGCAACCGTGACAGAACCAGATACTTCACCAAAGAACTTGACATCAATATATCTATCCTCATAAGGTGACATGACTGAGCTCCATAACCCCTTAAAATACTTCCACTCATCATCTTCACACTGACATAAGCCACGTGAGTTGTTTCTGTGAATATTTGGAGTTAGAACAACATTCAAAAAGAAAGATTGCATTTAAAAGTTTTCTACATGATATGTGCGTGCGCGCGGGCGTGTGTGTTTTTGTGTGTGTGTGTGTGTGTGTGGGAGAGAGAGAGAGAGAGAGAGATAGAGAATTTACTTACCCGTGAAAACAAACCTGAATTTTGCTATGTAGTCTCTCCGGGATTTCAACAGATGGAGACAAGGTAACCCGCAGAGAACTGGCATAACTCCCAAGTCTCAATCTTGAGAGACCAGAAATTTGAACACGTTCACACAATAAAGCTTCTTTAGAGCCATGGGAAGCTGAATACCCAGAAAGCGGGGATGGGAAAACAACTATAGCAGGGTTTTCAAGATCAACACCTGTGATTTTAAAATATGAAATTATTACCGAATACACAAACAAACCCACAAAACGGAAATAGAAGTATAAATCAAGTTCTTCAAAATTCCTTGAAGCATAATACCATATCAAAATGAGTCGAGATACCAAAACCCATATGTTTGTGGGTGCGAGAGCGGGTTTTTTCTGTGCATTAAAAAGGCGGAATTTGTGTTTCCGGAGAAGCGGATTATTTCAATGAGAATTTAACAGTGGGAAAACTTTTTCATGTATCTCAAGTAAACAGCACTAATCACTCATAAAACATTCCATCTGCAACAACTATTCGATCCTCAAACGGATCTGCGCGAACCAACAAAATCAAACTCACACAATTGGCAATCTGTAGGATTCAAGTTGTCAACTAATTCAAAAGCTTACACTTCTTTGGGTATTATTACATCAAATACCCATATCAATATCTCCAAGTTTTCACTTCGATGTAAGCACGCCTAGTAGATACCAATAAATAAATAAAGACTCAAAGAAACCCTAAGAGAAAAACGCTTGAACCAAGCTGGAACAATCACTAAGCCTGCGAAGAAGCAACTTTTATTTCTCGGATCCCAAACCCATAACAAATCTAAAAACAAATTGTCAGTTCCTCTTTTATTTTCGCTTTTACTCAGCAAGCGAACAGACGCGTAACAATTTCAATGAACGCAAAAAACATGAGAGAAAACAATACCTTTGAGAGTGGTGGTCTCGTGGCTGGCACTTGTGACGAAGAGGGAGATAAAGAGAGAGAGGAGAAGAAACGTAGTGAGAGACGAGCCCATCGCTGGCTCACACACCCCCTCTTTCTCTCACTGGGACAGTTAACTGTTTCTGAGAAACGAAGAGTGAGAAGAGAGCGTCCTCGCTATTTCCTTCTATAGCAATGCGCGCTGTTCCTTAGTCCCTACGTAAACGTGTGGGCGGAACATTGCGCCCCTAATCGCGTCTTTTATAAGCACATCTCGGCCCTTGTAGACGTATTTGTCCTTCGGTTTATTAACTGAATGATTAAGCCTGTTTGGATAACAAACACACTTTTAATCCATTTCATATTTTTATTATAATTTTTTTAAATTTTTACATAAAATATAAAAAAAATTAAATTTTTTAAACTTTCAAAACAATAATAATATTAAAAAATAATATTCTAAAAATATTTTATTCAACTCATCTAAAATTATCTCATATTATCTCATCTCATCTCATTATTCAAGCGAGCCTAGGAGCTGGTATAAATAGTGAGCTGAGATAAATTGAAAGTTGAATAAAATATTATTTTTAATATTATTTTGATTTTAAGATTTTAAAAAATTAAATTATTTATTATATTTTTTTAATTTAAAAAATTTATAATAATTAGATTAAATGAATTGAGAAGGTTTTACTATCCAAATCATGCATAAGATTAGTGTGAATAATATAGTTTTTAGTTTTAAGATTTTTAGTTATAGAGTTTAAGTAATTGAATATTGTTATTCTAAAGTATATACACTACACATTGTTTATGTAATATAATTTAATTTAAAAAATAAATTTTAAAATTTAAATCTCACAAATCAAATATTATTATTAATGTTTTTTAGTTATAGAGTTTAAGTAATAGAGTACTATTATTATAAAGTATATACACTACAGACTGCTTATGTAATATAATTTAATTTAAAAAATAAATTTTAAAATTTAAATCTTACTAATGAAATATTACTATTAATCTCAAATGAATGTGCTTCGCAAGGTAAGTGTTTATTTATTAATTTTAAAGTTTATGCACAAAATTGGGAAGTGCAAAGTCCAAATAGTCACGTGCCTAATATATAGATCTCAAACAATGATATGTAAATCTCATAACGGTGTATTAGATTTCTACCTAGAATTAAAAATATTGTTTTTCCCTTTACTTTGCTATCCGACGTTTTGTGCCTTTTGCTAGGCCTGCAACCCGATTAACAAACGGGTCTGGAGTCGACCTGACCCGACCACAAAAAGTGACAAACCGATCCGATCCAACTAGAATGATTTAGGTCAAATCGACTTTTTTTTTTTGGTACCTCCACCTATCTCGACATTCCAGAATTCCATATACTTTGATCTTTTCAACTTAATAGAGGTTAGATATGCAAGAACTTGCATAAGTTGTTAACTGTTTCTCATACCTTTTCCAACATAAGAGTAGCACTTCACAATATCAAGACTTTTACAAAGGTGATCAATAATTGTAAGAAAAAGAAAAACTAAACAAAAATTGTAGATTAATTACAACTTAATCCATTTAGACCCATGAATGAAGCTAAGTGAAATAAAAATCTTGGCTTCCTCTTCAGTAAGTTCCCTGCACCATGACACTCTCCCTGCAAAGTTAGCTCCCGGTCCTATACACTTGTACTGCCCAAAAAACACAGTCCTGCATTTGCAATAGAAAACCCACAAAACATAAAATTAGCATAAACCAACCTTCATGCATGCGCAGGCTTGCTTTTCTATTTTGGCCATGGAAGGGATATTTAGGTCCCTTGGGGTTAAGCCCACGACTAGAGGACAGGTTCAACCTATGGGCCCAAGACTAGAGAACTCATTATCCAAGAGCCCACGTAACCCACGAGCCTAACTGTATGATATGATAACGCCAATAGATCAGGGTGACTATCACGTCTACTTGTTAGGAGATAACCATTGTCTATCTATGCCCTCAACACTTCTATAAATAACACCTAAAGGTAACAAAGATGGGACTTTTGCTTATATACTCATATTGAGACACGCTTCTCTAGCTTAGGCATCGGAGCCCCTGGGTGCCCAGTGCCGCCCTCTCATCTGTTGCAGGTCATCCAAGCATTTGATGGTGTGAAACACGTCCTCTTTAGTTGTGTCGTCTGTGGGATCTGAACAAACTCAGTGTGATTTTCACATGCCAACTACTAGGCGATCTCAAGCAACCCATGATCAAGAGTTGAATGCAGCGAAGATAGAAGGAAGGCTGACAGAAGCCGAGCAGAAGTTGAGAGAGGTTGTGACAGTAGTGGAGCAATTACATAAGGAGAATGAAAAGTTGAAGCGGCAGAACACCATTACACCACCTGTCTAGAATGGGCAAGTGGAAGGAGATGCACACAGTGCATGAGGCATGAGCAGTGAAGAGTTGGAAATGAAGAGGTTACATGATGAACTACGTAGCCTCGTTGACAAGTATGAAGAGATGGTAAGAAGGATGGGAGGGTCCTCTTCTATGGAACAACTGCTTAACCGGACCAACCTCCCCTACAGTGAGGAAGTAATGACAGTACCCCTCCCACCCAAGTTTTAAGGTTTCTCGGATCGACATGTATGACGGGTCGCGGGACTCGATAGATCACCTGGAGAACTTCAAAGTGCACATGACCCTCCATGGCTTTCCCAGGGAAGTAGCTTGTTGGGCTTTCCCGTTAACATTAAAGGAAATAGCACGGGGCTGGTTCGGGATTTTGCATCCAAGATCCATTAGCAGTTTCAAGGAGTTAGCCAGACAACTTCTAATGCAGTTCATAGTGAGTAGGAGGCGCCAAAGGCTAGCCGCCTATTTGATCACCATCAAACAAAGAGAATGAGAGAGCCTGAAAGCATATCTAACCCGTTTCAACAAGGAGAAGTTGACCACGGATGATCAAGATGAAAAGATCACACTAGCCGCCCTCACATGGGGTATATGGTCTCTCAACCCGTTCATGGCTGAGTTGGCCAGGAGGAACCTCTCCACCTTGAGGGAGTTCATGGACAGGACATATGACTTCGTTAACGCTAAGGACACATTGCAAGCTCTTTTGGAGACTAGAAAGCAAAAAGCGAAGTCGAAGGCTAGGAACTCAAACATCACCAAGGACAAGAAGACTGGGCATGGTCATCAAGATGGGAGGCGTGAAAGATATTCCAATCAACGAGAGTAGGGACACTGCCTCATCCACAATAATCTAAGCGTACATGAAAACGACCAAACGACAAGGAAGGAAGCACACCCACTGGCGAAAGGGTAGCGTTATTGCAAGTACCACCAGTCGAAGATTCATCGGATAGAAGATTGTGCAACATTGAAAAAGAGGGTTTCCAACCTAGCAGGAAGTGGGGAGCTCGAATGAATGTTGGCCTAGTATCTCAAGCCTATGAGAGAAGAAGGTCACGACCATGAACCCAAACGAAGCAGAAGTCCTAAATGACAAAATTAGGAGACAGAAAAATAGGTCAACACCCCTCGGTAGCCACAAGATCGGGACTAAGCTCCTTTTGGGAATATCCGCAAGATAACAAGAGGGTTCACTAGTGGAGGTGCAATAGCGTCCAATAGGAAAGCTCATGCTCGTAGAGTAAGGTATCACGAGGTGTATATGAAAAATAAGCCTCCCAAACACCCCAGACTAAATGCCACCCCTACCATCTCATTCGGAGACGAAGAATGACAAGGGGCCTTGTACCCCTACGACGATGCCCTAGTTATAACCCTTATGATAGCCAACTAAACGACCAGATGGGTCCTAATAGACAACGGGAGCTCAGCCAACATCTTATTCTGGGATGCTTTCATCAAAATGGGCATTAGCCCTAACAGGCTACGCCCTTCGCCATCTCCCTTGAAGGGGTTCTTCGGAGAAGCTATCCAACCCATGGGTGTCATTGCGCTGCCAGTCACAGTTGGCCAGGGCGCCCACATGGTTACCACAATGACGGATTTTATGGTGATTAAAGCTCGTCATCTTACAACGCAATATTAGGCAGACAAACCTTGAATAACTTAAAGATAGTCGCCTCTACCTAACACTGAAAATGAAATTCCCAATGAAAACAGGTGTCGGTGAGGTTCACGAAGATCGAATCATTGCATGGGAATGTTATGTTCAGGAGCTAAAGGCGGGGCCTTAGCGTGTGTGTCATAGATGGTCTGGACAAAAGGCCACAACCCTCGCCCTTGGAAGAAGTCAGCCAGGACATAGAATCAAGAGATGAGAACAACTTGATGCAGACCGAAGCAAATGAACCGCTAGAAATAGTAACCTTACATTCGGAACACCCAAACACCACGACAAGGGTCGGGGAGACTCCCGCCAGAACACAATTCCTAATCGAACACCAAGATGTGTTCATCTGGAGCCATAAAGATATGCCAGGGATTGACAATGCCATCATAGAGCACAAGTTGTGCATCAACACATAGGCCATAAAGGTATGCCAAAAAATAAGGTTGTTCAGTACGGAGAAGTGCATGGCCATAGTTGAGGAGATAGACTGTCTCTTGGCGGCGGGTTTATCAAGGAAACATATTACCCAGAATGGCTCTCCAACGTATTACTAGTTAAGAAAACTAACAGGAAGTGGAGAATGTGTATAGACTTCACTAACCTCAACAAAGCCTGCCCCAAAGACAGTTTCTCATTGCCACGAATCAATATCATCGTAGACGCCATGATAGGACAAAAAGTTTTGAGCTTCATGGACGCGTATTCAAGGTACAATTAGATCCGGATGAATAAGGCGAATGAGAAGAAAACGACATTCATCACTGACAGAGACCTTTATTATTACTGAGTGATGCCCTTCGGCTTGAACAACGCTTGGGCGACCTATCAAAGGCTGGTCAATCGGATGTTTAAATCTCAAATTGGGAAGACCATGGAGGTGTATGTCGATGACTTACTAGTGAAGAACAAGGAACCTACCCAGCACCTAGTGGACCTCAGAGAATCCTTTGTGATGCTGGGCAAATACAAGATGAAGTTGAACCTGGCTAAGTGTGCCTTGGAGGTCAACTCGGGAAAGTTTTTGGGCTTTATTGTCTCGGAGAGAGGTATTGAGGCAAACACCGAAAAGATCTACACCATTTTAAATATGGCGCCGCCAAAAAGCATTAACGATGCCTAACAGCTGGCAGGTAGAGCAGCTGCCTTGAATAGATTCGTATCGAGGTCTACAAACATGTGTCTTCCTTTCTTTAGAGTCTTGCGAAAAGCACACCCATGGAATGAGGAATGCAACAGAGCCTTCCAGGAGCTGAAGTAATATCTGGCCAACCTGCCTCTACTAATACTGCCCAATCAAAGGGGACATTTTATATGTGTACCTGACGGTTTTGCCCCACGCCGTCTCAGTGGTCTTAGTCAAAGAAGAGGAAGCTACATAGGTGACGATATATTACACGAGTCGTGCACTAAGTGGCGCCGAGATCAAGTACCCGCGGATGGAAATGTTGGCATTTGCACTGGTGACAACCACCAGGAAGTTACGACCGTATTTCGGGCCCACCCAATAAAAGTTCTGACAGAGCACCCACTTGGTAGAATACTATAGAAGCCAGACAGTTTAGGAAGATTGGTCTCATGATCGATGGAGCTCAGCAAGTTTGATATCGACTATGTGCCCAGAAGTACAGTAAAGCGGCAAGCCTTAGTAAGCTTCGTCGCCAAATTCACCAATTTTCTGGCGGATATTGAAATGGCACATCCCAGCCGACCCTGGGTAGTGTTTGTTGACAGATCTGCCTGCCAAAAAGGAGGAGGTATAAGGATTTACATTGTTGGCTAGGCAAATCAGGAGTACTACTACATGGCCACACTTACTTTCAAGACCACTGATAATGAAGTTGAGTATGAGGCCCTAATAGCAGGACTCTCAATTAGGAAGGCTCTAGGCGCAAGCGAGATCGAAGCCAAAGCTGACTCTCAAATAGTGATAAACCAAGTAATTGGGGTTTACGCCACGAAATGGGAAAGACTAAAAAAATACCTAAATCGGGTGCTAGAAATCCGCGATCAGCTCACTTATTTTAGTCTTGAGAAGTACCGAGGGCAGAAAATGCAATAGCGAATAGCCTAGCCAAAGCTGCCTCTACAGGGGATGACACGAACCTGCCTTGGGAAGTAGAAAGAAGGGTGACAAAGATCCCAGCAATCGAAGTACAAGTGAACCACGTTGCACCCTCGGGGCCAAAGTGGGCTAAGGAAATAGCGGAATACCTAGATACCAATAAACTGCCAGAGGGGATGAGGTGTCAAGAAAAGTTAGAAGGAATGCAGAGCGATTTGTTAAAGTTGAGGGAATCCTATACAAGAAGGGCT
The DNA here is from genome assembly GCA_029856935.1 of Cyclocarya paliurus. NCBI lineage: Eukaryota > Viridiplantae > Streptophyta > Magnoliopsida > Fagales > Juglandaceae > Cyclocarya > Cyclocarya paliurus. The sequence continues at coordinate 10,666,402 of CM056951.1, forward strand.
TTGTTGCCCCTCTGCTAAGGTGCATCTCGTCCGAGGAAGTACAATATGTTTTGGCAAAAATACATGAGGGCATTTGCGGCAACCATTCAGGCATAAAGACTTTAGCAAGGAAAGCCGTTAAGGTGGGCTACTATTGGCCTAACGCATTAAGAGCATTCATATCACATTCCCCATAAAATTTCTTATAATTTAGCTAAAAAGTACATTCTCTAAATTTTACTCATCTTTCAAAAACCCCCTACATCTCATTCCTTATTCTTTCTCTATTCTATTAAAATAATATTTATTTATTCTTTCTTTATTACTTTTTTCTCTCATTTCCATTTACAAACTTAACTACTCAATATTTTTCTTATATTCTAAACTATTATTTTAGTGAATATTTTAAACAAAAATTTAAATTATTTTTTTGTGGATATGATAATATTTTTAAAATCATTTTTTTAATATTTTCGTAATTAATTTAATTATTTTTAAAATTATTATTTAAAACTATAACAAATATGAGTATGAGAGAAAGTGTAGATGATTAGAAGAAGAATTTATTTTATGTATTAGAATAAAATATTGATAAAAAATCGTTTAGGAGATGAATAGTGATTCCCTATATTTAGGGAACTGCTGTTCATCTCCTAAACATTTTCCTTAAAATAGGGATTCGGATGTAGATGTATTTTGATCAAAACCCTAAAATAAATCTCAAATTATAGGGAATCTGGTGCTTTGGGGCACTGGATGTGAATGCTCTAAGGGATGCCAAATTGTTTGCCAAAATGTGCACTTAGTGCCAGGTCTACACTCCCATTCCACACTATCTGCTTGAGAAATTGCTCTTTATTACTGCCCCATGGCCATTTGCCCAATGGGGGGTTGAATTGGTCGGTCCCTTTCAGCCAGGGAAGGGTGGGGTAAAACACATAGTCGTTTCAGTAGACTACTTCACTAAATAGGCGGAATTAGAGCTCCTCGCAACCATAACAACGAGGACCATCACCAGATTTCTTTGGAAAAGCATCGTGTGTAGGTTTGGCATTCCCAATAGTATTGTCTCCAACAATGCGAAGTTGTTTGACTCGAAGCATTACAAAGAATGGTGTCGGGAGTTGGGCATCTAGGTAAAATATTCGTCACTAGGACACCCACAATCCAATGGACAAGCGGAGTCAACAAATGAGGGCCTCCTAGGGATCTTAAAAAAGAAGCTTGGCGTCAAAAATGGAGAATGGGCAGAGGAGCTCCCAGGAGTCCTATGGGCCTATAGCACAACTGTCAAGACCGCAACAGAAGAGATGCCATTTACCCTGGCCTTTGGGAGCGAAGCAGTCGCTGCTATAGAAGTCAACCTGCCCACATAGTGGACCAGCCACTTTAACCAAGTTGAAAACAATGAGGCACTCGAGGAACACCTCGACCTTTTAGAGGAAAAGAGGGAAGAGGTGGAGATCCAGAACATCGTCAACAAAAGGAAAGTCGAGCGTTACTTCAACAAGCGAGTCAAGCCTAGGTCTGATATGAACCCGCGGGAAAGAAATCCCTTAAACCCACAATCAATTTAAAAACGCACCCAAGAAAGCCAAAATCAAGTCAATGGATGGAGAATCTAGATCCGATGAGAACTCGTTTCAAGAACCTAGATTATATTAAAATCTAGACCCGATGAATAACCCGTCTCAAGAACCCAGATTACAAGGAGGAATGCCACAAAAGTTGTGATTTGCCTTTGATAAGTTTAAAAATTCAATCAAGTACAAGAGGAGTAAACTCACTCACAAATAACATTCAATATTGTCCACCTTTCAAATGAGGCTACAAAGTGTTTTTAAACCAAAAACCTAGTTGAAACCCTAACCCAAAATAAACCCTTGCTTCCAAAAATACCATCGGATGAACAGTACCCGCGGCTACTGTAAGGCGCTACAGTAACTCGCTACAGTACCTCTCTTGTAAACCCTAATTCCAAAAAATATAAATTTCCAAATAAGTCATTGGCCAAAGTATAAGGCCTTCTCAAAAACCCTAATTCATAATAAATAAGACATATGTGGGTCAAAAATCCTCGAGCCCACTTATTCTAAATGAAATAAATCTTTTAACCAAATTAAAAACTTCTAATAACAATAGGGCCTATCTCTATGTCTTGTCTTCCACTGCTTGAATCAAATGGATCATAACTGGTTCTCCTTCTTTTAAGCTCATATTGAGTGTTGGGCTCTTGCTAGCTTCATTCCAAGTGGATTGCACCAATCCTTGCATTGTTTCTTTGATCTTCTTGGCTCTTGATCTTATAATTGGTCCATCTGGAACTTGCAAATGATCTTGAAGAGTAGGCCCACCTTGGTTCCCATCAAGGTCTTTTAAAGAAGGCGACTTAGTACTGAAGGAAATGGGAGTGACAACCCAAGATGAGGGGAAGCTTAGCCCGCAATGGGAAGAATCGTATGTAGTCATCACCACCAATAGACCGGGTTCCTACTGCCTAAAGGACGGTCAAGGAAAGGAGTTGTAGCACCCTTGGAACGCTGAGCATTTGAAGAGCTTTTACCCTTAGATATTTTGCAAAATCTATGTTTTTGATAAAAGACAAGTCGATAAAGGTAGATGGTTGTTCGGTTCACTCATTTCCCTACAGTTAGCTACTAGGTCGAGTCCAAAGACTCACAGTGCAATTAACTGGGGTGGAGGTCAATAGATGGCACAAGATCCCATGACCCCCTCACTTGGCCAAGACCTCTATCAAGTCCAAAGGACTTGCATAAAAAAGGGATACATCAACATGGCATTTACAACACTGCAAGCCAAAATGATCTACAAAAAGAGATACATCAATATTATATTTACAAAACCAAAGGCCAAAGTTATTTACAGAAAGGGCCAAACCGAAGGCAAACGTTATCAAGCAAACAAAACGTAGGTAAAGTAAGTAAATGCTATTTCTGCAATGGCGAAGTCCCACTAAGCTTGGAAGAAGAGGGCGAGGCAGGAAAGGCGTTAGGCATGGTATTGCGCCCTAAAGCGTCCACAAATTGGCATGATGCCGCATCAAGTTTGAAAGTGCTCAAGTATAGCCTCCCTAGGTTGGCCCGAGGGTTTGCCAACAAATGTGATGTTTTCACTTCTAACAGCTCAAGGGCTAGCTTTTTGTGCTCCTCCTCGGAGGAAGACAATGCCTTGGCAAACTCCCGGGAACACTACTTAGCGTCTACCTGCGACTTCCAAGAGGAGGCTAGCGCCTCACTCAGGCAAGATATTTGGGCTCTTAGAGATGCCCGTTTCGATTCAGCTAGTTGCAAAGCAAAACTATTTTGAGCTTTGAGGGACTAGGCATGAAGCAATTCACCCAGTAGCTCACACGACTCTTCATGGAGAGACTCGAGGTCGGCTTCTAAATCATGAATGTGCCCATTAGCTTGCTCCTAATAGCACTCAACCTCAATCTTCTTGGCCAAAAGATGATCTATCTCCTTCTTGGTGAAGAACCCTTGAATTTGCCTCTCCCACACCTTGTCTTCCAAGTGGGCGCAGTCACTCACAATCCAAGTTGCCAAGTCGTCCACCCCCTACACAGTACAAAGGCCAAACAAGATAGTCGTTATAAGCAAAAACAACCAACAATCAAGTAAGAAGATCAGGTACAAAGCAAGACGATACCGAGGACAAGAAATCCTTCAAGCATTGAGACATCTCCACCATGGGCCTGGAGGGAGGAAGGGGACACCTGGGTGTCGCCCCCCTTGACCCCACTTGCTTTGGCCGCTACCTGAGTTTCCCCTAAGAAGGATGCACTAAAGGCACAAGAGGGGTGGCTAGAACTTCTGGCTCAAGCACAAATGCATTTTGGCATTCATCTTGGCCCTTTTCCCTATGGTCGCTAGGGCTCCTACTACCAACTCTATCTAAATAGGCCCATCTCTCCCTTCTCTCCTTTCTTCCAAGGATGACCCACCCCCTCCCGGGGAGTTGAGGAGTCTCCATCACTGCCAAAAGAAGATGAGAAAGGGGAGGGAATAAAGACCCTCTCTTGATCTATTGGTGGGGTCTTACCCCCTGAGATGATCGCTGGTAGGGAATTAGGCGTGGAATCTTGCCCACAATAGGTTTCAATGTTGTCGTCACCTTCGATGTTGGTTTGGGCGCCCCCAACTTGAGGGGCAACAACTTTAGGCGTGGCTATCCCAGACATGCCCATAGAAAATGCGTCTTAAATGTCTGCAGAAATCTCGCCAACATTAGAAATCGAAGTCGAGGAGAGAAGGAAAGGGAACTCAAAAGGGGAGTACCCACTGAACCAGACTCCTTAGAAGGCAAGTCAAAGTTAAAGCCGTCACTAGTTCAACAAGGGCTTGCCACATGAGCCCATTGAGGTCATCAAGACCTAGTGATGTTGGCGGCGACACCCTCATAGGAAAGGCTTCGAGCGCCTCACTCCCAACAGCAAAGTTAGAACCAGAAGCCACGGCCCCTTCTGATTCCACTTCTACCTCCATGGTGGGTTCTGTAGTTTCACCCTTACTGCCCTCATTAAGAAGAGGGCATTTTCAGGGACGCTCAGCAGACAGAGAAGCACGCCTCTTTGTTGAAGGTGTCATCGCCTTACGTTTATGGCCCCCTAACGTGGGCACGATCAGGCAACACGAGGAACCTGTCGATGTTGGTGGCAGTCAGGAGTTGCTCGATCCCCAGGCAACCATCATTTTCTTTAGCCTAGTTGAGGACTATATCAAAGTCACGTTCTTTATCAGTCAACTCTAGCAAGATACTTTTGTCGTCAGGAACTTTGCCCCAATTTGCACGAACGGAGAAGTCTCGAATATGCCTTTCGGAGGCAAAAAATTCCCAACCTCCACTAAATAGGGAGAAAAATTTTCTTTTCCATTGTTTGGCATTGGAGGGCGGGGCTTAAAAGCTGCCAAGTGTTGGGAACGAACGCGAAAGCTACAAATGTTACTTGGCAATCCCTTTACGGAATAGAAAGATAGGAACTCCTTAGTGGTCAAATTTGGGTATGTCTCCCCCAAGGGCTCCAAGGTCATGCGGAAGACCACGCATGAGCATAGTAGAACATGTCATGCATGTGAATGAAGTTGAGCGGAAGCCAACCCTAGAAAGTCCAAGACATCACGCACTAGGAAATGAAGGGAAATTGCAAGCCATGCACTAAGGCACAATTAGGGAAGGCAATAGATCCTGTGTACCCTTCCTTATCGAGGCATCCTCCCTCCAGAATGGAGAGCTCCACAAAGTTTGGGATGCGATAAGTGGATCTCAGCTTCGTTAGGTCCCGCTCAGTAAGGGTGGAATACCAAGTGAATCCTTCAAAGAACGGAGGGGCTAGGCCTTCAGAAGACTCTGCGGTGGCCTGGGAGGAGGCCTTCACCGGAGTCTGGGTCGAAGGTTGGCTAGTGGTATGTGAGGAGCCATGATTATCCATGAGAAAGGATGAGAGAAATGAAAACGCAAGGAGAGATGTAGCACGGATGGGAGAGAGGAAAAGAATTCAGAAAATGATGAGGAGGTTCTTGGGATGCCAAACGGGTAACAACGTCGATGGTTCCCTTAGAATATTTCACCATCAAATAGGATGATAATTGATTGATTGTATGATTAGGATTTGGGATTGGATTGGTTAGGTGAGTCGGATGCCTTAGTGCTTTCTTCTTGGCTGAAATATTCTTCTTTTTAAGTGTTTGATCAATTCTTCATTTGTTGATTTAATTTAATTTAATTTAATTTGTTGCTATTTTTCAAATTCAAAATCCACCACTTTTCTTGATATTCAAATAACTTAGAATTAGAAAAATTTCAATAGTCAATAGGTAAATAGTCCTCGTGGGTTCAACATCTTTCTTATCATTATATTACTTAGTACGATTTCGTGCACTTACGAAATTTTCACAACAAGTTTTTAACGCCGTTGCTGGGGACTATTTATTTTCTATTACTTTTGATACCAACGAGTTCTAAGTTAATTTGAATTTTTTATCTCTCTTATTTTTATTTTCAGGTTTTCCAAGTTGTGCATGAGACATACTCGAAGCTTGGATTTGGTACCTTTTGACCTTGAAATTGAACGCACCCTTCGTCGTTTGAATAAGGAGAAGGAGGATTCCACAATCGAGAACGAAACAATGGAAGATCAACTTGGAAACAAGACTTTGGGAGATTATGCTGTCCCTTTGGTCACTGGAGCTACTTCTAGCATTAGACGGCCTGCCATTCACGCCAATAACTTTGAAATAAAGCCAGCTATTCTTCAAATGGTGGCTTCAACGGTGCAATTCAGTGGCATGCCACATGATGATCCAAATGCTCACATAGCTAACTTTCTAGAGTTATGTGATACTTTTAAACATAACGAAGTTTCTAATGATGCTATTAGATTGAGACTCTTTCCATTCTCCCTCTGAGACAAGGCAAATGCATGGTTAAACTCACTTCCACCATTAACCATAACTACATGGGATGATTTGGCTAAAAAGTTTCTAGTAAAGTTCTTTCCTCCAGCCAAAACTGTGAAGATGAGAAATGATATCACTGCTTTTGTCCAATTTGATATGGAGTCGCTTTATGAAGCTTGGGAGAGGTATAAAGAATTGCTTAGAAAGTGCCCACATCATGGACTACCTGTGTGGATTCAAGTGCAAACCTTCTACAATGGTTTGCAGTCTACAACACGTACAATGATTGATGCAGTAGGGGAGGGACTTTGATGAAGAAATCACCGAAAAATGCATATGAGTTGGTGGAGGAGATGGCAACCAACAATTACCAATGGCCAGTGGATCGAGTGATACCAAAAAGAACTCAGGGAGTTCACGAAATTGATTCTTTCTCTGCTTTAGCAGCTCAAGTTGCAGCTTTATCTAAAAAATTAGATAATGTCAATGTGAGTTCCATTCAATCTACTAATGCAATTTGTGAATTTTGTGCAAGAAATCATTTGGGAGTAGATTGTCAAGTGGGAAATCCATTCGCCAACAATAGTTTGGAGCAAGCAAACTTTGTGTCAAATTACCAATGACAAAGCAATCTTTATTCCAACACTTACAATCCAGGATGGCAAAACCACCCAAATTTCTCATGGAGCAACTCCTAGAATGTTCTCAAGCCTCCACCAAGTTTTCAAAATCAACAACAAGAGAAGAAGTCGAATATGGAGGAGGTAATGGCACAATTTATGGCCAAGGTGGATGCTAAATTTCAAGATCATGACATTGCCCTAAAGAACAATGAGAACACTATGCGGAGCATTGAAATGTCACTTGGTCAATTGGCAACATTAATGTAACGCCCGTCCTTATGGTGGGTGTTTTTAAGAAATATTTTAGTAAATATGATGGGAATTACCGTTCGATTTTAAACCTGTTACTGTCCTTCCCAGGGTGCAAGACTCTATATTATAAAATAAAATGTGTTTGTGGGATGAAAGAGTGAAAAATATAAATCTTAAAATAAAAAGGCCTTTCATACATTTAAAACACTCATGCCTAGACCTTCGTGCTCTTCCCCTTGGGCCGTGTCCGTCCTGAGCATACTGCTCATTCAGTTCCTGTGGGGGAGGGGCACACATAAAAACTAAAATAAATCAAATACTCAGTAAGCATTACTTCATACAGTTAAAATATAGCAACGTAGGTTTTCAGTCATGCATTCATCATTCTATACATACTATATGTACATGCATACATACTTTCCTTCGTAAATATCAGTAGATGGAGGTTTTCTTTTCTAAACATGCTTTTCTTTTCGTAAAACGTTTTTCTGTTACTGCCTTCATTTCTTAAAGAATGTCATGCATTCATACATTCTTTTCTTTTCACTTTCATAGGTCAGTGCACACTGTTACACCCCGCGTGCTAGGGTTAGCGACCTTATGGCCAATGGATTCGCCTGTGGCCACAGGTTGGAATCCCATTCCGTCAGGGATGCAGTAATGGGTGCACTACCAGATACTACTGCCCGACATTGCAATCTACACATTCATTCATTTGGGTACCCCTTTCATTCATTCATGTGGCCATTACGTAGTTTCATACATTCATTATGCCACATGCCTTTCTTTCATTCATTATTTCATTCATTCATGTAAGCTCTAAAGAGCTGAGGCTTTCATTCATTCATGTCAGCTCTAAAGAGCTGAGGCTCTCATTCTTTTCTTTTCTTTCATTCGTTTCATGCTTTCATGATAAAACGTCATTTCGTGATAAAACATTCATTTCGTGAGAAAACGTCGTTTGGGGCGAGAGCCCAAAAATCATCTTTTCTTTGAAAATACATACAATAGATACTGCATATAGTCATCCATTTACATGCTCACAATTAATATTTTTGGATGTGTGAACAGGAGCTGCCAAAGAGGGCCATACATACTTATAATTTAAATACGTTATTCGTGCATTCGTGCTTTTCGTAAAACGTTTGCCCTTCAAAAGGGAGAGCATTTCTTTTCTTCGTCTTCCAAAAGGAAAAGCTTTTCATTTTCTTTTCGTATCTTTAGAAAACTCTAGAAGAGTATGAGCATAATAAGCAATTGATGGCAACCTCTATACATACACATAACCTTAACGTTTACAGTCCATTCATGCGTATGTCAGATGGCAACCTATATGCATACACATAACCTTAACGTCATTCTCTATCTAGTACATAAGCAATTGAACTAGAAATAGAGCTATGCTTTACTTAGAATACTCTCATTCTATCTCGTGCTCTTACGTGTCCCGTACTATGATAAAACCTTCAGGGACCCATTTACGATCACTACTCCTTTCAACCTTACGTTCTACTTTGAGTGCTTACTCACTAGAGTGAACCCATGATTTACCTTAGGATTAAGACACTAAGACCTCTATCTCATTCTTCTCATTAACCACGTTCCAACGCATGACTTAGACCGACTAGGTCATGCATCACATTCTTAGACAGTACACTTGTCATTACCATCATGTATCTTAGCTCACTCTAATTCTCATGACCATCTATACACGTCACACGGCTCCAAGCCACTCTGAGGCTTAAGTACCATGTAACCATACTTAGAACAGATTACCCATTACATATGGTGAATCCGTCCGGCATGTGTGTCTAACCAGATAACACACGTACCTATCCCTTTATCACCTAAGACCAATATATCTTACATTGGTCATCGGGTCGTATGGACAAGCGCCATACTCCGTTACCAACCTTCTCGTACCCAGCTAACACGACTCTTCGTGCTACCCGTCCCTTTAGACAGTTCATCCCAACACTTGACATGATAGGACTCCATTCATAACTACACATTACGTCATACCATATAGCTCAAGACTACTCCCAAGCTACATCGTGACCTCGTCACGTCACCTTACATACATCCTAACTCATCACCAACACGACTTCTTGCTTGGCCACGTCACTTTGTGACGTTGCCCAGTCATGTTTCCGCTGCACTACTCTGATACTTTCTAATCACTTCGCACTTACTCCTGGCTACAAGCCGATTACACGGCGACACCCGTCGCCTTGGACTACAACCATATTTCGCAGCACAGCCTACAATACTACACAGCACACTTCCCAACTACGCCCAACACTTCACGTCACTGTCCACACCACCATACTACACAGCAAACCCTATAATACTAATAACACAGTCCACAACCTAGTCAACTAGCTAGCATCTAATGTAAATAACTAGGGATAGAGAGTTATACCATCGACGAGATAACCCGTGTGTTGCTCGTTGACTGTCACAGTCAATGATGCCGGAAGGGTCGTACGTGGTGGCTACACCGCGTACGATGGCTATTTAAGCATTTGGATAGCTAGGTGTGGTCTTGGAAGGGCCTAAGGTGGCCTTGTGACGGTGGCAAGGAGCGTATCACGGCGGACCTAGCCGGGTATGGTGGCTGTCAGCCACGCGCAGTGGCTGTCCATCACGTGCAGTGACTAACCACCACATAAAGTGGTGGTTTGGGATTAGGTCTAGGCTAAGGGAGGTTGCTGGTGGAGCTGGGGAGGCTTGGTGGTGGCGGCATGGTGGTCCACAGCGGTGGAAGAGGAACTGCCGTGCATGAGAGGGCGAGAGAGGTCATGGGAGAGTGAGAAAGAGTGTGCGTGCATGGGTGGCAGACTGGGGCTATGGACGGTCAGGGTGGGTTGGTGGTGGCCTGAGGGTGCCGGAGAGGGTGGTCACCCATCGTGGGTGGCGGTGGAGGAGGCTTAACCTGTGCATGAGAGAGAGAGACACCGGGAGGTGAAGGAAAGGGAGACCAGGGGAGGCTCATGGTGGTGTCCGGTAGCCTAGGTGGCCACACACGGTGGTGCTAGGAGGCTGAACAGTGAACCCGTGCTTGGGTAAGCTTGTGCTCGTGCATGGGAGCGGCCGGTGGGGAGATGGGGGCCAAGCTTGCTGGAGGAGGGTGGCTGGTGGCAGAGGAAGCTGCCATGGGAGTGGTGGAGCCGGAGGATGGCGCACGGCTATGCAGTGGCCACTAAGCCCGTTAGCGCTGTGCAGTGCCAAGGGAGAGGAGGAGAGAGTGTGGGAGGGGGAAACCGGTGCAGGTGAGCTCGCCGGAGGGAGAGGAGGCCGGTAAGAGGGGAGATGAGGCTCGCCGGCGCACGGCGGCGCCGGGTTGGAGTCGTTCGGGCGTGGGTGCTGGGTACTGGGCAAGTCGAGAGGGAGAAAGGGAGGAGTGAGAGAGAGAGTTGGGGAAAAGTGAGGGAGAAAGAGAGAGTGCTGGAGTTTTATCCTAAAACCCGACGTCTGGAGATTAATAAAATGATCTAATGATGACTCTTAAATACTTATTTGAAAATGCGTAAACGCTAACTTAATTAAAAGCACTGAGAGGAATTAAGATAGAATATTATTTAAAATAATATTCCTTCATCATTAATAAAATGATGAAGTCTTACTTAAAATATTTAAAAGAATAAAACCATTAAATAAATTTCAAGATTCCATCAAATCACGTAATATTTTAAATAACTGGAATCATTTATATAAAATGATTCCCATAATTATAATATTTTTGGAGCTCTTCAAAGATATTATAATTGAGTTATTTAAAATATTAGTTAGTTAAATAACAATGGGAATCTTCCATTTAAAATACACATTACTTTAAAACACAAAACTAGTTTTATAAATTACATAGTATCTTTAAAAACACGCCATCGAGGTCTGGCATGCCTAATGGGGCACTTAGCTACTAAAGAGAAGCGGATAGGCTATCACATCAAACGTAATTACTTACATCAGAAGGAAGGAGCAGGGTATTACAATTAATGTCTGAAAGGCCTCAAAGATCACTTCCAAGCACCATGGAAAATAACCCGAAAGAGCAAGTGAAGGCCATTACTTTAAGAAGTGGAAGGGAGTTTAATTTAGAAGAGAAAGAGAAACATTCTGGAAAAGAGGAGATGACTGTGAGAGCCGCATTGCCCGCCCCTATTCTGAGCCCAACAGTGAAAAACTCGGGAAATCCTCCCGAGTCTTCTTCTCTTACTTCTCCTTATGTTCCTCCTATACCTTTTCCTCAAAGACTTAAGAAAAATAAGCTAGATAAACAATTTTCTAAGTTCCTTGATGTTTTTAAAAAGTTACATATTAACATTCCTTTTGCAGATGCCTTGGAACAAATGCCTAGCTATGTGAAGTTCATGAAGGAGATTCTATCAAACAAGAGGAATTTAGGAGAGTATGAGACCGTGATGTTGACTGAAGAGTGCACCGCCATTTTGCAAAATAAGTTGCCACCAAAGCTTAAAGATCCAGGGAGTTTTACTATTCCTTGCACCATTGGAAACTCTTATTTCAAAAAAGTTTTGTGTGATTTAGGTGCTAGCATAAATTTGATGCCATTTTCTATTTTCAAGCAATTGGGGATAGGGGAGGTCAAGGCCACTATCGTTTCACTTCAATTGGTAGATCGATCCATTAAACGACCAAGAGGCATAGTAGAGGATGTTCTTGTTAAAGTTGACAAGTTTATTTTCCCTACAAATTTTATTGTTTTAGATATGGAGGAAGATAGAGAAACCCCACTTATTCTTGGTCGACCGTTCTTAGCAACGAGAAGAACTCTCATAGATGTGCAACAAGGAAAACTAATAGTACGGGTGCAAGATGAACAAGTTACATTCAATGTGTTTGAAGTAATGAAATATCCGTCAACAACCGATGCATGCTTCAACATAGATGTGATTGATGAACTTGTGGTAGAAATTTTTGAAGAGAGTTATCCTAAGGAACCACTGAGGCATGTCTTGTTCAATTCGGCACTTCCGATTATGAGAATTCCAAGATAAGCAATTGTGCACACTATTTGGAAGCATCTCCACCTTATTTGCCTAAAGGGAAGTCAGAAAACATAACATTGGGCGAAAACACTACTCCACAAAAGCCATCCATTATTGAGGCCCCTTCTTTAGAACTCAAACCTCTTCCTTCTCATCTTAAATATGCTTATTTACATGATTCTTCTTTACCCGTAATAATTTCTTCATCTTTGACAGGTCTTGAAGAAGAGAAGTTACTTCGAGTTTTGAAGCTCACAAGCAAGCTTTGGGATGGACTATAGCCGACATTAAGGGAATAAGCCCTTCACTTTGCATGCACAAGATTTTAATGGAAGACAATTTGACGCCTATGGTGAAGCCACAAAGGAGACTTAATCTGAACTTGCAAGAAGTTGTAAAAAAAGAAGTTCTCAAATTGTTGGATGCCGGAATTATTTACTCTATTTTTGATAGCTCATGGGTAAGTCCGGTGCAAGTAGTGCCTAAGAAGGGAGGAGTGACGGTGGTAGAGAATGAAAATAATGAACTCATCCCAACAAGAACGGTCACAGGTTGGAGAGTGTGCATAGACTATCACAAGCTCAACAACGCCACACGAAAATATCACTTTCCACTTCTTTTCATTGATCAAATGTTGGAACGGCTCGCCGATCATGCTTATTATTGTTTCCTAGATGGATACTCGAGTTATAATCAAATCCACATTTCACCCGAAGATCAAGAAAAGACCACTTTCACTTGCTCGTATGGAACATTTGCCTACCGGAGGATGCCCTTTGGTTTGTGCAATGCGCCAACCACATTTCAACAGTGCATGATGGCCATTTTTTCGGATATGGTGGAAATGTTTATTGAAATTTTTATGGATGATTTTTTTGTCTTTGGTTCTTCATTTGATAATTGTTTAAATACCTTTAGTTCTACAAAGATGTGAAGAAACTAACCTTGTTCTTAATTGGGAAAAATCTCATTTTATAGTGCAGGAAGGAATTGTACTTGGGCATAAAATTTCTTCTAAGGGCATTGAGGTAGATCGAGCCGAAGTAGAGGTCATCGAAAAATTACCTCCACCTAGCACGGTCAAGGGTGTGAGAAGTTTCTTGGGACATGCGGGGTTTTATCGTCGTTTTATTCAAGATTTTTCTAAGATTGTTAAGCCCCTTTGTTCTCTTTTGGTCAAAGATACTCCATTTAACTTCTCCAATGATTGTTTGCAGGCATTTGCACTTTTGAAGAAGAAGTTAAGTTCAGCCCCAATAATATGTGCATTGGATTGGACACTTCCATTTGAATTGATGTGTGATGCAAGTGATTACGCAATAGGAGTTGTGCTTGGACACAGGAAGAACAAGGTTCTCCATGTTATCTACTATGCGAGTCGTACCTTGATGGATGCCCAATTAAATTATGCTACTACGGAAAAAGAATTGTTAGCCGTGGTCTTTGCTTTTGATAAATTTAGATCATATTTAATTCAATCAAAAGTAATTGTTTACACTAATCATTCTGCTCTTAAATGCTTTTTAGCTAAAAAGGAAGCTAAACCAAGGTTACTTAGGTGGATTTTACTCCTACAAGAATTTGATTTGGAGATCAAAGACAAAAAGGGAACTGAGAATCAAGTAGCTGATCATCGCTCTAGACTTGGGCACACAACCGAAGAGAGAGCCCCACTTTCTCCAATAAATGAGGTATTCCCGGATGAACAACTCTTTGTTGTATCTCTAACACAAGTTCCTTGGTATGCAGATTATGTAAACTACTTGGTAAGAAATGTGACCAATCCGGATTTTACATACCAACAAAGGAAGAAATTCTTTTCGGAGGTCAAGCACTACTATTGGGAAGAGCCTTTTCCCTACAAGCATTGTAGTGATCAAATGATTAGGAGATGTGTACCAAAAGAAGAGATAGAGTCGATCCTAAGATACTGCCATTCATTAGAGGTTGGTGGGCACAATGGAGTGAACAAAACGGTAGCTAAAATGCTCCAATCAAGTTTTTATTGGCCCACCATTTTTAAAGATACTTATGCTTTTGTCTCTTCTTGTGATAAATGTCAAAGGAGTGGTAATATTTCCTGGAAAAATGAAATGCCATTAAATAATATACTCGTTGTTGAGCTATTTGATATTTGGGGCATAGATTTCATCTGGCCATTCCCTCCTTCTTTCTCTAATCAATACATTTTAGTAGCTGTGGATTATGTTTCCAAATGGGTAGAGGTCGTGGCCCTCCCTACAAATGATTCTAAAGTTGTGATGCATTTTTTGAGAAAGCAGATATTCACTCGGTTTGGAACTCCAAGAGCAATAATTAGTTATGGGGGAAAACATTTTTGCAACCGGCAATTTGAGTCACTCTTGAGCAAATATGGTGTTACATACAAGGTTGCCACTTCATACCATTCTCAGACTAGTGGACAAGTAGAAATTTCCAACCGAGAGTTGAAACGAATATTGGAGAAAACCATGAGCAACTCAAGGAAAGATTGGTCCAAAAAGTTAGACGATACACTATGGGCATACCAGACAGCCTTCAAAACTCCAATTGGTATGTCCCCCTATCGTCTAGTTTTTGGGAAGGCATGGCACTTACCGGTGGAGTTGGAACATAGAGCTTATTGGGCTATCAAGACTCTTAATTTTGACATGGAGGCAGTAGGTGAGAAAAGGATATTACAACTTAATGAGATGGATGAGTTTCGACATGCCTCCTATGAGAATGCTCGCATATACAAAGAGAGAACTAAAAGATGGCATGATAGACACATTCTCAAGAGAAACTTTGAAGTTGGCCAAGGAGTTCTATTTTATAATTCTAGACTTCACCTCTTCCCTGGAAAATTACAATCCCGATGGTCCAGACCATTCATTGTAACAGGAGTTTTCCCGTATGGTGCCGTTGAGGTTTCTAAAGACTCAAAAGGCACATTCAAAGTTAATGGTCAATGTCTAAAGCCCTACTTCGAAGGAGATTTCAACAAGCACAAAGTCTCCATTGATTTGATGAGGGTACCTTTGTGCTCGGGGGAGATAAAGGAACAAATGTGCTTGTTCGATTTTGAGATGAAGGAATGGTTGTGGAAGATGAAGATGCTGAGATAAAGTGTGGGAATGAGAATGAATGGTTTTGAAATATGAAAAAATGAAGTTGTGCCATTTCAATTTAATGCCACATAGGACCCAATTATGCCGCGGTTTTCTCTCTTGGTTGTCTCTAGCATTTTTCAAATTGTATTGTCTGAAATGCAATTTTGTGACAAGCAAAACATGCAGGGCTTTATTGTATAAAGCTATAATTAAAAAGAAGGAAATCTGATGATACTCGATACCCAAGGAATTAAACTAGGTTAGGTTTGGGTAATGAAAGTGTTTAAAAATGTTTGTGAATAATAATAAAAAAATAATAAATAATAAAAATAAAATAAATAAAAAATAATGAATAGTTAAAAAAATAAAAAAATAATAATAAAAAAATAAAAAATAATAGCTATAGTATTTAAGATTACTTTTGGGTAACTCTCTGCTGCCAACCAAGCCTACAGAGCGCTTCACTGAAGAAACATTATGCGACAGTGGGATGCTAGGGCTCATCGTGAGAGAAGGCAGATATGCCGGGGCTGGTGGCCTGCGTGAGATCGACGGTGAAGCTGCACTTCGGTGCAACAGAGAAGATGTTAGGCTTTTGTTAGATTGAGACATGGTGGAGCAATGTGATCTTGGCGAGAGCTTATCGAGGGAGAAGGATACGCCGTGAAAAGGGGCGGATCTTGTGAAGCTCTACGGCGGAGCAATTGGAAATGGACTGTGATCATTGTGGAGTTCAGAGAGAAGAAAAGGACTTAGTCTTGGTAGTGCTTACCGAGAATCAAAAGACCATAGAGAGAAAGAAAAGGGCTAATCGTGCGACGATGGCAGCTTTTCTATGGTGCGGTGGAGAAATTCAGAGTAATATGAGACTAACGGAAAGAACCCAATCGGCAAACACAGTGGTTGCCCGAGAACCTCCAACCTCTTGTGGTGGTCGACGGTGTAGAAATAAAATTTTGAGAGTATTTGGTCAGTTACAGACAGACAGACGGAAAGAAAGCAACGGGGATTAAGGGTGCGTTTGGATGTTTAGATGAGTTGGGTTGAGTTGAGTTGAGATGATAAAATATTGTTAGAATATTATTTTTAAATATTAAAGTTGTTTTTAGATTTAAAAAAGTTAAATTATTTATTATATTTTGTATTGAAATTTAAAAAAATTGTAATAATGAAATGAGATGAATTGAGATGAGTTGGGATGAGTTTGATATCCAAACGAAACCTAAAATATAAGTGTAACAGAAACTCACCGAGAGGAATTACATAACTCAGTCGCTAGATTGAAGGTTACAATGTCAAACCTGAAAACTCAGCGTATGGTGACGAGGTTATGAGAAGGAAAATTTTGCTTGATGCTATAAGATCGAGAATGGAGAATTATGGAAATAGAGATTTGCTGCTATGCGGAAATCACTAAGAATAGGAAATATAAATTGAATGATTCGGCTCATACATTGTAACGTCTCAAAAATCATCCGAGGAATTGAAATTGAAACAGCGGCTGAAAATCTATGGTTTTTAAGGAAATAAATTAAGAATTAAAATTAGTTATAATGGTACTATTAGTATAAAATTAAAATTTAAAAAATCCTTAATTTAAAATGCGGCTGTTACGAGGAAAAGGACAATAACAATACGATGGATTAGGTCACAAAATTGGATGTGTGATTGATGTTGCGACGGATATGCCCTTTTGGTATATAAAATAAATGGCCAAGTCAAGTAGTTTTGGATGGATAAAGATGAATGAAAGGGGAAAAGATGAGCACTTGGGTTCTTGCATCTGCAGCACCCATGTACTACAACAGACTATGGAAACTAGACAGCACCGTCCCACTTCCTCTAGGGCAATATGGGTATGCAAAATATATGAAATAAAACAGTTTTTTTAAGAAAAAAAGAAAGAAAATCCACTGAGGCAAAATGGGCCCAAACTATATATATATATATAATAGTTGAGAAAATTGCCTAATCATTGTATGAAAAACTAGTTGCTCTAGCACCCTACTTCAGATATAATATCAACACTTCAACATAGTGCCTTTAAGCATATATATAGACCACTCACATGCCAAACACTTATTGATCCAGACCCCAAAACAATATATAAAGCTTCTAACAACAAATGAGTAAAAATAAAAATCATACCAACTAAAGTTTCATAACAGAGGAGCAGCTGCATACCAGTTTTGTGATGCCTCTAATATCTGTTTAGGATGGAACGAAGACTTAGAGCACAGGAACATGCAACACAAGGTCACATACTCTCATACATGACAATTAATATGCAATACATCCTAATATGCAATTAACAGTACGCAATAATCGCAGTGAAAATAAAAGGTATAAGTATAAAATATGCCAAAATAACTAAAAACATCCTAACTTCATTAGAAATCATTAAGTTGAAAATACTAACATAGTGTAACACCCCTCCTAAAAAGCTCCTTAGGCCTTGACCTTAATAGTCTTAATCTTAGTTAATTAGGAGTTGAGCTATTCTAGAATAAAAATAATTTTGGATATTTGAGTTGGCAATAGGACTGTATACTTTGAGTTTAGTAGAATTATTAGAAGAATTTAGTGCAATATTGATTTTTGAGAAAAATAAAGATTTTTGGATCTTGATTGGTTTAGTAGTATTGTTTTGGAGAATTTTTAGTGTTTAATTAATTTTGAAGATAAGAAGCTAAGAGGCCCATAAGAGAAGGACACTTGACATATTTGATGGTTGTCACATTAATGAGCTAAACAATTTGAGTTAAATATTTGATAGAATTAGAGAATGCCCAAAGAGTGGTTTACTAAGGCCCCAAGCTTTTTGGGTATAAACCCTTATGAGAGGCAATAAGACTTTAGGGCCCTACTGCATTAAGGGTGTGATGAGCTAAGGCTAAGATATTAAAAAACCTTAAGCTCAACTTGGAAGGTTTAAAGTTTTAAGCCTTTCTTGAAAGACATTAAAAAATAGACCCAATGAAAAGGACGTAAGGCCATTGGGCCTAACTTAGTAAGAGTAAAGGCATTAGGCCCAACTTGGTGGACACTAGACCTTACTTGATGGACATAAGACTTTAGGCTTCTAATTCTCTAAGGAGGTCGTGGGGTAAGAATAGGTACCATAAGCCCTAAACCAATTTGAGAGTTATAAGGATATAGGCCTTTCTTGTAGAACCTTAGAAGTTAAGCCCAAGGTATAGAAGGCTTAAGGCCTTTAGGCCAACCTTAGTGTAGAATTGACCCATGACCCAGTTAGGCCAAGTCAAACATTTTCAAGCCCATCTTAGTGGATCTTGAGGTTTCTTTTCAACTCTAAAAATCTGGAAATGAGGCCCCTCAAATTCAAGCCCAAGAAGCCCTTAAGCCTTGAACCCATACGCTTGGCCCTTTTAAAGCCCACAAGGCCCAAAGCCATGATTGAGTTTATTTCACCATTCAAGACTAAAGGCCCAATATATCATACCATTGGTTTCCTTAAGCCCAAATCATACCCAAAGTATCCAAATAAGCTTTGAAAATTGGTTAAGGCTATTAACCATCATACTTGAGGTTAGTACACTTTAAGCCATGCTTTGAAGTTTAATTGAGTTTAATCTTTTTTTAAACCTTTTAATTCAAATTTTCTTGAATTAATATTTCATTAAACCATGATTAGACCATGTTAATACCCTAACTACACCACTCCACATATTATTAAGAAAAATGTCATAACAAGCCCAAACCTTGCACCAATCAGTTTTGTGCAATCTCCTTTGTAATGCTTGGACTGTTTTGCCTTTAGGTCAAATATTTTTGTGATTTATTCTCAAGGGTAATATGGTCCTTAAATACCTCATGAGACCCTCCCAAACTCATTTTGAGCCTTGGACGAAATTGGTTGCATCAATTGAGCCAAACCGGGTGCATCTTTAATGACATGGAGTGCATACTTACATGACATGTGAGATTTTCACCATTTTTAGCATATTGCATGTAAATGTCATTTTTACGTGAAAACTTCCTACATATGCACATGTCATGAAATACATTTTTCAAGTATAGCAGAAAAACAATTTTTGTCACGATCCCGAAGGCTAGGATGGGGAATTATCCTAGTGGAACTCGTTTGTCCACTCTAAAGTGTTTAAGAATAGAGTGGTAACCCCTGAGTTGCTGAAGAACAGTCAACATGTTTTGAATGGAATTGTTTTAAAGAACGCCGGAGTGGAGTCAATATGTTATGACACCT
Organism: Cyclocarya paliurus; assembly: GCA_029856935.1. NCBI lineage: Eukaryota > Viridiplantae > Streptophyta > Magnoliopsida > Fagales > Juglandaceae > Cyclocarya > Cyclocarya paliurus. Next base: position 10,686,004 of record CM056951.1, read on the forward strand.
AACACGATATGATTTTTATGATATTATGTTATATTACCAATGTATTGAAAACGAGTCTATACACAACGTAGTTTCAACGTAAGTTGTACTACGGTCACCGGCAGGTACTCACAGTGCATATGAAAAACTGTGATGTTACCACACGTTATGATGTTAATTATGGATTGCTAATAATGATAAAAGTTTATGATAAAGTTATATTTTAAAAAATGATGGCAAAAATGTTTACTGAATGGAAACCTGTGTCTCCATTTTTCTAAAATGTTAAGAAATCTAGATGGGAGACATGCATACTGATTTTTCTGCATCTCATGCATTACATATTTATTATGCTTCATATTTAATTTATCTTTGTGTAAGTTGGTTGTTTAACTTATTGAGATTTTGAGTAAATTTCACCCTTTATGGGACTGGTATCCTTCCACTCTAAGTGGTAGAAGTTGTGTCAGGACTCGAGGAAGATGAGCTAGATGGAGTGCTGGATTCGACTGACTGAGGAAAAGCCAGATCTTGAGAGGAGATTGGATTTAATCCTGATGTTATAGGCCAAGTCCTTCATGCTTTAGAACGCATGAAGCAGATGATTTGACTTTAGATTATGCTACATTGGTATTTTGAATTTGATGATTACTAATGAAATTGGGATGCTTTTAGTTATTCTGACATAAGTTATACTTTCACCTTTATTTCCGCTATGATTGTTGCATACTGCTACTTGCATACTGCTAGTTGCATACTAGAATGCATTACATATTAACTGTCATGTACGGGGGTATGTAACATTGTGTTGTATGTCTCGACGCTCTAAGTCTCCGTTCCATCCCAATCGGAGGTTGGGGGTGTCACAGGATGGTATCAGAGCGATTATGTCTCTGGGTAAACCCACATGTCCTTAGGAATGTTATGCCAAAATATAGGTTTGAATCTTAGTTTTGCATAGGCTTGAATCCTGCAGTTGGAGCTTGGTCTGATACGCATACGTCTTAAGAGTTGAAAGATTAAGGACAGATGGTGCATGAAAGGCGAGAAAGAAACCCTAAAGGGTCCAATGCCTAACAGGATCAGGACCGCTATTTTGATGGAGGAAATGACTTGGTGAATGCAATTCGTCAGATGACGGAAACCATGAAACAACAACAAGAGATAATCCTGGGGCAAAACCAACAACGCCCACAAGTTGAAAGTCAATAGAACTGAGGGTGTTCATATGAGAATTTTCTAATATACAGATATCCTAATTTCATGGGAACCGAGGGACCCATGAAGGCTAATAAGTGGCTACTAGATCTCGACAGGACCTTCGAGATCAGCAGCTGTACTGAGGAGCAGAAAGTACAGTACATAGGGCATCTGTTTGAAGGTGAAGCCGGTATCTGGTGGGATATCAAGAGGCAACTCTTGGTAAGAGAATTGGGCAATATCACTGTTTTGACTTGGGATAGGTTCAAGGAGGAGTTTGAAAATCGATTCTTCCTATAATCAATGCAGACCCAGAAGGCCCAAGAGTTTGCCACGTTGGTGCAAGGCAATCTCTCAGTTGAGCAGTATGCTGCAAAGTTCAGGGAGCTAGGAAGGTTGCTCCACACTTGATTGCCACTAAGAAGATGCAGGCTCAGAAGTTCCAAGGAGGACTGCGTCCCAAGATTTGCAATTACATAGCTAGGTTCTGCGTCCACAATTTCCAGGAGGTGGTTAACGTGGCTGCAATAACTGAGGTGGAATAGCAAAGTGTGGCAACACATATTAACCTTGAGCAAAAGAGGACTTATTCCTTCTCTGCAGGAAAGAATAATTCCAAAAGAAGGATTATATGGAGAGCCAGTAAAGGCAAAGGTATTATGACAGCTCCACCTGCTACCTGTAAGAAGTGTGGAAAGAATCATGATAGAGAATGTCGAGTGATTTAAAAGTTTGCTTTCGATGTAGTCAATCAGGACACATGATTCGGGAGTGCCCTTAGAATGCACAAAGAGGAAGGAACCCTCCTAACAATCAGCCCAATCAGAGGTCACTTGTTCAAGCTCGTGTGTACGCCATCACCCCTAGAGAGATGAACGAGGAGATTCCCATAGATGAAGAGATGGAAGTCATCACTGGTATTTTTTCTTTAAATACCCCTCTTTAGAAATTAGTTTTTAAAATAGATGCTTAGTACTCAGTAGTAGTTACGATTCCCGATAGAAGTATAGTCAAGTGTACTCGAGTCCTTAGAATTTTCCCTCTAAGTTAGATGGAAGGATTATGGAGGTAGATATGATTATCTTCAGTCTATTGGTGGTTTGATTTGATATTAGGAATGGACAGGTTATCCAAATGTTATGCCAAGTTAGACTGCAAGAGGAAAGAGATTTTATTTGACTCACCTAAAGTTGGTAGGATAAGAGGAACTGTGAAGGCTCTTCCCTCCTTAGTTAGAAACTACATCACTAACATTGTTGTAGCCTATCTAGCTTGCTAGTTGAAGACTCCAATAAGGATAAGGAGATTCAGGGAATACCTATAGTTGAGTATTTTCTTGAGGTTCACAGAAGCTTACCAGAATTACCCCAATAGGGAAATAAAGTCCATTATAGATCTAGAACCTGCCACAAATAGAACACCATACCGTATAGCCCCGCTAGAACTAAAGGCATTAAAGGTTCAAATAGAAGAACATAGGCAACATCTCAGCTTAAGTGCTTGCGAGATTAAAGGAACATAGTTTGTATGCAAGTGTGAATTTTGGCTCAAGGAAGTAAAATTCTTAGGCATGAGATTTCGAGTAAAGAAGTAGCTGTTGATCCTAGTAAGATCTAAGCAGTAGTGAATTGGTAGCATCCTACTAATGTACACGAGGTCTGAAGTTTCTTAGGATTAGCCAATTATTACCAAAGGTTCGTAGAGAGTTCCTCTAGATTATCAAGACTTAGATGAATACTTATACAAGATAAACGTGTCGTCGCTCACGCTTCTCAACAACTTAGGAGCCACGAGTAGAATTACCCCACCCATAACTTAGAGTTAGCCACCGTAATCTTTGCCTTCAAGATCCAGAGTACATTTCGTTACAACTCAATCTGACAAATGATGAAGTTTCCATACAGATGATAGATTGGAAAGCAAAGGAACTTGGGAATTGAAAAATTTATTTAGTGAAGGTGCTTTGGCAAAATCACAAGGTTGAAGAAGCCACTTAGAGAAAGAGGATGAAACTAAAACAAAAAATCGTTATATCCAGTTATCTCTTCTATGGATACCCCAAAGTCACTTACTTTTCTTTTCATTGCATACGATACCGTGAAGAGGGATCTCCAGAGATCGAAGACGCATCAACTAAACAATGGAACAAAATGGAAGAACAAGTTAACGCATACTATGACTCAGAAGAGGATCGATTCTTCTACCACACTAAAGAGGAACTGTCAGATGATATCAGTGAATACCTTTTATCTAGTTCAGAACCATAGAATCTTTGGTAGGTATGTAGGTATAGTATATGTGTGTTGTATGATTTATTCATCCATATCCATACCACGATTTCGAGGACGAAATCTTCCTCTAAGGGGGGGGGGGAGGATGTAACACCCCACCTAAAAAGTTTCTTAGGCCTTGATCTTAGTAGTCTTAATCCTAGTTAATTAGGAGTTGAGCTATTCTAGAATAAAAATAATTATGGATATTTGAGTTGGCAAGAGAACCGTATACTTTGAGTTTAGTAGAATTATTTAAAGATTTTAGTACAATATTGATTTCTGAGGAAAATGAAGATTTTTGAATCTTGATTGGTTTAGTAGTATTGTTTTGGAGAATTTTTAGTACTTAATTAATTTTGAGGATAAGAAGCGAAAAGCAATACTTGGCATATTGGATCGTTGCCACATTAATGGGCTAAACAATATAAGTTAAATATTTGATGGAATTAGAGAAGGTCAAAAGAGTGGTTTACTAATGGCCCAAGCTTTTTGGATATAAATGCTTAGGAGAGGCAATAAGACTTTAGGACCCTAATGTATTAAGGATGTGATGGGCTAAGGTTAAGATATTAAAAGGTCTTAGGCCCAGCTTGAGAGATTTAAAGTTTTAAGCTGTTCTTGGAGGACACTAGAAAATAAGCCTAATGAAAAGGACGTAAGGCCATTGGGTCTAACTTAGTAAGAGTAAAGAGATTAGGCCCAACTTGGTAGACACTAAGCTCTACTTGACAGACATAAGATTTCAGGCCTCTAAGGTTATGCTTGGTAGGTGAGATAAGATGATAATTTTTAAAAATTTTGTGAATAGTATTAAGATAAAGTTTAAAATATTAATTTAAAATATTGAGATTTGAAAATTTTGAATTGAGATTTGAAAAAGTTGAATTGTTTATTATATTTTGTATGGAGATTTGAAAAAGTTGTTATGATGAGATGAGATAGAGATAGAGATAGAGATGAGAAATCTCATCTTTACCCCAAACATAACCTAATTCTCTAAGGAGGTGGTGGGCTAAGAATAGGTACCATAAACCTTAGAACAACTTGAGACTTATAAGGATATAGGCCTTTCTTGTAGAACCTTAGAAGTTAAGCCCAAGGTATAGAAGGCTTAAGACCTTTGGGCCAAGTTTGGTGTAGAATTGACCCATGACCCAATTAGGCTAAGTCAAACCTTTTCAAGCCCATCTTAGTAGGTCTTGAGTTTTCTTTTCAATTCTAAAAATCTGGAAATGAGGCCCCTCTAATTCAAGCCCAAGAAGCCCTTAAGCCTTGAACCTATACACTTGGCCCTTTTAAAGCCCACAAGTCCCAATGTCATGATTGAGTTTATTTCACCATTCAAGACCAAAGGCCCAATACACCATACCATTAGTTTTCTTAAACCCAAATCATACCCAAAGTACCCAAATTAGGTTTTGAAAATTGGCTAAAACCATTGACCATCATACTTGAGGTTAGTGTACTTTAAGCCATGCTTTCAAGCTTAATTGAGTTTAATCTTTTCTTAAATCTTTTAATTCCAATTTCTTGAATTAATACTCTATTAAACCATGATTATACCATGTTAATACCCTAGCTAAACCACCCCACATGTTATTAAGAAAAATGTCACAACAAGCCCAAACCTTGCACCAACCGGTTTCGTGCAATCTCCTTTGTAATGCTTGGACTGTTTTACCCTTGGACCTAAAATTTTGGTGGTTTGTCCTCAAGGAAAATATGGTCCTTAAACAGCTCATGAGACCCTTCCAAATTCAGTTTGAGCCTTGGACAAAATTGATTGCATTAACCAACTCAAAGAGCCAAACCGAGTGCACCTAGGTTTAGTTTGAGTTGTAACTGATTAGATTGATTTTGAACCAGCCTCCTGCCATCGTTTGCACCACCACCCCATGCCACCTCCTTTAACACCAAATCCTATAGTGGTCCCATGACCATTATGAAGGATTTTGACTCAGTTTTGCTGCCCAAAACATCCATAAACCGAACTGATTTCCTACCACCTCAAAACCACATTCATCCGCTAGTTTCCAATGGTGGTTTGTTGAGTTTTCTGCCACCCAAATGATGCCCCACGACCATGCCAGCATGATAGGATGAATGTAGCAACTTTTTAGAGGAATAATGGTGGTTTTATGCCACTATTCCCCCTGCACAAGATTACCTAAGCCCATGCAAGCAAGTCTGGAAATTTTTCAGATTTGAGCACCTCCCACTTCACCCAATCACCAAGCACCCAAGCCAATGCCCCTCGCCCATTTGCCACCTATAAATACTTCACTCACCTTCTCATTTTATCCACACCACAGCTCCAAGCATCATCTTGAGCTTTGAGAGCATTTCTCCCCCTTAGAGATCAAAAGAGTGCAACCGAGTGAAGTTTTGGTGAGTTCTTGTGCAAGGCAGTCTTGAGTGCTTGGAAGGCCAGAAAATTTATAAGTTTTATTGCTTTTTATATTAAATATCTTTTCAAGCTTTGTTTCCAAGTGTTGGTATGAAATTTGGTTGAGTTTTAAGAAGGTTATCACACTTAGATCAAAACCGGGTCAATAAAGAGATGGTTTGAATAATTGAATGATTTTAATTGGAAATTTAGCTATGGCATGTCCTAAGTATGATTTGATATAATTTATCATGTCCTAAAATGATTATGGAAGGTTTAATTTGTGGTTAGAAGCATGTCATGATAGGTTTTGAATCTATCTTGTTTTGATTATCAAGCATGTATCGGTTTTATACATATTGGTGATTATGGATTTTTAAGCTATAATTAGGTGTTGGGATGAACTTGATTATTCAAGGATTAGAATTATTCATGTCATTAAAGATGTTAATGATCATTTTTGATTAAAGAAAATCTCATATGCATGCATTCATAGAAATCAATAGTTGAAAATATACTTAGGCATCAACTAGGATGCATGCCACGGGTTGGGACTGTTTGTGCAAGTTCCACTTTAAATTTTAAAAACTCAAGGGCATAGATGGTTTTAGAATGCGAAAACTATGAAATTCATGAAATTTGGTTATATTTGAAGTTCGTTTGCAATTAGTGAAAATTTAGGGCATAAATGGTAATTTTTTAAAAGTCTAAGGATATTTTTGTAAATACTCAATTTTTGCAAACTTTGATTTTGAACCTATATATAGAATTATTAGCCCTAACTTAGTATATACATGATTTACGCAGCTACGATATTATTTTCAAATTTTTTCAGAAATTTGTAAGTTGGCCTCTAACTTACACCATGATAGATTATTTATGAATTATTGATAAATGTTTCATTCATATTTCAATTTTCATTTTGAGCATAAGATATCATGTTATATGATACATGGAGTGCATACTTACATGACATATAAGATTTTCACCATTTTTAGCATGTTGCATGTAAATGTCATTTTCACATGAAAACTTGCTACGTATGCACATGTCATGAAAAATCAATATGCATGCCTCTCGTCCATATTCCTTAATATTTTAGAAAAATGGAGACATAGGTTTTCATTCAGTAAACGTTTTTTCCATCATTTTTGAAAATATAAATTCATCATAAACTTTCATCATTGTTAGTAATTCATAATTTTTGAAAAATGCATTTCATGACATGTGCATATGTAGCAAGTTTTTATATGAAAATGACATTTACATGCAATATGCTAAAAATGGTGAAAATCTCACATGTCATGTAAATATGCACTCCATGTATCATATAACATGATATCTATGCTCAAATTATAATTGAAATATGAATGAAACATTTATCAATAATTCATAAAAAATCTATCAAGATGTAAGTTAGAGGCCAACTTACAAACTTCCTGAGTAATTTGAAAATTACGTCGTAGCTATGTAAATCAAGTGTGTACTAAGTTATGATTAATACTTCTATGGATAAGGTTCACAAACAAAGGTTTCAAAAATTAGGTATTTATAAAAATACCCCTAAACTTTCAAAAATTGTCATTTAGGCCCTAAATTTTTACTAATTGCAAAAGAACTTCAAATTTAACCAAATTTTAGGAATTTCCTATTTTTGGCATTCTAAAACCATCTATGCCCTTAGATATTCAAAAATAAAAGTGAAACTTGCCCAAATAGTCCCAACCCGTGGCATGCACTCTAATTGATGCCTAAGTATATGTTCAACTATTAATCCTTATGAATGCATGCATATGAGATTTTCTTTAATCACAAATGAATACTAACATCTTTAATGACATGATGAAGTCAAATTCTTAGATAATCAAGTTCATCCCAACACTTAATCATGGCTAAGAAATCCTTAATCATCAATATGTTCAAAACTGATACATGCTTGATGATCAAAACAAAATAGATTCAAAACCTACCATGGCATGCTTCTAGCCACAATTAAACCTTTCATAATCATTTTAAGACAATGATAAATCATATCAAATCATGCTTAAGACATGTCATAGCTAAATTCTCACTTAAAATCATTTAATCATTCAAACCATCTCTTAATTGACTTGGTTTTGAACTAAACATGATAACCTTCTTAAAAAGCAACCAAATTTCATACCAACACTTGGAAACAAAGCTTTAGATGCTAACTAAGACCAAAATTAAGAAAATTTATAAATTTCATGACCTTCCAAGCACTCAAGATAGCTTTATTCAAGAACTCACTCAATTTCACTCTTTTGATCTCGAAGAGGGAGAAGTGCTCTCAAGGCTCAAGAGGAAACTCGGAGCTGAGGTATGGATGAAATGAGAAAGTGAGGGAGGTATTTATAGGGTTCAGGAGGGGTGGAGACATTGGCCTTAGTTCAAGGTGATTGAATGAAGTGGGAGGTGCGCAATTATGAAAATGTTTGAGATTGCTTCCATGGGCTTATGTCACTTTCTGCAGGGGGAATAGTGGCCTGAAACCACTATGATTCCCTCTCCATAGTAGCTACAAGGGTCCTGTAGAGATTTCTAGGTCGTGGGGCATCATCTAGGTGGCAAAAAATCCCTTAAACCACCCTTAGAAATAGGCGGATGGAGGTGGTTTTGAGGTGGCAGAAATTCAATGTGATTTTGGATGTTTTGGGCAGCAAAACCGAGTCAAAATCCTTCATGATGGTCATGGGACCTCTTGGGGATTGGGTGGTGAAGGAGGTGGTGTGGGGCGGTGGTGCAAACCATGGCAGGAGGCTGGTTCAAAATCAACCCAATTAGTTCCTACACAAACTAGATCATGGTGCGCCAGGTTTGGTTCTTTGAGTTGGTTTGTACAACTAAATTCATCCAAGGCTCAAACTGGGTTTGGGAGGGTCTCATGAGGTGTTTAAAGACCCTATTAACCTTTAGGAAAAACCACAAAAATATTGAGCCCAAGGGTAAAGCAGTCCAAGCATTACAAAGGATATTACACAAAACCGATTGATGCAAGGTTTGGGCTTGTTATGTCATTTTTCTTAATAACATTTGTGGTGGTTTATCTAGGGTATTAACAGGGTCTAATCATGTTTTAATGGATTATTAATTCAATTAAATCTAAATTAAAAGGTTGAAGAAAATATTAAGTACAATTAAGTTTCAAAGCATGGCTTAAAGTGCACTAACCTCAAGTTTGATGGTTAATGGCCTTAGTTAATTTTCAAAACTTAATTTGGATACTTTGGGTATGATTTGGGCTTTAGAAAATCAATAGTACGGTGTATTGGACCTTTGATATTGAATGGTGAAATAAACCCAAACATGGCTTTGGGCCTTGTGGGCTTGAAAATGGCCAAGGGCCCAATCTATACAAAGGCCTTATGCCTTCCTTATACTTGGGCCAAAACTAGTGTTGATTTCCTAAGAGCTTGATTCAAGTCTTCTTGGGCTAGGCCCATGAATGCTCTAAGGTCCTAAAAAACCTCTCTAAGATCACTATTGGGCTTGTCTCTCTAATCCTTACCTTAATGACACTAAGTACCAAGATTAAGTCTAACCTCACTATCAACCTTAATATAAGTAATTAACCCATAATTAAAAACCTAATCTAGAGTACTTAAGGGTTAATCAAGGGTTAATTAAATGGGGTGTTACAAGTTTCCACCATTGAATTTTCACACATTCAATTGTTCAAAAAATAGAAATTAAATTATCTTATACAGGAATGTGATATGTGTCATGCATGTAGGCATAAAAGTTGTAGCAACAATACAAGGAAATAATACTTTTTGGTTTGAAATTAAATTATCTTGTACACAAATGACCAATGTTACTTGTCGGAAAAGAAAGACAGTCTTAAAGGGACAAAGCCAACACCATGTCAAGAATGAAAGAGCTATTGAGATGGGATGTTGTTGCAAAATCAGAGAAGGGAGGAAACTTCATTGTTCAAACTGTCAGTTAGCTAACCTCATGATTTAAGACAAGCCCTTTTCTTTGCTCACTTTTTAGATTTGGTCTCACTTTGTCACGTCCAAAAATCAATTCCTGGGATAAATTTAGGAAATTTTCTTTAATCATGAATCATTAGAATGACTTTTACAAGCATATGGACTTTTAAGCTTTTAGGAATTGGGAAGCCAAAGAAATCGGATTTGTATGCATATGATTGATATTTATTGTATTGGAGTGGCTGTTTTGTGCAAAGTTTTGAATTCCATTCCGGCGATTGTTTCGATTAGTACTAGAACGAAATATTTCGATATCAGTATATTTCAGTTTACCATTTCAAAATAAGTTTTATACAAATATATATATATATATAATTATATATAAACTATATTCTAAAATAACAATACAAGGTTGGATGAAAAACTCAATTAATTAGAGTACTCAAATATCATATATAGTGATTTAGAAATTATTACAGTAGATGATAAAAAAAAGAACACATTCCACGTATAAAGCGAAAAAGTTGGAAAAGAAACAACAAATTTAGGTGGAGTACAATCAGTTGGGCTTCATGGCTAAGCTCGCATAGCCTGACTTGTCATTGCATGCTAGTCTCAATTTGTTGTGCCATCTGGGAAAGTGCAGCATGGTACAAGTACCATGACAATGTTGTCATTCAAACCTGCACTAGGTTTACATAATTTTCCAGTTTCAACTTTTCCCTTCCCGTCACTCTCTCTTTCTTTGCAATTTGTTCATCTCAGATACACGAGGATATTACATTTGGTCTCATGGACTCCGCTATTTCTATGAGAAGGCCATGTTTCGTCGAGGGAGATGATGGGTTGGTGTATTTGGCAAACATGGAAGCTGGCTTCTCTGGAACCTAGCAACACAGAGTCACACCTTTCTTGTCTAGGTCGCTTTGTTACAGTGCTCCTTGTAATGGTAACATGGGGAGTAGCTTCATAAGCGCTTTGGTTTTGTCTATGAGATATGGGAGGTTCTATGATGCCAGACTCGAAGAGTGCTAGCCCCTTTCTTGGAAGCTTGCTTTCTATGTAAGAAACGACTTAGGATATTAGACCGAAACGTCCATTCCGATTGGAATACTGGAATTTAGATGAAATGGACCGACACACACTATAATGCCCGAAATTCTATCTTGGACAGAATAACTAGCTACACTATGCCAGTTACTGTTCTGGCACGGCAAATTCCAGTAGTTTTGGCCAAAACGGAACAAATTTTAAAACCTTTTGTGTGATGTAGCATTAGCATGGATAGATTTTTGGTACCAAAAAGACAAAAAGTGACATAATCAAGTTAATTTGAGTTTCTTGAAATTATCTTGTAAAAGTTGTGACTTTTTAGTTGATAAGATCATTGAAGAGAATAGGGGAGTCTGGCATCAATGGGAGAGAAGAAATGGGTGAGGGAGAGGAGAGTCCGACATCGATGGGAGAGATGGAAGAAAGGAGAGGGTTCTAATCTCTGAGTGAAAGTTTTGGGAATTTCTATTTCTGACTGTGTTGCAGTCTCATTCGCTACTGAAACTTGAAAAAGCAGCTTTTAAGGTCTCGTCGCTTCGGTGAATCACTTGAGTCTTGATAAATTTTTGGTGCCATGGAGCTAGACCAGTGAACTATTACGCTTTCTTCAAAGGATGGCTGCTTCCAAGCCCACCTCCTAGTTGTCATCAATGTTTTTTTTTTTTTTTTTTTTTTTTACATTCTTTATTTTTATTGTCTAAATGTTCAAGAGCTAAGACTGTGAGGGGAGAAATCCCCAAGGCCAGGCCAGGGGGTAGGCCCAGCCCATATGGCCTGAAGAGTCCCAAGGCTCGAGGACAAGGGCTGGGCTGGGCTGGGCTGGGCCAGGTCGGCCCGGGAAGGGAAGCAGTTGGGAAATGCATGCTGACTAGAGAATGGAAGGAAGAATTGTCTGATACCACTACTGGCCGACATTCAGGGACAACTCCTATCCCTAAAACCTAACATCCAGACAGGCCAAAGGGATGAACGCACCTGACCGGTGCCTCGTCGCATTTAATGGGATAGAAATGTGCATGCCCTAACAGGGAGCCACACCCCATTTAATACATCTCGAGGCTGGGCACACTACGACGTGCCTCATAGAGTGTTAGCAACAGCCACAATCAGGTTTGGCAAGGACACCCGACTCCAATACGGAGTGGCACACCCACCATCCCCTTCCAAAGGATTGCCACGACTAAGTATATAAATCCCTTCCCTCAGCCAGGGGAGGGGTTCAAACACTTTGACACTTTAATTATTTATTCTCCTAAGGAACTCACACTGACTTTAGCATTAAAGGTGTCCCCTACCACCACGAAGCTCTCATTTCTCTCTAGTTGCAAGTGGACGAATTGGGCCACCGTGGAGTTGCTCGGGTTTCAAAACACGACATCAACAGTGATGCCGTCTGTGGGATATTTTTTCCTATAGTAATGTGTCCTTTGTATGTCGGCAACCACATGCTCCCAAGCATCACGGCGAGAAGAATAGTCTGAAACAATGGAAACAAGGGCCAACGAGATGGGTGAAACCATACAAAAACTTATGGAAGAAGTAGTGGCTCTCTGCCAGGAGAATGCCGCTCTGCAAAGAACCGAAGGGGAATTAAAGGGAGATGAGCCCAGACAGTATGTCGAATTGCAGCGGATCCCGGAGTCCACCAGGGTTGAAGAAGAAAGGCGCAGAATGCACCTCGAGCTCTGGGAGCTCAAGGATAAATATGCTGAAATGGCCAAACGGATAGGTATGTCGTCCTCGTTGGAATAACTACTCACTAGCACGGACCTGCCATATAACACTGAAGTCATGGCGGTTCCTCTCCCACCAAGGTTCAAAGTTCCATAAGTAGATGTGTACGATGGGTCCAAGGATCCCCTGGAGCACTTGGAAACGTTCAAGGCCCACATGACCCTACATGAGTTCCCAGGAGAAATCGCGTGCAGAACATTCTTGCTCATGCTAAAGGGGGTAGTGAGGGCTCGGTTCAGATCCTTGCTGCAAGGTATTATTGATAGCTTCACCGAGCTAACCCATCTCTTCCTGACATAGTTCATGGCAAGCCAGAAAAGGAGGCACTTGGCCGCCTACCTCCTGACGATGAAGCAATAGGATAACGAAAGCTTGAAGTCATAAATCTCCTGATTCAACTAGGAGCGTATGACCATAGACGACCAGGATGAGAAGATCACCCTAGTGGCCCAATTGGGAGAATTTGGCCCCTAAACCTGTTCATGATCGAAATAGCCCAGAGAACCCCCATAACACTAAGGGAATTTATGGACTGGGCTGGCAGTTTCATTAACACCGAAGACACCCTCAGTGTATTAACGGCCCCCCAAAGGATCTAGCTAGAGTAAGCAGACAAAACATCCGTTGGACAGAAATGAGGGAATAAAGGAGTCGTTGGAGGGTCTACTCGACCAGTGGCACGACAGACAGCGGGCTAACAAAAATGCAGAGACGGTGGCCACTCAAGGGCCTGGTGAAGTGAGAGCCAGAGGAGATGAAGGCCTAGGAGAGAGGCCCGAAGGAGCCTGCAGCATTGGAGCCTGATGAGGGCAACAGCCCAGCAGGTGAGATCCGTACGATCGCTAGAGGATACATGGGAGGAGGTTTCACCTCGCTGGCTTGAAGGGCCCAGTACAAGGAAGTATTCACAACTGGAAGACTTACGATTAGCACCAAGAAGCACACAAAGGGAGCAACGATAACCTTCGATGAGAAGGATGAGGAGGACGTCCTCCACCCCCACGATGATGCATTGGTGGCTACCGTACTAATCACCAACTTCACTACCTGAAAGATCCTCATTGACAATGGCAGTTTGACCGACATCCTATTTTGGAAAGCATTTGTCAGGATGGGGATCAACTGGACCAACTGCGTCTGGACCTAACACCATTCAAGGGCTTCACGGGCGACATCATTCAACCAATGGGGGCCATCACATTGTCCTTCTTTTCCGAGAAGGCCCCCAAAACTTCAGCCATAATCCAATACTAGGTTGCTCAAACTTGAACAACCTAAGAGTAGTAACACCTCCACCTACCACCTCAAGATAAAGTTCCCCACAGATTTGGGGGTGGAAGTGGTCTGTGGAGAACAAGTGCTAGCACGAGAATGCTACATCTGGGAGCTAAGGCATGAAGTTAAGGAAGTCAAGATGATCAAGGAAGTGAGGGAGGCGGTTGGGCCACCTTTTCCCCCAACCCTAGCCAAATGGGATGAGGAAGTCCAAGATGAGTAAGCACTACGAGGGCGAAGGGGGAATGCCCTGGAAGATTGGAGGCATCCCTTCTTTCCCAAGGTTATTGATGAACGCGTAAGCCTGAGGGTTCGATTCCAAGGAGGCTAGACTCAAAGTGTTGAGATCCGACCTGGGATATTCTCGTAGATTGAAATGCAGCCGTTCGAGGCCTTTTTTGTAGCTGTACCCCCAAGCCACGTTTGGTATAGCCCAAGTGTTTTGGATCTGGGACCTCATCTCCCCCAAGTACTGGGCACTGGCCTCTTAGCTTGATTCCATGCACAAGATCTGAGTGCCCCGAGCCAAGATGGTGTTCATCGCATTCACCAACTTGGCTTTGAAGCTGCAGGCCAAAGCCTTGTTTCGCTGCACCTTTACTCTTTTGCTTTGAACTTCCCTGACGAGTGAAAAGTGCTTGAACAATAGCTGAGAGCGTCGCCTGGTAGGTTAGGCCTACTCCCGGTCCATTTGGTCCTTCTCTTCCTGAAGCGTCAGAAGCCTCATTCCGCAGCTCCACATACCTTTCCTCTGGGTCTTGTGTCGCGTCGGCGTGCCCATCGCAGAGACACTTGCACTCTAAGGTAGCACGGGAAAGATCCTCCTTGGTCCTGGCCAGCTGCATCTTCAGCCCTGCCTTCTTCCTTTTCAGCTTCTGGACCTTCTCCCTCACGAGCCCATGGCACTTCTTTCAGGCCTAGAAGTCCTCTATTAGCCTGTCACACTCTAGTGAGAGAGCCTCAATCTCCCAATTTGCTTTTCAAACCTCCGGGCGGGTGAGAAGGGCTAGGGACTAAAGCGTCCAGTTCTCATCCTCGAGCTCCCCGTGCTCCTCAACAATTATGCTTACTAATTCTATGGCCTGCGAAAGGAGAAAGTGTTAGAAGGAGGAAGGGGAATGCCCCATGAGATGAGCTAAGTACAAGTAAAGCATACATGGGCAAAGAGAGGCCTCAGTTTTTGGGCCTCCCACTTGGTCAGCTTGGCCCAAGCCTTCTTAAAGCCAGGGCCAGTGGTTTGGCATGGCCCCAGT
Organism: Cyclocarya paliurus; assembly: GCA_029856935.1. Taxonomy (NCBI): domain Eukaryota; kingdom Viridiplantae; phylum Streptophyta; class Magnoliopsida; order Fagales; family Juglandaceae; genus Cyclocarya; species Cyclocarya paliurus. Next base: position 10,701,113 of record CM056951.1, read on the forward strand.
CTGGTACAAGAGGAAGGGCTGCATCCCTCAACTGTCACAAAGTCATGGCACGTCCTCGATGGACTCCAAGGAAGGACCCGAGCCAGAGGCTTCCGGCACATTAGCCTCCCCCAACTGCCACAAAGTTATGGCACGTCCTCGATGGACTCCAAGGAAGGACCTGTAACACCCATCCTTAAAATGGGTCTTTTTAAGAAAATATTTTAGAAAGGAAGACGGGAATTACCATTCGATTTAAAACATTTTACTGTTCTTTCCAGGGTGCAAGACTCTACGTTATAAAATAAAATATACTTTTATAGTAAAAAAGGTTTGCGGTTTAAAAGAGTGGAAAATATAAATCTTTAAAATAAAAAGGACCTTCGTACATTTAAAACCCTCATGCCTAGATTTCCGTGCTCTTCCCCTTTGGCCGTGTCCCTCCTGAGCATATTGTTCATTCAGTTCCTGCGGGGGGAGGGGTACACATAAAAACTAAAATGAGTCGAATACTCAGTAAGCATTACTTCATATCGTTAAAATATAACAATATAGGTTTTCAATCATGCATTCATCATTCTATACATATTATACATACATGCATACATGCTTTCGTTCGTAAACATCAGTAGACGGGGGTTTTCATCTTTAAACATGCTTTTCTTTTCTTTAAAACGTTCCCCCGTCACTGCCTTCATTTCTTAAAGAATGTCATGTATTTATACATGCTTTTCTTTTCACTTTCATAGGCCAGTGCACATTGTTACGCCCCACGTGCTAGGGTTAGTGGCTCTATGGACAATAGATTTGCCTGTGGCCATGGGTTGGAATCCCATTCCGTTAGGGATGCAGAACTGGGTGTACTACCAAATACTACTACCCGGCATTGCAATTTGTCCATTCATTTGTTTAGGTACCCCTTTCCATTCATTCATGTGGCCGTTACGTAGTTTCATACATTCATATATGCTCATGCCTTTCTTTCTTTACATTCATTCATTCATGGCAGCTCTAGAGAGCTGCAGCTTTCATTCATTTCATGTGCATGAGCATGGATTTTCATTCTTTTCATTCCTTTAATTTCTTTCATGCTTTCATGAGAAAACGTCATTTCGTGAAAAAACGTTCATTTCATGAGAAAACGTTGTTTGGGGCGAGAGTCTGAAAACATCTTTTCGTGCCATGTCTTTTCTTTGAAAATACATATAATAGATACAGTGTATAGTCATCCATTCATATGCATACAATTAATATTTTTGGGTGCGTGAACAAGGGCTGTCAAAGAGGGCCGTACATACTTATACTTTAAATACGTTATTCGTACATTGCTTCTTTTTCGTAAAACGGTTGCCCTTGAAAAGGGAAAACATTTCTTTTTTTCGTTTTCCAAAAAGGGAGAGCTTTTCATTTTCTTTTTCTTATCTTTAGAAAACTCTAGAAGAGTATGAATGTAATACTTACATGGACTCCATGCTACTTTCATACCATACAGTCCATTCATGCGTGTGTCAGATGACTCGTTCGAAAATGAGCAGCCCAAAGGCTATCCCAAGTGCAAGAGCGTGTCGCGTAATAATTAGGAATAAATTCCTAGATCGTCTCTACGTGGAAAGTGCTAAAAATAAACTCGTGTAAAATGGTAGAAATATTTACAATGAGAAAATAAAAATAAAATTGATGATATGTACAATGAATGGAGAAGTGCAATGAAAAAGAAAATTTTACTGGTCGTGAACCAGATTCATTTTGGTTGGATTTGATTGTTGAGATGCAAGATAGTAAATTAAAATTATTGGAAATTAAATAACTGAAATTTAAAGGAATAAGAAAATTAAATGACATAAAAGTAAATTGCAAAAATTAAATTACAGAAATTAAAAGTGCAGGAAAAGTAAATGACATAAATTTAAATGGCAGAAATTAAAAGTGCGGGAAAAATAAATTGCGGTAATTTAAATGAACAGAAATTTAAAATGGATAAAAAATAAATGACAATAATTTAAATGAACTGAAATTGAATTAATCGCCTCAATAATTTTTTTTTCTTTTTTTATAAACTTCAAACTGAAATAAAATAAACATAAAACTGAAAATGAAGGCTACAGGTGAAGGAGGAAAGCCCGGCAATAACAGTTGGTCCATTAGGCCCTCAACTGTGTTACCGTACTCCCTCACTTCACCCGACCTTTATTCAAAAATAAAAACACTTTCTACTCTTCTTATTCTAACACTAAAATCTACTAATACCTAACTCTAACATCTAACATCTAACGAGTTTCTTCGTCTGCCTCCAAGCCCTTATATAAGCTTCAAAATAAATCATTGTTACTTATGTCTGCGCTGCCCATGTGCGTCTGTCTTGTTTCCCACATGCAGAAGAATTGCCTCTTTCCAAATCATTTATTCTTCCTCCTCACTACCCAGAGTTGTTCGTGAGTCCTCTGCCTTTTTATTTTCCTTTTGTTTTCTTTCTGTTGCAGTGCATGTGCGCATCTTCTTCGTTTTCTTTTCTTCTTTCTTCTTCTGTTTTATTCTTTTTTTTTAGTCCCACTCCTCTCTCTTTCTTTTCTTTTCTTTTTGCTTTCTTCGTGTGTTTGCTGTCTGAAACTTTTCATTTTTTTTCTTTCTTCTCTTTCGTGCGTGATTCCCGCATGCATACTAACCGAAATGCAATCCAATGTGAGGACCAATGATTGTCGTAAATGGTAGTGCTGCTGCAGCGTGCATGGAGCTTCAGATGGTGACGACGTGGGCACTGCTGTGGATGAACGTTGGCAGCGAGGTGGAGGTGCTCTGTTTCGAGCGTGTAGAACAGAGGCTTCTCGGTGATGGCTGATTCGCATGGCCGTGTATGCTGGGCAGTGGCACAAGGTTGTATGCGCGCAGTGGACGTGCGGAGACGTGCAGAGGGGCACTACTGTGCATGCGGAGCTGTGATGCAGAGGCCGTGCATGGTGGAGATGGAACACGGTGAGGCTACGTTGGAGGTTGAAGATGAACAGCCTAAACGGTGGTTCTTGGTGATGCAGGTTGGCTTCGAATGGTGGCTGGGCGAAGGGGTAGTTGGATGTGTGCATGGTTGCTGCTGGACGTGGAGGAGTGCTGCAGGCGAGGCCGAAGGTTGAAGATAACGCGAACGACATGTCGTTTAGGCAACGAATGTTTTGTCTTTCTATGGAAAACGACAAGTCGTTTTTCCGTGGAGGAAAAACAACATGTCGTTTAGGACCTGTAAAAAAAATAAAATAAAAAAATAAAATAAAAATAAATAAAAATAAAAATAAAAGTAAAACTTAAAAAGAAAAATAAATAATATATAATATATAATCAAAGAAACAAAAATAAAATTAGACAAATAAAATAAAATAAATAAATAATTACAAATAAAATAAAACTAGACTAAATATTAAAAATATGTTGTGCATGGAGGAAATATTACAAAATTAAATCGCAAGTTATAAAATTAAGCATAAATTATGTTTTTAATCAATTTAAATCACAACTTGGATTTATGCATCTTAATCAATTTTTCTATCTAAAAACCAATAATAAAACAATAAAATAATTAAAAATATATTGATTTTAAATGTATAAAATATGCAATAATGCAGCTTAATCATCAGATGGCAACCTACATGCATACATAACCTTAACATTATTCTCTATCTAGTGCATAAGCAACTGAACTAGAAATAGAGCTATGCTTGACTTAGAACACTCTCCTTCTATCCCGTGCTCTTTCATATTCCTTACTATAATAAAACCTCTGGAGACCCATTACGGTCTCTATTTCTTTTAACCTTGACGTTCTACTTTGAGTGCTTATTCACTAAGGTGAACTCATGATTCACCTTATGATTAAAATACTACGACCTTTGCCTTGTTCTTCTTATTAACCACATTCCGACGCATGACTCAGACCAACTAAGTCACGCATCTCATTCTTAGACAGTACATTCCACATTACCTTCATGTATCTTAGCTCACTTTAATCTCATGACCTTCCATACACATCACACGGCTCTAAGCCAACTCTGAGGCTTAAGCACTGATTACGCCCAAAATATAACGCGGTAGTTGTAGCACAGTTTGGGGTGTCGATTCCACAGGGAGACAGATTAAAGAAAATACAACAAATAATAAAAAGAATTAAGGGAAAATATTAAATGATCAACAAAAGAAAATTTGTTTTTGAATGCAATTTAACAAATAAAATTACAAAGATAAAAATAAGGATCACTTAAACTATAAATAGTAAAGCATCGGGAATTCCTTGCACAAATCGGGTATTTATGTTCATTCTTGATTCAGTGAATTACTCAATTGGAAATTCATCACCCAGAGTCCCAATTGGAAGATATATAATTACAAACCATTTTAGTCGAAAAATAACTCTTTGATAAATCATTATCTACTTTTTAAAACCCTGTAAATTATCATCATTATTGACAAAACCTAGCGACGACAATATACCCGGAGGCAATACTGCAGCAAAGAATTAAATCAATAAAGACAATAAATTAATCCAAACTAATCAAGGATCTTACCATTCTATAGAAAAAGCATGACTGAATCTATGAAAGGAATCAATTCCAAAATTATTTGGAGATAAAAAAATACTATTGATAATTAGAGAATTATAAATAAGAGTTTGCATTAATAAAGAACAATCACATAAATCAAAAATAAACTAAGAACACCCTTAATTGTGCAAGTTCATCCCTAGCTCTACTAGACTTAATAGTCCACAAACACAACAAAGAAAACTCTCGAAATAATTCACTACAATCTGATTTTTGCTTCGTTCATTTCAAGCCCTTTTATAGGCTTCAAATAGCACTGCAAATAAGTGTTGCTTAGCTGCCAGGTCTTGATGTTTCCCACTGCCGAAAGCTCCCCACATGCATGTGCTGTGCGTTTCTCTGGTTTTTTTTTGTCTTTCTTTTCTCTTCATTGCTTTCGGCATCACATGCATCCGTAGTGCATCTTTTTTTTTTCTTCATTTCTTTATTCTTCCACCCAACTCTGTTCGTCATTTTGCTGCCCAGTAATTTATTTCTTTGTGAGTTGGCCATCATGTGAATTGCATCTCCTGTTGGTCCCGCGTATGGCCTACTGTCCGAACCTCTTTTTTTTTCTTTTCTATATATTCCTTTTGGCATGCATGTTAGTGCTTCTTGTTCCCCACGTAGTTTCCACGGAAGGCAAAAGCTCCGAATGCTTTTCCTTGTGCAGCGTGTGAGTTGAAACTTAGCTTTCCTTGTGCAGCGTCATCTACCCGGGCTTCGTGCTGGTGTGCATCGCGTGCATGGTGCAGTGCTTTGCCGAAGGTGGAGGTTAAATACATGGCTCACGGTGGTTCACTACAAGCATGCATGGTGACGGGGCATTCACGTTGGTGCTGGACATGGAGGATGCAGTGGTGGCTCTCGGCAGCATTATGGAGGTGTTATTGCTCTTGGTTTCTTTTTTTGTGGACATTCGGCAGCATATAGGATGGCTGAGCAGTGCGTGAAGATACTGTGTATGGAAACCCACAGTGTTCTGTTTTAGGGTGCTGCAAACAAAGGATGATGGAGGCTGTCTTCCGTCGTGTGGAGTTGCAGTGGTGGCGGTGCTAGCTGGGCAGTGAGAGTGGTGGAAGGTCATGCATGTGCTCAGTTCAACGTGGGTGGTGCTGTGGAGGTGTTGCTGGTCCGAAAACATGCATGGCGTGAGGTTGAAGATGACGGAGGCGACATGTCGTTTTTGTCTAAGGACAAAAACGACACGTCATTTATCAGACGGCCATTTGATTCCCAAAGTTAAAATGACAAGTCATTTTCACTTTCAGAAAAACGACATGTCGTTTAATAGACGGTAGCTTGCAATTCTTAGGTTAAACGGCATGTCGTTTTGGTTTGCCTACCAAACGACATGTCGTTTAGTCTGCGCTGAAAAATAAAAATAAAAATAAAATAAAATAAAATAAAACAGGCAGAATAAATAATAATAATTAAAACAAAACAAAAATAAAACTAGAAAAAGAAAATAAATAATTAAATAAAGATAAAACAAAACTAAACTAAAATATTAAAAGTATGTTGTGCATGTGAGGAAAAAATATCAAATTAAATCACAAGTATTAAAATCAAGCATAAATTATGCTATTAATCAATTTAAATTGCAACTTGGATTTTTGCCTCTTAATCATTTTTTCATCTAAAATCAATAATAAAATAGTAAAACAATTAAAAATGTATTGATTTTAACTATATAAATTATGCAATAATGCAGCTCAATCAAGTACCGTGTAACCGTACATAGGACAGATTACCCATTATATACAGTAAATCCGTCCAGCACATGTGTCTAACCAGATAACACATGTACCTTACCCCTTTACCATCAAAGACCAACATACCTTACATTGGTCATAGGGTCGTATGGACAAGAGCCATACTCTGATACCAACCTTTTCTTACCCGGCTAGCATGACTCTTCGTGCTACTCGACCCTCATGACAGTTCATCCCAACACTTGACACAATAGGACTTCATTCATAACTATGCTTTACGTCACGCCATATAACTCAAGACTGTTCCCAAGCTATATCGTGACCTTGTCACATCACCTTACATACATCCTAGGTCATCACTGCGCAACTCCATGATGGGCCACGTCACTTCATGACGTTGCCCAGTCATGCTTCCGCTGCACTACTCTGATACTTCTTAGCCACTTTGCACTTATTTCCGGCCATAAGCCAGTCACATGGCGACACCTGTTGCCTTGGACTACTGCCAATTTCACAGCCACTTCGAAGTTCCACAGTTCCCAACACCATACATCAAATTCTTCTCCTATCAACTACGCAACCACCCTTATCTTTGCGACATGCCATACGATGTATCGCTGCACTTCATGGAGTACACTCCACGTGTACTCCATTTACAATACTACGTCACATCACCATTATAACACACACTCCATATGGTGCATCGTTCCACCACATGGAGTACACTCTACGTGTACTCCATTCACAACGCTATGCCACATCACCATTATGGCACACACGCCATATGGTGCATTGTTCCACCACATGGAGTACACTCCACGCATACTCCATTCACAACACTATGACATATCACCACTACAACACATACACCGTATGGTGCATCGTTCCACCAGATGGAGTACACTCCACATGTACTCCATTCACAACACTACGCTACATCACCACTATGGCACACACGCCATAGTGTGCATCATTCCACCACATAGAGTACACTCCACGTGTACTCTATTCATAGCACTACACCACATCACCATTATGGCGTACACACCATTTGGTGCATTGTTCCACCATATGGAGTACACTCCACGTGTACTCCATTCACAGCACTACGCCACATCACCACTATGGCACACACGCCATATGGTGCATCGTTCCACCACATGGAATACACTCCACGTGTACTCCATCCACGGCACTACGCTACATCACTACTACTGCACATAAACTACAACCACACTTCATAGCACAACCTACAACTCTACACAGCACACTTCTCAACTACGCCCAACACTTCACATCACAGTCCACACCACCATACTACATAGCGAACCCTATAATACTAACAGCACAGTCCATAATTTAGTCAACTAGCTAGCATCTAATATAAATAGCGAGAGATAAAGAGTTATACCATCGACGGGGTAACCTGTGCGTAGCTCGCTAACCGTCACAGTCGATAACACCGGAAGGAACGTATAGGGTGGCTACACCGCGTACAGTGACTGTTTAGGCATTTGGATAGCTATGTGTGGTCTTGGAAGGGCCTAAGGTGGCCTTGATGATGTTGGCAAGGAGTGTATCATGGCGGATCTGGCTGTGTACAGCGATGGCCAGTCACGCGCAGTGACTATCCATCACGTGCAATGACTACCCACCACATAAAGTGGTGGTTTAGACTTAGGGCTAGGCTAGGGGAACTGTCGAATGAGCCATGGAGGCTCGGTGTTGGCGGCACGGTGGTCCGTGGTGGTGGAAAGGGGCTGGACGTGCATTGTGAGGGAGGGAGAAGCCGTGGGAGAGTGAGAGAGAGTGTGCGTGCATGGGGGACAGATCGGGGCCGTGGGTGGTCCAGTTGGCTTCGTGGTGGCTTGAGGGTGCCGGAGAGGGCGGTTACTCGCCGTGGGTGGCGGCGTACGGTGGTGGAGGGTGATAAACTCGTGCGTGAGAGAGAGGAACACTGGGAGGTGGAGGAGGGGCCTACTGATCGTGGGTTTAAGGGAGGAGGAATGGGGAGACCTGGGGAGTCTCATGGTGGTGTCCGGTGGCCACGCATGCCAGCCCTAAGGGGCTGCACAGTGCACCTGTGCATGGGTTTGCTTGTGCTCGTGCATGGGAGCGGTCGGCGGGGAGATGGAGGCCGGTACGGGTGAGCTCGCCAGAGGGAGAGGAGGAGCGAGCGTAGGGGAGCAAAGCCGGTACGGGTGAGCTCGCCAGAGGGAGAGGAGGCTGGTGGTGGTGGAGGTGAGGCTCGCTGGCGCAAGGCGGCGCCAAGCTGGGGCTGGAGCCATTTGGGCGAGAGAGGGGGGTCGCGTACTGGGCAATCCGAAGGAGAGAGGGAGGAGAGAGAGAGGGGAGGGAAAAGTGAAGGAGAAGAGAGAGGGCTGGGGTTTTATCCTAAAACCCATCCTTTGGGGGTCTATAAAATTATCTAACGGTGACCCTTAAATACTGAGTTGAAAATGCGTAAAAGCTAACTTAATTAAAAGTACTGAGAGGAATTAAGATAGAATATTATTTAAAATAATATTCCTTCATCATTTATAAAATAATGAAGTCTTACTTAAAATATTTAAGAGAATAAAACTATTAAATTAATTAAAGATTCCATCATTATTTAATCACATAATATTTTAAAAAACTGGAATCATTTATATAAAACGATTCCCCACAATTATAATATTTTTAGAGCTCTTCAAAGATATTATAATTGAGTTATTTAAAATATTATTCAGTTAAATAATAATAGGAATCTTCCATTTAAAATACACATAACTTTAAAACACAAAACTAGCTTTATAAATTACATAGTATCTTTTAAAACATGCCATCGGGGTCTGGCATGCATAACGAGGCTCTTAGACACTAGGGAGGAGCGGACAGGCTATCTCATCTGACGTAATTGCTTACCTTAGAAGGAAGGAAGAAGTAGGGTTTTACAGGACCCGAGCCAGAGGCTTCCGGCACATTAGCCTCCCCCAACTGCCACAAAGTTACGGCACGTCCTCGATGGACTCCAAGGAAGGACCCGAGCCAGAGGCTTCCAGCACATCAGCCTCCACCTATTTAGGAACTTAAGCTTCCTTTATGGGCCTTCAAATGCAGTGGAACCCAAGGAAGTTTCTTCAGTCTTTGAGGGCCCCTCGTCGATCTTGGGCTGAGCCTGGCCTATCCATCGGAGGACTTGGCTAGGATGCCCCCTTTAGAGAAGTAAGATAGGAGTCCACCTCTGGCTCAGGGGAGGATCGCATGGGAGGTGACAGGATCGACACCCGATCATTGCTTAGCTCCACGATGAAGGAGGAGCATTGGCCCACCCTCTCCCTATCATCAGGCATTGGGACTGCAAAGGAGAAGGGAACCCCAGCCCTAACACTTGGGAGAATTGAAGGAGCAGCATCTTCTCGACCGGTGGTCTCTAGGATAGAAGGAGATATAGGGGACCCCACAACTGCAGCCCCACAAGGGGCTAGTTGGATGAAGGCATTGAAGAAGGTAGCCCAGAAGACGTCATCATCTTCCTCCTCATCGATGATGAATGCCAACGGAACAGATGACCAAGTGAGTGTCGAGCGCTGCACCTAGGGGGAAAGTGGTTCCCCAGGTGGGGGGAACCAAGATCTCTAGATGCTTGGGCATTGTGCGCTGGGATCCCCCAGCCTCGCTCCTCCAAGCCTTATGGGGAAAGAGAGGCTAGTCCCTCTGGCTTCACTTTGGGACGCGCCCTCTCTACTCTGGGAGCCCTACCAGCCTCATCGGGAGCCAACTTTGGCCGCTTCCCCTATCACTAGCCGCGGGAGGAATCTAGTGATGCTTCTGAGCTCGGGGATATGAGGGGTCACTCAAGAAGTCCCTCCCAAGCATGTATGAGCGGTCAGGGATGGACAAGTAGCTCTTAATATTAACGTTGGACAGCACTGTGTCGGTCTCCTCATCGTAAGGGCGGGCCGATACCAAGGATAGCACTGTTTGTAGCCTCGTCTCCTCCCTCCGGGAAATATTAACGAACGAGCTCTTGGATAGAGGGACGTATGACCAATAGCCTAGACGGGAAACTCCTGGTGACCCTTTTCTCCCTTGGGGTACTCCCATCTTGAGCCTAAGATAAAGAAAAAATTATGGGACCAGTCTTTGATGTGCAAGTGGCGTAACTCAAGGTTGGCAATGCGCCTCCTGACTGTGCGTGCCTAGAAGCTGCACAAGCTCCCTTCGAGGCGTAGCATGCATTACACATACAAGAACTCCCAAGTTGTCAAGTCGAGATACTCTTTCGAACCGGGGCTAAGCACCCTCCGATAAATGATGCAATTGGACATTAAGAGCCACTAGGCATTCATATGGAGCTATGAGGAGGCCAACCCCAAGAAGCTGAGTACGTCACAAACGAGGCTGCAGAATGGGAAGTGAAGCTTGTTCACGAACATAAGGGGGTAGAGCGCCACACAGGCCGCCATCCCATCAGAATCCATGACAAGAACTCGACACCCTGGGACCTCCAGAACTAGCAATATAGGGATGCTGTACTTCGCCCTAAATGCCCGAAGGTCATTGGGGGAGACCAAAAACTCCCAGTTCTTTCCATGACAGGGAGAACAACTGTAAGGAACTTGCCCGAGGATGGTGCGACAAGGATGTTTAGAATTCTCACTACACGTGCGTACTCGAAATTCGTGGGGTATTGTGAAGGGAGTAATCCCTAGGGCTGGGCTAGGCCAAGGGCCAGGGAAAGGAAGTAGTTGGTAAACGCATACTGACTAGAGGAAGGAAGGCAGAATTTTCTGAGACCATTATTGGCCAACATTCAAGGACAACCTCTATCCTTATTCCCTAGCGTTCGGACAGGCCAAAGGGATGGACACTTGACCGGGGCCACGCTGCATTTTATAGGATGGAAACAGGCATGCCACGACAGGAAGTCATGCTGCATTTAATAGATCCTGAGACTAGGCATGCCACGACGTGTCTTCTTGTGTGTCAAAACAGCCACAATTAGGTCTAGCAAGTCTGTTGCACAGGAGGGAGATGGTAGGGACACTCGACCTAGTACAGAGCGGCACATGCACCATCTCCTTCCCAAGGATTGTCCCGACCAGGTATATATCTCCCTCAGTTAGGGGAGGGGTTCAAATACTTTAACACTTCAATTCTTTATTCTCCCAAGGAACTCACATTGACTTTAGCTTCAGAGGTGTTCCCTGCCACCCCAAAGCTCTCATTTTTCTCTAGTTGCAGGTGGACGAATTGGACCCTGTGGAGTTGCTCGGGTTGCGAAACTTGACTTCAACAAAGACCATTCCAGTGCTTTTTTTCACCATGCATAATTGAACCAACAATTAGGATAAGCACAAAAATAAAAGCTTCTATAAATACAGATATGCCCAATACATCAAAAGTCATTGCCCATGGATAAAGTTAGCCTTATGGGTGGGCTACATGGCAACAAATTATTAGAGACTATTTTCAGCCCTTTCATAGCGTCACCGATGAGAAGATTTTCTCTTAAATAAAAATTTTGTAATTTAAAATAGATGTGGAACTATGTTTTTTTTTTTTAGGAAAGACATAATTTCATTTCATCATAAACTGAAAAATTACACAGACTTTTCAGTCCAAATGACTTGCTGAATACAAAGGGGAACAAACTCCCACTAAACCATTAAATCATCAACATATCTTGCATATCTAGCAAGTGTGTGAACTACACCATTTGAAAATCTGTAAACATGCTCTATTGTGCAATTCTAAAATCTTTGCATCATCTATTGTACATCTAAAACCAGATTTCCCAACAATGAATCAGATTGTTGTAAGTCTTGAACTTCTTGCACCACTAAGAGAGAATCACTTTCAATGATCAAATGCTATAATCCAAGTGGTATACATAATTGTAAACCTCTAAAGATAGACAACAGTTCTATATCAGAAGATTCTTGAACTGCTACCTATCTTTTTGTTGTTGCCATTATGACCTCCCCTACACAGTCTCTAAGTACTGCACCAATTCCAACATATCCTTGTTCATGAAAAATGGCTCCATCAATATTAAGTTTAAAAGCACCTTGTGGTGGAAGCTGCCATTTAAATCTGGTATTCATGCTACCCCGAGATCTGTCATTTGCTACCTCAAAACTTTTCTGCAAACTCAAAACCTGGTTGAATATTTCCTCAGTAGAGAGCTTGTTGTCTTCAAATAGCCATTGATTTCTTCTATACCAGCTACTAAGAAAAATATTTCCAATGCTCCTTCTTTCTTGTTGTCTTGCACTTGTTTGGCTATGTCTTCAAAAGTTAGACTTGTATCATTAAATTGTAAATTTTGGAAAGAACTTCCTCCAACCTGTTAACAACTGGGGGCATTTATATAGAGCATGAATCGTGTCTTCAACTGATTTAGAACATAGTTGGCATATGTCATTCATCACAACCCTTTTCTTGCTCAGATTCAATTTTGTTGGCAGACCATTCCTGCAACCCCTCCAAGCAAATATTTTTACTTTGTTAGTTACTTTCAAGCTCCATAGGCTCTTCCAAAACTGCCTTTTTCTGCTGGCATTTGAGGTCTCTCCATGTGTATGCTCTTCCATACTTTTAAACATTTTATAAGCACTTTTAACACTAAACTTTCCACTTTTCTCCCTGTCCCAGATCATTTTATCTCGATGACTTGAGGGGCGTATGATCAGCTTTAAAACTGCATCTGCTGCTGTAGGAGGTAGCATTCTTTTGACTTTTTGAACATCCCACCATCTACTATGGGGATCAATCAGCTCATTAACTCTTTCATACCCTTCTCTTCTATGTATCTTTAAATCTTGGAAACTTGGAATCCAATAATCATTCCAAATATTTATTTCTTCCCCATTCCTAACTCTCCATCTACAACCTTGAGCCATTCTTGACTTCACTGACCATATCCCTTTCCTTGCATAAAAGCTATTATATCTCATTTTAGCTTCCAGAAAACTGTTGTTTGGAAAATATTTAGTCTTAAACACCTTATACAATAGGTTGTCTTCCATTTGCATGAGTCTCCATCCTTGCTTAGCAAGAAGTGTATCATTAAAACAACTCAGCTTTTTAACCCCATACCACCTGCACCTTTACTAGGCTTGCACATGTTTTGCCAACTAACCCAATATATTTTCTTCTTTTTTCTGACCCCACGAAAACTTTTCCATCATTTGTTCCAGCTCATTGCATAAAGAAATTGAGAGTTTAAAATAGCTCATAAAGTAAGTAAGGATGGATAGGGCCGCAGTTTTGATAAGCACTTTTTTCCACCTTGTGACAAGAGCTTCTCCTTCGAACATTGCAATTTTTTCCACATTCTATGCTTTATGTTTGAGAAGGCTTGGGTCTTAGATCTACCAATCATTGGTGGGAGCCCCAAATACTTATCATACTGCTGATATTCTTGAATATTCCAGTAGGACAGTATCTCTGCTTGAGTAGATAGATTAACATTTTTGCTAAACATCATTGATGTCTTGTCTCTATTAATTTTCTGACCTGATGCTTTCTCATAAGTCTCCAATATTCATTGCTTCATTTTCATTGAGAGTTGCCTTGCAAAAGAGTAGACTATCATCTGCAAATAGTAGATGACTCACTATAGGTGCACCTCGACATATTTTGATCCCTTTTATGTTACTGGACTGCTCGACTTGATTTAACAAGGAGACTAACCATTCAGTACAAAGTAGAAAAAGGTAGGGAGATAAAGGATCTCCCTGCCTAACTTCTCTTGATGGCAAAATAGGTCCCATAGATTCTCCATTTATCAAAATAAAGAATGAGACAGCCTGCACAAAAAGTATCACCAATTTGATCCACTTGATATCAAATCCCATCTGCCTCATAACTGCTTCCAAGTAATTCCATTCAAGCCTAACATAGGCTTTGCTCATATCCAGCTTCAAGAACATAAAACCCTCCTTTCCTGTTCTTTTTTTCTCAAGAAATCTATCATTTCATATACAACAAGAATGTTATATGAAATAATTCTACTGATACAAAAACACTTTGTGTGCTGGAAACAATTTCAGGTAGAATTAGTTTTAGCCTATATGTTAGAACTTTTGAAATTAATTTATAAACCACATTACACAAAATTATAGGTCTAAACTCTGATACTTTTTCTGGTTTTTTCATTTTTAGGACTAGAGTTATGAAAGTATGGTTTAAGGAAAGTGGAAAATGACCTTTATTTAGAGCTTGCACTACAACAATGGTGATTGAAGCTCCAACAATGTGCCAATACCTTTGATAGAAAATGGGCGCCATACCATATGGACCAGGAACTTTAGTTGGGTTCATTTGATGCAAAGCCTCCTCCACTTCTGCTGCAGTAAAAGTCTTGGTAAGATCTTGGTTCATTTCTCTTGTTACCTTTCCTTGCAAAGCAGATAAGAACTCCATGTTGCCTTCCTATGGATTTGTAGTGAATAGTTCTTGAAAATATTGCATAATCAGTTGATCCTTTGCTTCCCCTTCTTTCCATACCCCTTCCCCATCCTTCAATCTACTTATAAGATTCTTTTTTCTTTTATGAGAAGCTTTGTTATGAAATTTTTTTGTATTTTGATCCTTAGCTTTAAGCTACAAGGCCTTTGATCTTTGCCTCCAAATAATCACATTTCTTTCCAACCAGCACTGCACCTCCTTATGGGCTTCTTTAAAAGCATCTTTATTTAGATTAGTTGGATTAGCCTCTTGTAATCTCTATAACTTGTTTTTTGCTTGCTGCAACTGTCTTTGAACATTGCCAAAAGAAAGTTTGTTCCACTTTGTTAGATGTTCACTACACACAGATATTCTCCTCATGACATCATCCATACCACCTTGCCCATGATAACCAATCCAAGACCTCAAGATCACTTGCTCATAATCAGTAGCCTCAACCCACATTGCCTAAAACTTGAAAGGTTTTGGTCCTCTTCTAATAATGGCATCACCTTCTCTCTGCATTATGATTGGAATGTGATCTGAATGAGCAGCAAAACCATGTACCACTTTAGCAAATGGAAACATTTCTATCCACATATTATTGGAAAATATAATTCAAGTCTTTCATATATATTTCCCATTTGGTCTCGATTGTTCCACCAAGTAAATTTTTGACCAACATATCCTAAATCAAACAACTGACACTCATTGACAACATCCCTGAATTCCATCATTTGTCTCTTTGGTCTAACTCTTCCTCCATACTTCTCTTGTCTACATAAGGTCTCATTAAAATCTCCAAAACCTAACCAAGCATGATTGCCATTTCTTCTTAATGACTTGAGCAAGTCCTAGGTTTCATGTCTTCTAGCTGCAACAGGTTGCCCATACACTAGTCAACTGCCACTCTTTTCTGTCTCTTCCATCCTCCACTACCATAGCATCAATGTGACTGATTGAATAGCTACAAATGGACAAGTCCACCTCACTTTTCTACATCAAAGATAGACCACAACTATGGCCCACCCTATCCACAACCAAACAACCATG
The DNA here is from genome assembly GCA_029856935.1 of Cyclocarya paliurus. Taxonomy (NCBI): domain Eukaryota; kingdom Viridiplantae; phylum Streptophyta; class Magnoliopsida; order Fagales; family Juglandaceae; genus Cyclocarya; species Cyclocarya paliurus. Next base: position 10,716,861 of record CM056951.1, read on the forward strand.
GTAACCCAGTTGACACTTCAATCTTTCTATCTTTCTTCTTGTCAGTTTTGTTTCTTGTAAAAATAGGATCTCAGGACCTTCCTTCATGACCAGATCACGAAATGCTCTAACTCCACGTGGGTTCCCAAGCCCACAGGAGTTCTAGCTTATGATTTTCATGGCGTCCGATGGGGTTGAACATTAGCCTCCACTGATATCTTAAGTTGGTTGTCATGTTCATCCACAATCACCTTTCTTTGCTTGTCACCTCTTTTCATTTTGAGATGGGCTATTCTTAACAACATTAACTTCCTCAGTAGTAGCCTTCTTATTTCTCCTAGAGCATCTCTTAGCAGAATTAGTACTTTGCTTCTCCTGCACAACTGTTGGGCCTGCTCCACACATTCCTTTTTGGACCTTAGCAACTACTTTCTCCCATTCTACCTCAGGCCCACTAATATTCTCATCCATCATAGGCCTTATCATATTAGGATCTGTACCCATAGTTTCAGCATATTCTGTAACTGGTTCTTTCTTAGTATTTATTACACCAGTCACCTTTTATGATTTCTCTTAAATTTGCTCCCATAATGGATACTGATCTTTCTCATTCCAATCCTGATACCGTCCTTCCATATTTGAATAAGTAACGTCAACTTTCTCATTTAGTGAGATTCCATAATCCTCATTATTGACTTAATCCATATTGATTCCTTTGATAGTTTTTTCCTTTTTTCCAGCCTGCTGTTGCACCATTTCTGCGGCCTTATTAATGGTTCTTAATGGCCTCGAACTCCGATCACCATTCTCCCTTTGATCACAGTGTTGTTGCTCATTTCCTCCTCCACCTCCAGTGCGCATCCACTAGCCAAATGGGAAAACTTCTTCAGAGATTTGTTGCTTTTTAGTCTGTCATACACTTCAATCTTTGTGATTATGCCCCAGCTTACCACATAAATAACAAAAACTTGGCAAACATTCATAAACAAAACGTACCCAACATGATCCCTGAGAACTAAGATGAATGCACTTACCTCTCATAAGAGGCTTTGATATGTCTATCTTCACCCTGGTTCAAATGAACTCACCCCATGCAATTTCCCCTTGCTCCACATCAACATCCTCAATCATGCCGATACTTGCACCAAAGAGTCTAGCCACCTTTTCATTCATAGCCACCTTTTTTAATTTCTTTTTTGTTTAATAATTATGGAATTTAATTTTAGTGCATTTGTGTATTTTTTTATTTTTTAAAAACATCTAAAGATGTTTAAAAAATGTAAAAAGAAAAGCAAAAAAATTAAAATGTGTAATTTGTACTAGTGGGCATGCCCAACAGTCAAAGCTCTGCGACACACTAGCAGCACCCAAAAAACAATCAATCATTTTATTTTGTACAAAACCTTAAACTTCTCACATCTTGTCAATAAATACTTCAACCATCTCAATACATTCCTCACTTTTGTGACCAACTCATAAATATCTCTTGATCCATCCATCACAATAAGATTAAGAATTTGTGCAAAACATCACATATACATAAGTCATGAATGAATTTTTAAAGAATGACAATAAGAGATGCATGATATGAATACAAAATTATGAGTGGATGTGTAAGCCATAGTCATGAATAAGGTGTGGTCCATATGAGATTTGTTATTATATATTAAGTGGCCACCTCGTGATCATAAACAATGGAACTGAAGATGAATAAGTTATGAGCAAGTTAATCAAGCAGTTCTGGTCCTAATGGAATGACAACACTCTTTTACAGACACTATTGGGTCATTATTAAAAATGAAGTCATCATGGCGATTCAAAACTTTTTCCTTAATGGCAAAATGCTGAAACCAATGAACCATACTAATATTGCCATTATCCCAAAATGTCCCAATCCAAGCTCCCTTCACCACTATTGGCTAATCAGTTTGACAAATGTCATCTATAAAATTATTACAAAAATCTTGGCCAACAGGCTTAAAACCATGCTTTATAGAATAATTTCTCCCTTTCAAACTGCCTTTGTTCTTGGTTGCAACATTAAAGAAAATACATTAAAAGCTCATGAGCTATGCTACCATTTGATGAAAAAAATCTGAAAAAAAGAGGACAAAAGGCCATAAAGTTTGATATGGAAAAGACTTTCGATTATATAGAATGAGATTTTTTGTTCACTGTGATGAAGGTTGTGGGGTTTAGCAACAACTAGATCAATCTAATTAGAGAATGTGTGACAACAACATCCTTTTCTATCCTCATTAATGGATCTCGTAGAGGTTTTTTCAAGGTTCAAAGAGGACTTAGACGAGGTGACCCTCTATCGCCCTTTCTATTCATACTCAGCACGGAGGTGCTATCAAGAATCATTGCTCGATCTGAAGCTCAAGGTAAATTTGAAGGTATCTGCCTAAATAAATACTGCCTCCAATCTCTCATCTTCTTTTTGCGGATGATCTAATCATTTTTGACAAGGCTACGGAAAGTAGTGCTTTAATAGTTTCTAAAAATCTGGAAAAATATCAAGCTTGGTCGGGAAAAAAAAATCAATCTTAGCAAGACATCCATCTTCATCCCCAGAAATACCAACTCCTCCATCAAAGCTACAATCAACCGAATTCTGCCAGCCATCTTCAATCATAATGAAATATCTAGGTCTCCCTACCTCCTTCAACCATTCCAAAAAGGATAGCTTCTCAGTTTTAATGGAGAGAATCAATAACAAATTAGAAGGTTGGAAGTCGAACTTACTTTCGCAAGTTGGCAAAGCAATGCTGATTAGAATAGTAGCAAGTACGATCCCTTCATACAATGTTGATTAGAACAGTAGCAAGTACGGTCCCTTCATATCAAATGTTTTCTTTTATGCTACCAAAATCACTCTATAAGTCCCTGAATAAAAGCTTCAAAAATTTCTGGTGGGATTTCTCTAACAATCAGACTCATAGGCTAACTTTAAAGTCGTGGAAATCCATTTGTCAACAATCTGCGTAGTTGGGGACATTGAGAAAATGAGCACTCTTTTCGAGCCAGAGACAATTGCAGAAATCCAAAAAATTCACATTCCCTTGAGTAATTTGAGGTAGGATTCTATGATATGGACTCCCAACCATTCAAGAAAGTTGTTAGTGAAGACTGCTTATCACTTAGCAGTAAAAAACCCAGATATGATATTGCCACAAAAACTTCCCCACTTCCAAGTTCAAAAAAATCTGGAGTCTAAAAATCCACGATTGTCACAAGCTTCTACTCTGGAAAATAATTTGGAACATGCTCCTAGGAATCGACTGGAACTGGTGATCCCAAATCTTCAGCATGAAAAGTGTCCTTTTTGCAAGGAAGAGGACGAGACTCAACTCCATCTTTTTATTGAATGCCCTTTTGCTCGAATATTATGGCAACAAAGCTCCTAGCTTCTAAACCTTGATCTCTTGCAGCTAAACTCAATATCAGATTGGATTCTCCTTATAATCAACCTAGCGTCATTGGGACTAAATGACTCGGAAAAATATTATTTTGAATTCTTTGCGGTGATGATGCTAGATTTCATTTGGAGGCAGCGGAATGAGGTAGTCCATAACCAGACTTCCATCTCGATTAGAGAAGCAACAATCTAGCTGGCAAAAATTTATCAAGTCTACATACATGCATGGAGATTGAAATCAAAAGACCATCATTCACCAACGTGGATACCTCCACCACAGAACCATTGGAGCTTCTCTTTTGATGTCGCAATCAGAGACTCTTTTTCCACCGCTTCAACCATATTCAATACTCATTAGGCAATATTGTAGAAATATGGGCCTCTAAGAATTCAACTAGGGGTGAAAAAAAAAACTGATGAACCGGACAGGATCGGACCGAACTGATGGGTTTGGTCTAGTCCAGTACTCGTTTCATTTTTCTCAAAACTGGTCTTGTTCTAATTTTCTTTTTTCTAACACCGAACCGGATCGGACTAGATCAGACAGGTTCATATATATATTTTAATTTTTTATATTGTATAAAATATTTTTTATATATTATATATAATTTTTATATACAATATATAAAATTATATATAAAATAATTTTGTAGTATATGATAAATTACTAATTAATATAATATCAAATTTTAAAATCCTATATAAATAACTATATATTATCACTACAGTCTATTGTATTAATACTATATCACTATATATTATAATATACTCTAATATATCACTATATTATATATTATAGTATATATTATAATATATCACTATATATAATCTATAATACAATTATAATATACTACAATATATTATCACTATATTATTATGTACTATAATATGCTATATAATATACTAAAAAAAGTAGACCGAATCGGTAAAACTGAAAGTATCGATTTAGGGATGTAACCGATGTGGTATTGGTTTTTCAAATCTCACAACTGATATATACCGGTTCAGTCCAAAACTGGACCAAACCGGGCTCGTTACACTCTTAATTTCAACCACAAATCTTGTCATAACAGAGGCGTCATTTGCTCTTCTAGCTTCGTAAGTGGCAAAAAACTTTCGGAAGGGTCCATCTACTCTCAAAGGTGATGTGCAAATTGTTATTGATGCCATTAATATCAAAGCCCCCACATCGGCAATTAACTCCAATCATAAATGATATATATCTACCAAAACCCTTTTCAGAAGGGTCCATCTACTCTCAAAGGAGAGTAATTTAATTACATCGTTCTCAAAACCGATGTGCGCACTCAGTGGCGCAATAGGCAAATACCAATTTAATTTTTGGTTGTATATCCATTTCTAGTATTCCAGATTGTATCTTATATATAAATAGTGGAAAGAATCTTCCTTGAAACTATTTGTAATATGCTCTATTTTCTTAATATTAAGCATGCTTGGTTAGAAAAAAGAGAGTTAATCAAGCAGTTCTCTTTGATAATAAGAAGTGGGATCAGTGCACAACCTGTATACATAGGAGTAATAGTTTATATTAGCCACGAGGAAAGTGAATGATGGGGAGGTTAATGTGATAAAAGAATATATTGGCTGTTTCATATGTTATGTAAGTATAAGTGTTCATGTTTTCCAAGAAAAATCTATATTTAAATATGTTTACGATTTACTATTTATTCGACTTATTTTTGTTTATTTTTATGTTTTTAAATGTCCAAATAAGGAGGACAGTGTTGATGACTGATGAGTAGATAGGTCAGCCTTAGATGAGATGCAGATGAAAACTTCTAGTTTCGAATGATCATTAGTTATTTTACACAACAAATTGCTTTTATATTTTCATGTTTTTGGGCATTTTATTTCAGCTTACAAGATAATTTATGTTCTGTTTTAAATTATTGAGATTTCTATAAATGAGATAATTTTATTATATTAGATCTTTTAACTTATGTAAGTTGTCATATTTCACTAGCGTTCCTACACTTATGGGACATGAGTGTTACATATATAAAAATTGTTAGTTTGCCCTCGGGATTTGTTCCCTAGGTTTGACCTCTAGTGATGGTTTTACATATATTCCATCAAAACTTTGAATGTAGACCGGCAATTCATGATATCATTGCTCTTTCAACTTCAAGTTTTAAGAAAATAAGAGTAATCATAGTGCATATATATGGTGGCTAAATGCTATTATACGCGAATGTATTAATGCCCTCTGTTTAATACAAATATGTTGTGTCTTAATCATTATCTATTTTTTTTAATAATTTTATATACAATCACTTTTGTGTACTTCTTGAGCATTCTTATGATGTGATTGACTGTATTATTATTTTTTAAATATAAAGTAAATAATACATCTAATCACATTATCAGAGTGCACAATAAATATGTAAAATTGATTGTATATATTAGAATTCTTATTTTTTAAGAAACGGGAAAAGTCACAAGTGAAACAAAAAAAGAATCCTCTATTTTATAATGATATATTATTGGTTTAAAATAAGGAAAATGATTTGTTTAGTTTTAAGGTGGGTAAGTCTCGTATATTTTTTTAAGATAAGTTTGAGACTTATATAAAAAAAAGAGTTTTGCTATATACAATCATTTTTATGTACTCATTGAACATTTTATTGCTGTGATTAATCAAAATAGTTATTTTATATTAAAAAAATGATATAACCAACCATAATAGTAAAATGTATAAAAAATACATAAAAGTTGCCGTACATCAAATTTTTATAATAGTAAATAAAAGATGAGAAGCCCTTCAAAAAAACAAAAGAGCCCTTAAAAAAAAAAGAAAAAGAAAAAAAAAAGGAAGATGGGAGAGCATATTCGAATTCCCGAACGAACGAGCGTATCATAGGAAAAACAATACCGTATGGCGTATCGTAACATGCGTTAGGCAAGAGGCGATATTCGTCACCAACTGTTACATTAGCCCTGGAAGAAAAACAAAAAGACACGGAAACGATATGTATATTATTCATTATTGTTTTGAAATGCGGAAAGGAGATATTGTGCCGCTGCCAACAGCCAAACGTGCTCTCAGCTCTCTCTCTCCCCCCTTCACTCTTCTCCCTCTACTCCATTTTCTCGGCTTCTCATTTTCCTTCAATTTCAGTTCCCAGATTCTTGTTTCGTTTCTCAAATGCTGCACTGAAACGTTTCAGACGCATTCTTCAATTGTCAATATCGCCGTCTCGAAGTAGTCTTCTTCTTCGAGGTTTATTGATTTTAAATGGGAACGCTCACGGGCTGTAGTTTTACACCCGTGCTTTTCAATTTTTTGCTTTCAATCCCTCGTTCCGATGCATCCAGAGAGAGAATTCGATTCCCGGAGCTTAGAAAATCTAGGAAGTCATGTTTCTTGTGCAGAGAAAGTTTGTATAAGCTGAAGAGGACGGGTTCGTGGACGAATTTTGGTGAGTTTAGGTGTTTTAGTGCTAACAATGATAGTAATGACAATGGAGAGAGTAGTGACTCATCGAGAGATTCAAACGCGAAGGCAACAAAGACGGCACTGCCTGAACAACCCGCAGAAGAGTTCGATTCGGATAAAACGGCTCCCCCTGCTTCTGTTTCTTCAAGGGTATTGTTTTTACGTCTTAATTTAAATTTTATGTCCTATTTAAAAGTAATTGCGTACTTGTTGACTGGACCATGATTAGGCTGGCAATTCTTTTATAAATTTCCGTGCTGATTTCGAATCGAAAGTAAAGCTGAATTCTGAGTAAATTACAATTAACAACCACGGTCTTATGATTATTGTCTTCATTTTATTTTATGATACAGTTAGTTTATCTCTTAAGCTTTTAAATTAATTTGTTTCGTAAGATTCACATGGAAATGCTTTCCAAATGCTCAATTCAGTGTAGCCGTCGACCAGTAAAATGGCCAAATTGAAGTGCTTTACCGGAAAGTAATTATTGTAAGGAATTTCTATATATATATATATATATATTTACGTTTTAATTTAAATTTCTTTGTTATTTAAAAAATTACATGCTTATTGGCTGAACTGTGGTTAAAGCTTGGCCCTTTTTTCTATTTTCAAGATTGGTTGAATTTGACGCGATATTTGAATTGAATTCTGAGTTAAATTGAATGAGAGAACTCCTACATCTGCACAAGCTTTTTACAAAAAATAAATTGCACGCTGACTTGGCAAGTCTTAGACTCTCATTTCAACATAAAGTTAACTAAAAAATTCAACTCAATATAAATATGACTGACATATCAGCGTGTAAAATCACTTTTGTAGGATATTAGTGGAGACAAGTAATTCACTTTCCGTAATCTGCTTCTTGAAATGCCTCTAAGAGACCATTGGTTTCAACTAAGCCCCGATTTTCTATCTGCCAATGTTCCAAGGTTGGTGATTCTTATGTTGTGGGTGTAACTTCTCCTTTGCAAATTCCTAAACATATATACCACATAACGTGATGGCTAATGAAAATCAAATATATATAAAAAAATACGACCACAAACCGATGCATATTTCTAAAAGATGACTGCTGATGTGAGGATGTCCATGTTTACTTCTTCAGCCACCAAATATATCTCCAGTCAGACCAGTTTACAACTTCCAAGTTGACTCCTTTAAACTGATGGAACTCCTTGGACCAGAGAAGGTTGATCCTGCTGATGTAAAGTTGATTAAGGAAAAACTTTTTGGCTATTCTACATTCTGGGTTACCAAAGAAGAGCCGTTTGGAGACCTTGCTGAGGGCATCCTTTTCCTTGGGAATTTAAGGGGGAAGAGAGAAGAGGTGTTTGCCAAACTTCAGAGTCAGCTGGTTGAGGTCACTGGTCATAAATACAACCTTTTTATGGTCGAAGAACCCAATTCAGAAGGACCGGATCCTCGTGGTGGCCCACGTGTTAGCTTTGGATTGCTGCCAAAAGAGGTTTCAGAACCGGGGCCAACTACACTTTGGCAGTATGTGATTGCTCTCTTGTTATTCCTTCTAACTACTGGATCCTCTGTGGAGTTAGGAATTGCATCTCAGGTATACAATTTCATGTACAAGTTTACATCATAGTATTCTCCACTATATAGTAATTTCAAAATTCTCATGCTATGTATTTTAGGCTATCATGACGGTTCAACTATTTATTCGTTTGTCATTTTGGACATATACCATTGATCGCACATTTCTTTTTAAGCAGCTCAATCGACTTCCTCCAGAGGTAGTAAAGTACTTTACAGATCCAAATGCCACTGAACCACCAGATATGGAACTGCTATTTCCATTTGTGGAGTCAGCTTTGCCTTTAGCTTATGGTGTCTTGGGAGTTCTATTGTTTCATGTGAGCAAAAATCTTTTACTTTTTTGACTGTTATTGTAATATAGAGGCATGAAAAAAGTTTCCCATTGCATATTATAACATTTGTTATGCTTATCATGCAAATCGTAATCTACTTCTATTTTTTTTTGTTGATTTCTAGGGCTTAAATTACCTACCAAAGATTGTCCTATATATGCCTCCTTTTAAGTTAATTTGCATTGATTGCACACTAACATCTATTCCATTATCCGCTTGTGGCATTCAAATATATTATCATTTGGTCATTTTTACCCCTTAGTTCATGTGGCAAAGGGTGGGGCAGGTTTTGATCATTGGTGCAAAACCTACCTCTAAAAAACAACTACAAAATACTTCTTGATCTTTTTTATTTTTCATTGTTATTTATCTCGACTTTGCTGGTTGAAAATCATAATCTTTCTTAGTTAGCATGTGTGTCAGAATCCATTCCTCCTATTGGAACTGTATGGCTTGTTTAACAAGAAAAAGCTTTTTCTTGTATTTCTGTTTGAGTCTTGAGAAGTCCAATGGAATGAAAGGAATAAGAAGAAATAAATGAGTTGCGTGTTTTACTATTTTTAAAATTTGTTGATTGTTTAAAAAAATTAATTCTTCCACATGGTGGTCTACTGATTGCAACCTTTTTCTGTTAGTAATGGTAGGTGAAATAAATAGTGCAATACCCCAAATTAAGTATAGGAAGGTGGTGATGAGATCCCACATTGCTTGGAGGGTGAAGTTCTTGTCTTTTATAATAGTTCCAAGGGTTCCAATAATCCAATTATAAGCTTGACTGGTCATTTTGGGGTATGGGCTCAGTTGTTGCTTTGAGATTTCCTTGGGTCATTACAATAGTCATTTTGGAGTATAGGCCCAGATGTGACTTTGGACATTCTTACGGTTGTCACAAATGCTATAACCCTGCCAAGAGTGTGGGACTTGAGCTGTGTCTTTTATAATGATTTTAATGGGCTCCAATTGTAACCTTGACTAGTCATTTTGAGAGTATTTTCAAATGATGTTGCTTTGGGCTTTCCTTGGGTCGTTACAACTAGTCTAGGTTACAATTGGACTCTATTAGTATCATTATAAATGGCAAGAATTTCTCCCTCTTAACAATGTGGGATTCCCAATTACCACTTTCTTATACTGAATGCCGAGTATTATAGGTAGTGAAAGGGTCCTAACACAGTAACTCTTAGTGCAGGGTTTATTTTTTAAAAAAATTGCACATGGAGCGAATATTAAATGGGCCATATCATAGAGGGGTCGGACCTAAAACTCCTTTCTGATTTCTCTGCAAGTATCCACATATTGATTGTGTACGTTCTCTTCGAGTATAAAAATTCCTAGTCCATCTGAAACCACATATTTGAAAGCCACAGAAAAGCATTGGGGGATCACATTTGGTACCTAATTTTGATATTGCATGTGTCTATGGACACATGCTATTGTAGATTGACGATTTTCTATTTCAAATAGTTTACGAGTAGTGCATATTAGTTTACAATATTTTGATTGGAGAATCTAATTGCCAGTACCGACACTGGAAAATGTGGTAACTGCTGGATTTTCACCCTGAGTTTGGAACAGGTGGTAGGGTGTGGTTTGGGATAGTCTTATGTTTGAAAAGTGGTACAGATTTTTATTTCACCCATTCAATGTTGCAAGCTCCATCAAAAGCCATCTATTTTGAGTTGTCTAACTACAGAAGGGTGTGACATTTACATCTTCTCTAACTCTGAAATATGCTAGCAATAACTACAGATTTTGACTAAAAGATATAATCATACCGTGTATGTGTTTTCAATTATTGGAAATCTCATTATCAAGCATGAGTTTATGGATTTATCAACTTTTGTTTGAATTATTTCTTTATTATCTTCTTGAGGATATTACATTCCCAATTTTGGTTAGATTTTTTATTTTGATTGTTTTGTTTTGTTTTATTTCTACATGATGGCCTATCTCTTCTATCATGGCCTGCTTATTTTTTCATGAAAAGCAAACATGAGATATCAAATCCTGTCCTTCGTGATTGTGTGCAGGAAGTTGGGCATTTTCTGGCTGCTTTTCCAAAGAAAGTACAGCTCAGCATTCCTTTTTTCATTCCCAACATTACCCTTGGCAGCTTCGGTGCAATTACTCAAGTGAGTATATTTTATTAATTTGGTATGCCAGTTCCATATCTGAATGCAGTAAGTGGAGGAAGCTCTATTCTGGGGGTGTAACAAGATTTGAGTGGGGTCTTCATTTTTTAGTTTATTTCTCTTGTGGGTTTGGGGGGGGGGGGGGTTTCAATGTGATTTTATATGATTGGGTCAATGATGCACAAATGATTTTGCATGCTTGTTCAGTTTTTGTTTTCCTTTTCTAAAGATATTTGAGTAATGCTAGTCTCATGTATGGAAGGAAGTCTCTTTATGACCCAGGAAAGTGTTTGAGCGTTTATTATCTGGGCATTGGACGGTTATTCAACTAGTCATTACCATTTTCCATAACTCCGCGGACACATCCAACATTGAAAGGTTATTTGACATGGTCAATACCAATTCCCTTATGTCGCCAATCACATCCAGCAATAAAGGGTTCTTTAACATGATCTAGGCCAATACTCATGGAACATTTTTCTGCCATCTTTCAAGTTCATCAAGAATCTTGCTTAAAAGTTAAATGTTTTCTTTCATAATTTTGTCTAGTGTGTTGTTGTAAGATAGCACAGAATGCCTTACATCCATGGGCGTTCGCATGACTATCGGAGTCAGTGGTGAGACTTGTAGTGATCCCACAACTCGTGGTGGCATCACAGTTAAATCCCTTGTGATGATTGATTAATTGGTGGCCAGTTTTTTATGCTCATAGTTGGTGTTATGACTTTGAAGTTGTGACTGTGAGGTTGGTCCTGTGAAACTGGTGAGTCTATAGAAAATTTGAAGGTTTGGTTGGTGGCAAAAGGGTGTACGCAGAACTATAGTATTGATTCTTCTCTTCGGTTGCTAAACTCTCCTCCTTTAGGGCATTTGTTTCTCACGTTTTTCACCTTCATTCGCCCATATTTCAGTTCGATGTGAAGAATGCTTTCCTACCCGGTGACTTGCTTGAGGAAGTCTGCATAGGGTAACCCCTACGAGTTTTTTTTTTTTGCCTAGAGGGCATTGGGATAGCTTGTGCAAGGGTATGGTTTAGAAATTTCTCTAATTATTGTTATAGATTGACTCTCAAATATGCCAGACAAGGTTATTTAGTATCACATTTATTATGATGCAAGTTTCATTCTTTTCTTAGTTATATGGTGATATTGTGATTAATAGAAATGGTTCTAGGGGTGGTGTCAGGTTGAAATAATTTTTTGCGACAGCGATACTTTCAGGGCCTCTGGTGCCAATCAAAAAAAAGAAAAGAAAAGAAAAAGTGTGATCAATCTATTAGAGGACACAGATATGCTGGATGCTCATCCTGAGTTATGATGGATGAATGGGAGTTATTTGAAGATCCTAGCAGATCGCTGACTAGTTGGAAAGTTGAACTAGCGTACAATCAACAGACCTGATATTTTGGATGCCATTAGTGTAGTGAGCCAGATTGTGATAGTCCCTAAATTTCTTTTGATTTAAGGGTACGCTTGGATGTATGGTAAGATCATGAATGGTAGAGATATGTTTATGAATAGTTGTAAATCTTATAAAGATGAGGTTTTGAAATGTTTGATGAATGGTGAAAAAATATTTTATTTTTAATATAATAAATAAAATAAAATAAAATATTTATATATATAAAAAAGGGTTTGATGGTTTTTGTGGTAGCCGCCCTGTGATGGTTGCCACCACTGGTGGAGAGTTTGGCCAACATGGGCGGTTAGACTCTTGGCCGCAACGGGGTAGTCCAAACCGGGCTGCCTTTGGCCGCGATGGCCCTTTGCGGCCAGAGTGTCTGACCACTACTAAATGGCCTGGATCAGCTGCCCATTGTGGGCATAGTGTCTGGCCGGCACGGAGCAACCTAGATAAGGCTGCCCGTGGCAACCAGAAAACCCTGGCCACCACGGGCTAAAATACATATGTCTTTTTTATAAATATGATTTAAAAGAATAAAATTTTGTGTTTTTGAAAGATTTTTAAAAATTTGAGTAAGATGATTTTATGTTTGTATGTTTTGGGAATGAAGTGAGATGAGATGAGAAAATATTTCATGGTTTTTGGCTTCCCAAACATTGCCTTAGTTATCTTTGGGAACTTCAGGGCTCGGATTGGGTACCAAGTGGAAGGTTTCTCTGATGCTAATTGGGTAGGATCGTCTTTAGATGCAAGACATACCACTAGATGTTGCACCTTTCTGTGAGGTAATTTGGTTACATGAAAAGTAAGAAACAAATAGTTATATAGTGGTAGAATGCAAAAGTTGAGGTACAGATGACTCACACCACTAGATAATCTTCCAGTTCCAACTCCTATTCTTTTATCTTGTGGCAATCAAGTTGCTTCCAATTATGCAGTTCATTAAAGGCTAAAGCATATTGAAGTTGACTATCACTTTGCTCGAGATAAAATACTCAATATTAACTTGGAGTATATCAAACATCTTTGTGTGTGGGTGTGCATATATACATAAGATTGGAGTGTATATCTACATAGATGGAAATCTGATTATTAACTTGCTTATCTATATGTGTGTTGTGTATAATACCATTGTGTCTTAATTAGATTGGAGTATATCAAACACAGTAATGTCCCCTTCTAGAAACAATGTGAAAAATCGAGTGATGCATACATACATAGTTATTGATTTGTTCCTCAAGTAGAGAGTTTGGAAACAGGGAGTTTGGATACTTCATTGACTAGGGCAGTCTTTACTAGAATAAGTTTGAATAACATCAGTGTCTCAAATATATGCATTATGAGCTTCTTAGCTATTAGCTTATTAACTAGGGATGCTTGGATTGGTCATGCTTTATAGGGCTGAGCAGAAATCCGACTCCAATCCGATTCTGCTCCGACTCAGACAAAATGGAGTTGGAGTCTTTTTCAATTTTTAAGTCAGAGTCGGAGGTGTTGCTGGACCGACTTCGACTCTGACTCTGACTCTGACTTTGCCCTCCATATCTGACTCTGATTCCGACTCCGATATTGTACGTATGTTATAAAAAATATGTATTTATTTATATATTTATCATATATACTAGTAACTAGTATATTTATATAGTTATATAACTAGAACTTATATGGTTAAATTCAATAATATGAGCTACTTATTATAAAATAATATACTTATACTATAATATGAATAAACTAATAATAGTTTAGTATATGTAAACATCATAGTATTACTACCACACATAATCAAGTATAGAAATAAGTTAGACACTAATATTGAAATAAGCCTAGTATAATAAGTTAATAATACAAAATACTAATTTATTAAAGTATAATAACATGTAATTAGACACTAGGAAGTCTAGTATATGATTAAGTTAGAAACAAGTTAGACATTAGAGTCACTTCTTTTTTGGTAGGGGAAACTTTTCACCCATACAACATCTCCTATTTTCATTTTTCACCATAAAGTACCAAAGATTTCAATTTGCACCATAAATTGCCAACATTTCTCAATTTGCACCCTTAATTTTAAATCTGACCATTGTACAATGCATGTTCTCTTACTTAATTGTGTTCTCTCCGTACACTTCTCACTGGTGATGATTTCTAGTTCTTATCTATGAGATTATCATGGGTTTCATGAAGTTGATTCTTATAGAATCTATAGTTCTTGAATTGTCTGAGGAAGGTAGCCGATGGATTCACATAACAGAGAGAAGTTGGAAGGTTATGAAAGCATTGGTCCTGGAGATGTTCATGGTGAATTGGTTCATTAGAGCCCTTGAGGAATGTTCATATGGTGATAAAAAAAGAGTTCTTTGCAACGTCAAGGGATGGTCATATAAGCTACATTGCTCAGAGATGTTCCAATGCTCGGGGGGGGAAGGGTGGAAAAAAATGGTGGTTGCACTACAGGAAGCTTACAATAGCTTGGAGAAGGGGAGAAAGGTTGGGTTGTTAAGGTTTCAAAACTCAAACCAGAAAGTGTTGATGACCACTTTGCCTAAGTCCTATGCAGAGGTGGTCTGGTCATCAGGACTTGCTGCCGGCAGTCAAGAAATGATAATGAGGGCTAGGCGAGATGCAGTAGTATCGAAACCAAGGGTGGAGGGTAATTCTAGGTATTCAAAAGTAAAAGAGATAGCCGTTGAGGGAGAAGGACGGAGACGTGCGCCACATGCTCCAGTTTGCAGAAATAACGCTGAAATGGTAGGTAGCTCTCTAACCGAGAGAGGACGTGAGGAGAGGGAAGAAGATCTTTCCCTTCTTAAACAAGATCTGTTATGGTTAAGCATTTTGGTCAACAACATGATTCAACTAGTGGATAACACTAGATTGGGCTTGGGCCTGAGCTCGTCGTCCTCAGGCTTGGGCAAAGGTGGGCCGAGTAAGAATAGGCTGGGTCAGGAGAGGCATTTCACTCAGGCCGAGAAAGGCAAAGCTATAGCCCAGCCCAATATCTGGCGGGCTATACCCCCAAGGCCTCCCGAAACGGGCTTTGTGCATGTTACTGGCAAGGACATGCCGACGTCGTCCAATCACCGGCTGGCAACCACACAGAACCCATCGCCAGGACCCGGCGATCCAGTGGGTGGGCCTTTGGTCGACCCATTGCCGGATTTGATGCCGCCTACAGAGATTGAAGCCAAGTTTGGTTGTTTCGGATCAACAAGGGGCCTGCGAATCACGGAAAAGAGACAAACCCCACCGTAGGGACCAGGTGTGACCTGGAGGGTGGGCCTCTAGTTGAACCATCACCAGAGTTGACGTCGACGACGAAGATTGAAGCTGAGATTGCTTGTTTTGGTTGTACGAGGGGCCTGCGAGTCACGAAAAACAGACAGGACCCATTGCTTGGACCAGGGGACCTGGTCGGTGGGCCTCTTGTCGACTGTGTACTCGAGTTGACGTCGCCGATGGTGTTAGAAACCGAAAATGTCCATTTTGAACGTACGAAGGGTTCCCGAACAGAGGAAGAGGGCCAGAGTTAGCTGGCAACCTTCTCTGACGCAGCTGAAAATCCTATGCCTAATGTACTTGCACCGGAGCCTCCAATGGACACTGAGATGCCGATGGGGGACATTTCTGAGGGTGACAACCAAACTAATGCGGCACATTGGTTACATTCAGAGTTTCTGAACACAATAATAACGAGGGGGAGTTCGAGATGGCGGAGGTAGCAGCAAGTAGGAATATGGGAGCTGATGATCATTAGGTTGAGCCTACTCCATTGAATTTAATGTCCCCACTGAAAGAACAAATAGCATCTGATTGGGTTTTACTTAAAGCCAAGGAGATTCAATTGTGTGTCGGGTTCCCATGTTTCGGTTATGAAGATCAGTTCTTGGCCTTACTTGCTGCCATTGAAGCTGGGCAGTCCAATGCATCCATGAAGAGCCATTCAGCCAAGAAAAGGGAAAGGGAATTACAGTGACTTACTTGTTCGGTAAATTATGAAGGAAGTGCGAGTCATGATGGGACGAAGGGTAGGGCAAAATCAGTGGTTTTATGAAGCTCAAAATAGTCTTGTGGAATGTAAGGGGGTTGAACGATTTAGAGAAGCACATCATAGTACCAAAACAGCTTCGTAGTTGGAGAGTGGATGTTGTATGTTTACAAGAGTCAAAACTGGAACTCATCTCCCATAACATCATACAGAGTTTGTGGAATTGTTGTCATGTGGGGTGGTCGTATTTGCCGTCTAAGGGGGCTTCAGGAGGCATCTTGGTAATGTGGGATAAAATGGTAGTGGAAAAAACAGATGAGTGTGTGGGGGATTATATGGTGGCTACTTCTTTCGCGAATGTGGAAGATAGGTATCAATGGTCCTTTGCCAGTGTTTATGGTCCCAATACTAATATTGAGAGAAGAGGCATGTGGGATGAATTGGCTGGTCTTTGTAGCTTATGGAGCCTCCCTTGGTGCATTGGGGGAGATTTTAACATCGCTCGCTTCCCAAGTGAACGAATAGGAGGTCCTAGCTCTAGGTTGGAAATGATGGTTTTTTAGACTTTATTTATGAGCAAGATCTTCTGGATAATCCTCTAGTGGGTGGCACATTCACATGGTCCAGTAATAGAGAACATCCAACTTGGTCAAGACTTGATAGATCATTTCGCCCGATTGGGAAGCACATTTTCCGGATCTAATCCAAGAATGGCTTCCAAGGTTATGTTCGGATCACTTCCCCCATTCTCATTGATTGTGGATGCATACATGGAGGTAAAAGATATTTCAAGTTTGTGAACATGTGGCTGAAATCCAAAGGCTTTGTTGAGCGAGTTAGACAATGGTGGTCGTCCTATCTCATACAAGGCAACCCGAGTTATGTGCTGGCTTGTAAGTTAAAGGCTCTCAAGGAGGACTTAAAGATGTGGAATGAGCAAACATTTGGGAATGTGGAACACCGAAAGAAGTCCCTCCTCGACGAATTACAAGGTTTGGGGGACGTGGAGGAGGAGGGGGGGCTTTCAGATGAAGAAAGGCTCTCAAAAAGCAAGTCACCTCGGATATTGAAAGGATGGCTTTAATGGAAGAGATCTCATGGAGAAAAAAATCGAGGGCTTTATGGCTAAAAGAAGGGGATAAATGCACCAAGTTTTTCCATCGCATGGCTAATTCGCATAGAAGACACAATATCATTGAGTCCATATTGGTAGATGGGAGGATTACATCAAGTCCGTCTGAGATTACAAATCATATTACAACTACTATGCACAACTACTTTGAGAACAATTTTCTTGGAGACCTTGTTTGAATGGCCTTATTTTTGAGTCGATCGATCAGCAAGAAACAAGTTGTGAGAGGCCTTTCGAGGAGGTGGAGATTTGCAAGGTGGTGAGAAGTATGGCTGGTGACAAAGCTCTGGGTCCTGATGGGTTCACTATGGCCTTTTTTAAGGCATGTTGGGAGGTTTAAAGACAACATCATGAGCTTCTTCCAAGAGTTTCATGAACGAGGTATTTTTGAAAAAACCCTTAATGCTACTTTCATTACTCTTATCCCAAAGAAGCCTAGGGTGATGGAGATTAAGGACTTTCGTCCTATTCGCTTGGTGAGTGGAATGTACAAAATCATTTCAAAGGTATTGGCTATCTGATTGAGTACGGTATTGGAGAAGATCATATCCAAGCACTAAAATGCATTCATCCGAGGTCGCAAATCCTTGACTTGGTTCTCATTGCCAATGAATGCTTGGAGAGTCGTATCAAGTTGGGTGACCCGGGTTATTATGCAAACTTGACATGGAGAAGGCATATGATCGTGTAAACTAGAATTTTTTGTTACAGATGCTCAAGAGGTGTGGACTTGGAGTGAGATGGTGCTCTTGGATCAAATTTTGCATCTCCACCATACATTTCTCTATCTTGGTGAATGGTACCCCAATGGGTTTCTTTGGAAGTTCAAGGGGTTTGAGGCAAGGTGATCCTCTATCCCCATTATTCTTTGTTTTCATAGTGGAAGCTTTTAGTAAAATGATCGTAGGTCTTGTGGAAGGTGGATTTTTATCTAGATTTGTCGTAGAGGAGGCAAGAATCGACACACTTGAGATGACTCACCTCTTATTTGTAGATGATACTCTTCTTTTGTGGGGCTAGTCATAATCATATTCAAGCCTTGCGAGCTCTTTTACTTTGCTTTGAAGCGGCTTCAGGTTTGAAAGTGAATCTTGTCAAATCAGAATTAGTTTCGGTGGGAAATGTTTCAAGTGTTTTGAGCTTGGCCAATATGCTGGGATGCAAAGTCTCCACCTTGCGAATGAAGTATCTTGGTCTTCCATTGGGTGCATCCTTTAAATCATTGCTTATTTGGGATGGAGCGTTGGAAAAAATGGAGCGTAAACTGGTGAGTTGGAAGATGATGTATTTGTCCAAAGGTGGTAGAGTTGCGTTGATAAAACGTACCCTATCCAACCTGCCGACAAACTTCTTATCTTTATTTCCAATACCATGCAAAGTGGCTCACCAGATAGAGAAATCGCAAAGAGACTTACTATGGGGGGAATAGACGAAGAATTCAAGTTTCATTTCGTGAATTGGGCTACGGTTTGTACCCCTATATGAGAAGGTGGGCTGAGAATTCGGAATTTGTTGGTTTTCAACAAGGCTTTATTGGTAAATGGCTGTGGAGATACCACGCAAAGAGGGGAGCTTTATGGAGGGTGATTATAGAGTTAAAATATGGTGGAGTGTGGGGAGGATTGTGCTCGAATGAGGTGAGTGGATCACATGGGGTGGGGCTTTGGAAACAAATAAGAAGAGGCTGGACCAATCTTCATCAATACACACGTTTTGCAATTGGGGTGTTCCAGAATTAAATTTTGGAATGACCTATGGTGTGGAGATCGAATCCTCAAAGAAGCCTACCTAACACCATATGGTATCGCCCTAAGAAAGGAGGCTTCTATAGCAGAGCTCATGGATCTCTCTATTGGCTCTCCTCAGTGGAATATCACTTTCCTTAGAGCTGCCCAAGATTGGGAAATCGACACATTTACAGATTTCTTTAACCTTTTGTATACTTGTAGAGTGATTGGAGGAGTAGATAAGATTATGTGGTCACAATCCAAGAAGGGGAATTTTACTGTACAGTCATACTACAAGTCCCTCATGACACATTCTACAAGAACATTTACCATGGAAGAACATATGGAAGACTAAGGCCCCGTTTGGACAAGAAGTGTTTCATCTCATCTCATCATTACAACTTTTCTAAATTTCCACCCAAAATATAATAAACAATTCAACTTTTCAAATCCCAAAATAATAATAATATCAAAAAATAATATTCTAACAATACTTTATTCAACTTTCAACTTTCATCTCAACTTACTATCCAAACGGCACCTAAAGCACCCCTAAAAGCTTTTTTCTTTTTATTTTTTATGGACAACTTCACTAGGGAAGATTCTTACCTTAGATAATCGAAGAAAACACCAATTGATGGTATTGGATTGGTGCTATATGTGTAAGAAAAAGTGGGGAGTTTGTGGATTAACTATTATTGCATTGTGATGTAGCCATGAGCTTATGGAATGATATCTTTGCTAGAGTGGGACTTGTTTGGGTAATGCCAAGAAGGGTTGTTGACTTTTTGGCCAGTTGGCAAGGCATTCAAGGTAATTCTCAAATCGCAGCAATGTGGAAGATGATACCGATTGGCCTATGGTGGTGCATATGGATGGAGAGGAATGGTCGGAGTTTTGAGGATCGTGAACAGATAATGGATGAGATTAGAACTTTTTTTCTTGTATATGTCCCGTGTACTTGGCTTCGCCTATATTTAATAAAATTCCTATTTACTGATAAAAAAAAAGTTAGACATTAGTATAATAACATTTAATTAGACACTCTAGTGTAAGTCTTGTATAGAAATAAATTAGACATTAGTATAGAAATAACTAATAAGTCTAGTATAAAAAGTTTATAACACAATACTAATTTACTAAAGTATAATAACATGTAATTAGACACTAGAAATCAGTTATAAATAATTTAGACACTAGTATAATATAATAACATGTAGTACTATAGTATAATAGCATGTAATTAGATGCCAGAAATAATATGTAAAACTTTAGTATGATAAAATGTAAGTAGACAGTATAGTATAAGTCTAGTATAAAAATAAGTTAGATAATTAGTATAGAAGTAAATTAGCAGTGAATGATTTATTTTAGTTTTTAATTTTTGGAAAAACTAAAATTTGAAAGCCCACAATTTTGTTTTTTTTTTGAAAAGTGGGCTAAATATGAAGTTAAAAAAGAGTCCAAAACAAGCCCAAATCTGACTCCACTCCTACAAGTTGGAGTTGGAGTCGGAGTCGGATTTGAGCCTACACAAGTCGGAGTTCGGTGCTCACCCCTAATGCTTTATGTGTATCATATGATGGTGATGAAATGATGTGACATTTTTCCATTTCAACCCGTCTATGGCTAGATGTACAAGATGTGACTTTTTGGTTATGGAAGATCATTTTTTTACATTTAATTAGTCTCTGACTCTCTGGTTCTTAGTCAAAACTTTTTTTCTTGACTTTATGCAATATGAATTTGTGGCCAGGGATTTTGCTATATATATATATATATAGATTTTTTTAACCAATAAAAAAAAAATATATAAACATTTTTGGCACAAATGGCGCCCTATATATAGATAAGCAAAGATCCAAAACAGATATAAAAACAGATAAACAAATATAGAAAAATGTTGATATATTTTATACACCTCCAATGCCTTTTAGGCCTAATGGCACTTCAATCCACTTGTAAGATTACTGTGGTCAGGGTTTCTAATCCCGCTGGATGCCTGAGGTAATTACTAAACAAAAAGGGAGAGAAGTGTCTATACTGATACTGCTAATGATTAGTATGGTTGATACAATAGATGGAACTTTCTACCAGTGCAGTCTAGAGTTCTCTATGTGGATATTTGCTGCTTATCAACTATTAATTGGTGCAGTTCAAATCTATTCTTCCTGATCGAAGTACAAAAGTAGACATATCAATTGCTGGTCCATTTGCTGGTGCCGCACTGTCTTTATCAATGTTTGCTGTTGGGCTATTGCTCTCCTTAAATCAAGATGCTGCGGGAGATTTTGTGCAGGTTCCAAGCATGTTGTTTCAAGGTTCTTTGCTTCTTGGACTCGTCAGTAGAGCCACTCTTGGTTATGCGTATGTCCCTTGCTTGCATACATGGTTTTGTTGAACTGATAACCTTTATGATATGCAAATTAAGAAGATATTCATAGATTCATTGGTGGTGATGCACATTTTGATTAATCTAATAAATGCCACCAAGGGTCTCATGAATTCTCATTGAGTCAGTGATTAGATCATTTAATTTCATTTGCATTTCTTGTCATGTAACATTTTGGTGATGTGTTGACATTATCATTGTGCAGAGCCATGCATGCTGCAACAGTTTCGATTCATCCTCTTGTGATTGCAGGATGGTAAGCAACCATTCATGGACTATCTTATTGTCTTTATAGAGATGTATTGTGCAATTAATCATGATCACAGTAAATACCACAAAACAATCACACGCAGACAGTTAAATTTAAATTGTTCTTCTTTACTTGGCTGGCCAGTGGTTCTTCTCTCCTCACTCATGCTTCACAAAGGGCATAATAGACCAATAATATATTGCTTCTTAGTTGTGGCTAAAACAAGAACTGGAGAAAGCTTCCTATAGTCAGCAAGAAAAACAAATTTGGCTTGGATAAGAAGTGCATCTAAGAAGTGCAACTAAAGCACTCCTTTCTTAACTAGGAAATTCTGAAATCCCCTGTGAGAATCAGCTTTGAATTAAAACAATGTGCAGATTACTTACCATACAAACTGTTGCAGGTGTGGCTTGACAACATCAGCTTTCAATATGCTACCAGTGGGATGCCTTGATGGTGGAAGAGCCGTGCAGGTATTCTACATAATTTCTTGGGATTTTTAATTGGGAAATCTGCATTTTAATGCTTGTTTATAAATCTAAGGCCACTACAAAGATTATGCACCCATGGGATAATACATTCCAAATTTGTGCTGTGATGATTGGCAATAATTTATCGAAGAATTGATATGAGTAACAGAATTTATATATATATATATATATATATATATATATATTTGCTGAGGTGGAGATTTTCTTTAGGATACGAGAAATCAAAAGTAATATTACTAGAGATATATTTGACCAAATTGATGTGTTAATTTGATCTATTTCTTTGAAAATGGTGTAAAAAGATGCACACATGCTTATGCATCAATTGCCAGTTTTGCCAGTAACAAGTTACATATGGTATATATACAAAATTTTCTGGCCAAAAATCAATTCTCTAATTATCATTTCACCTCTTTGACTATGAGTCAATTAAATTCTACTGCAATCTTGAGCTGAAAGTTTCTAAATCCACATTTTTCCTTTTGCAAACATATAGTGTGGTTCATGATTGAGGCGCTTAAAAGATGCAAAAACGGGAACTAGCTTTTTTACTAATCTACAGAGGCAAAAACGAAACACTCAGCAATGACAAACTATAATATAGCAGAAGAAAGAGCAAGATTGAAGTGGAACTGTAAAAGATAAACTTTTCAGCTAAAGTTACCAAAAAAAAAAAGATGTAAATTTCCATATATTATAAGATAAGAAAAGCTGTGCACTACTCAAAAGAGGCTGTTTACGGTAGCCCTCAGCAATGCTAACCGTAACTATCCTAGCTTGTCAAAGGCACATTAATTCATATATTACACTAAAAAAGACATTATAACATAGAATAACATAAACACAGGATGTAGCGAAGGCATAAAGAGTGGACTTGCTAGTGGGCTGCTTCAAAGTAGTCCTTTGCTTTGGACTTGGAGGCTCCTGCATCAATTAATAGGTGGGATCCAATCAGTGTAGGTTCCATCCTAACGATGTCACTACTGTTATCCTTTTATCTTATAGTGATCAATGGACATCTCTTTGGTATCCATACAAATTCCTACAAAAATCTCTCTCAGTACAACTTGTGGATTGACTAGAACTATTGTTGTAGATGTTCCTACCTCCTGTGGGGCTGGGGGGAGAGATTGATTCTTTTTTGTGTGCCTGGATGTGGCACCCCGTTCCTCATGAAGGTCTAGGTGAGGATCCGTAGTCGTTGGTTAGCACCCAAGAGGGAAATATATATATCTATGAAATCGCAACAGAAATTTAGGCTGAATACGTTGTAGTGACCGGAATACTAAACTTCACAACAGAAGGGGCCTCTCACCCAGCATTAAATCCCGAGATATTACATCATCCAAATGTACATAAAGTTAGTCGCTATAAGGTGGCAGACTGATTACAAGTAGTCACTTGACTTAACATTGTATATCCAACAGAAGGTACACGGTAATTATGGTGGCTATTGATCTCTGTACTCAGGACTTGGGCAGGTTTGACTTTTCTTCCTCAAGTATCACACTATGATCTGGATCTGCATAAAAATCTATGGTCCTAAGAATGAAACCATAGGTAGGTTAGGCAACTATGACAAGACTGCTAATGAGAAGATGCTATGAACACTTTCATGAAAAGATTGGATGGGCACGTATATGCGTGGCGAGAAATCACCCTCTCAGATAACACATATCCATACATAGGCATGGCGAGGAATCACCCTTTGAGGACGTTGCCCTTTACTCTTATGCAAAGTATAGAAACACATTAGTATTAATATGAGGAGGAATAATCCATCTCCAACACAAGTATAAAACCTCCTAAAAATCATTATTCGGCCTGTTTCAGCCCCAGTAACATTCTTCCACCACACAGGTGCTTATCACATAGATATTCGTCACACAGAGATACTTGTTGCATTGAGGATGCTTCTACCCGGCCAACCAACTTGAGGACACCAACATGTGGTACGCTGGGGGATCTATATCTCGACTATCAGGTGAGGCCATGTACAACATTGTTCTAGCCCAATCCTCACGAGGCATTCTCCTTCTAGTGTGAAGCACGTGGCAACGTTTTGCGGGAATGGTTTGGGGAATTCTTCGGTCCTGTCTCATGATTATAGATTCACGCTACTGACTTCTCACATAGAGATAGACATTCTCACATAGAGGTCGGTATTCTCGCATAGAGATATTGGGTTCCCACATAGGGATTCAGATTCATGTATTGAAAACAGTTAACACATTCAAACATTCAAAATATTGGGAATTATTGCGTAAATATAGGCATGAACATAACGCTAAAAATATTTATTCATGCTTGTAGAATGGGGGAGAGAAGTTACAGAGATAATGCAATGCCTTTACTCAACATTCACCCCACATTTCTCAGCACTGTCTTAGAAGCTAACCTATCTTCCTATGTCGGAAATCCTTTCATCGCTTTTCTGCTCCTTGCTTTCCAAAGTAATTGACTTTACGAGCTCTTTGGTGATCAAAGTTTCAAAAGTGAGATCTCGTCCCACGTCCTTAGTCCTTTAAATAGGGTGTGCTTTCCAGGTGGTTCCTCACACTGGGCATAAGTCATTCAAAATTCGGGTGACTTTTTGTTCATTCCATATGCAATGTAAAGAAGTATATATGTATTCCATTTTATAGTTCAAATTTTAATTTTCTCAAAAGGAGAAGAAGGGATGTGAGAACACTGTCATTCGAATTCATTAACATTTGCTTAGTTTAGAATGTTGGTTTGTTATCTCTGTAGAATTTTTCGCAATTTTGTTTGATGAAAGAGGGGCTATATTGGACTTAGTCAAAGATAAAAGCATGTCTATTTATTGGCTTTTCATGTGGAATAAATGATGTATTTGATTACGAGTCTATCTATTTTCATCTTGAATTATGTATCGAATAATGACAAATCAATAATTTTTTTGTCAGGGTGCTTTTGGTAAAAATGCTCTCATTGGTTATGGTTTGACAACTTACACGTTGCTTGGATTGGGAGTGGTACAGTTCATTTGCTCTTATTCTATTGCCATTATAACCTAATGGCATGAATATTTCCAATATTGTTTTTTCAACCCACTTTGTTGGTTATTTAAAAATGTCTTGAAGAAGGAAATTTCTTGGGTCACCAAAAAAAAAAAAGAAAGTTAAGATACCAGGGTTTGTGGTATGTTTGCATCCTTGTACAAATTAGCACCAATTCTGTAACTCTTTTCAATATATTCTTTTCAATATATAATTTCTATCCACATATTGACCTCTTAATCCTTTTCATATTTCAGCTTGGTGGACCTTTGTCACTTCCTTGGGGACTATATGTGCTAATATGTCAGGTATTCAAATTCAATAGGGTTCCCGTTTGGTTATACAGATGAGATGAGATAAAGTTGAATAAAATATTATTAGAATATAATCTTTTAATATTTTTTTTTTTTAGAATTTGAAAAAGTTGATTTGTTTATTGTATTTTGTATGAGAGTTTTGGAAAGTTGTAATGATTAGATGAGATGGTTTATGTAACCAAATGAGGCCTAAAACAAAACAAGAGAAAAATGGAAATTTCCAGTCTTCATGCTTTTCAACTTATAAATCACCTTCTAGTAATCGATTGTGGATGTTCTATTTTCAGAGAAATCCAGAAAAACCATGTTTAAATGACGTGACAGATGTCGGAACATGGAGGAAAACTCTTGTTTTGTTGTCTATTTTCCTCGTCGTCTTCACACTTCTTCCTGTATGGGATGAGCTTGCGGAGGAGCTAGGTATAGGTCTTGTAACTACGTTTTGATGTGTAACACTATAAGAGCAAAGTTAATTTTTTAGCGTAGATCACTGATCATCAAGTGATAGCTATGAACAATCTGTATACAAACTTTGTAATTATTCTTTCTTTTCTCATTTGATTTTCTCGTTATATCCTCTCCAATTTCCTTTCTTGAGACAATTTAGGTAATGTTAATGTAGTCCTAGCATTTTATTGTAACTAGGGAATCACATGATAAGCAAATGGGAAATATTGGGATACACCCCTTTGTGATTTTTCGGTTTTCAATATTAAGACCTGGCTTCTAGGATTGTTTACCTGGATGTAGATATCGCCGGCTATACCCGAATCTGCATCTAGGTGTGTATATATTGGCACCATATACCTCCAGTCCTCTCGGACGTCTCCTCCCAAGAGGGGTTTTGTTTGTGTTACTATCTGCACAAACTCTCAGAGTGGTGTTGCTGGTCTTCATAGAGTTGTGGCTGCTGTTTTCACTCTGAGAAAGTGATACTGGTTGCTTCTGATTTATGGGGAAAATGGATGCTTTATTTCCCCCAGTCCTGATATGTAGAAATACTGACTTAGCATCAGAACAAGTTAGCATAGTTGTTATATAACAAATTGAAAACATAAATACTTGTAGATAGCTTTCAGCTCCTCGTGAATCTCAAGGATCTTCAAAACCGAGCCATTCACAACTATCATTTTGCTCTTAAGCGCTTGAGACCAAAGGCCCATTTCTGTTAAATTATGAACTTCAAGTAGGTTTTTGTCCCAGGCACAACACATGCATCAAATAAAATGTCGTGACCCTTGCCCGGAACCTTTTAACCAAAATCAATATTAACAACAATTTAAATACAATAATCTTCTGTAATTAAATGTCTCAGAAATCGTTTTAAAGAAAATAAATTCAACACTAATGAATATTTTCTAAAATCCCACAAATCCCACTTATGCTGCCTGACACTTATCTCATCACTCTTCTAATTTTGCCCACATATCATCAAGGTTATCTAAAAAATATGGAAAATAAATGGCGAGTCCACGGACTCAATTTGAGTAGTGAACTTATATTAGAGCATTGACATTAGTTTAACCAAAGTCAAGTTTAAAATTTGGCTAAAAATTAAGGTTTTGGCTAAAGCCAAAGCCATTGAAGAAACTAGTCCACATTGGATTAGCCATCCTAAATTCAAAATAATAATATAATATTATATATTTTAATAATAATTTTTTTTATTCCCTAATGTTTATTGTATTTACAATGCAAAAGGGAAACATAATTCTTCACAAATTCACAACACAATAGATATACACAGCAGATACATAATTCCTAATTTTTATTGTTGATTATTTGGGAATAAAATATGAGTTAATGGATGAACAGTGCCTCTCCAAATTTAGAGAAGACTTTAGAATTACTGTAGCTCAAAACTTAAGCTAGATGTTTTTTATGAGTCCAATGTAGGTCATCTTGATAAAAGTTATCTATATTTTGAACTTCACTAGCATTTGATTAGTCCAATGCCAGTGCTCTTAATGTGCATAACATGAGCCAATAGTTTAGAAGCAATGCAGTGATAAACAGAAAAATTTACAGCAGTGTAACTCATAACTTACCCCAAGGTCATAAGCAGTAACAATAGCCACAATTTTACGTCTATGGCGAGGCCAATAACAGTAATAGTAGCAGTAATCCCAGTATCCGGTAGCCATGTTTTACGCCCATGGCAAGCCTAGTAACAGTAATCCTAATGGAAGCAGTATTAGTAATTAGTTTCAAGTAGCCACATTTTATGCTTGTGGCAGGGCCAATAACTAGAACATTTACAGTAATCATGCGTTGGGGGTTTTTAAGATGCAATGTAATAATAGGAACATATCTTGTAATTGTACAGTTGTACATAAGTTTATTTCACAGTTTATATAGTAGGAACTCACGTTTATGTAAAAACATCTTATGTCTACACTATTCGTGACATAACATCCAATTCAGAGAATAGTGTAGAAAAACCGACTTAGTTTTCCTAGTAAAATATGCAATTTTTTCACAAAAACAAAACCTCAATTAGTTTTAGGCAAAGTCTAGCACAAGAGATCTGCTTACCTGACTTTGTTAATTCCACTAAATTGCCTCACAACCGTGTCTAGCGAAAAATCAACCGACACTTAAAACATCATTAAAATGATCTTGAGTTAACAGAACTGACCACATCTCTTTAACAATCTCTAGTGGCCCTTAACACATTAATTACACTTAAAAGGTCATTTTACATATGACCCGAATTAGCAAGACTCATCTATCTAATTCTACTTCTTTAGTCCTGGTTTAGTTAGCCAATAGAGATAAAAACATCTCATATGAAGTTGTACTATACAATAGTTTTGACTATCCAAACACAATATTTCATTTCTTAAGTCTTGAAAGCATTCACTTATATGAACAGTAAATAAACAGTATAAAATAGTGAAAAGTGATATGAACATTGTGTGAACAGTGCCAAAACTTACGTAAACAAATGAATAGTAAAAAAATTGACGTGAATAGTGCATAAATAGTACACAATTCAGGTACTCTAAAAGAGTGAGACCCACACATTTTTTAAATTCCAAAAATTAAAAACTATCTCACTTCACTTTACTATCCAAACATATATTTTTTTTACGAACTATCTTATCTCATCTTAACTCAAAAAATCTCATTACTATTTAAAATATTTCATTTCATCTTATCTGAATTGTCTATCTAAACTGGGCCTTAGAGTACCTTCACTTAGCCCAAAGGTGACACTAGCCTTTATATAAACCAAATCCTCTTCCCTTTCCAAAAATATTCAAGTTAATAAAATCAAGCAAAAGTCGACCTTATCTTACACGTAACCTTATCTTATCGTGTGTTTGGGAACCTCATGGGAATTGATTCATTTGCCAACTATAGGATTCTGACCCTTGCAGCCCAAACATCTAATCACAGTCCTATTGTGATGTCATTTCTGGAGGGGGGGAAGGATCTGCATAATGAGGGAAGCTGTAGAGTGAAACCATTCAGATTTGAAGCCAGTTGGAATTTACATGAGGAGTGTCGAAGCCTTATCCAATCCAGTTGGCCAGTTCAGCCTTCTCAGCATGATGTCTCCTTGAATGCAGTCAAGAGAAGCCTTAGTAAATGCAGGGACTCACTAATTGATTGGAGTAGATCTTCTCTCTATAAACAAAGGAAACTCACACAAACTAAGTTGAACCAGTTATCTTCACTACAACAGTCGAATATGGGATCAAACACTGTGGGAATTAAGAACCTTCAGAGGGATATTGATAAATTATTAGAAAAGGATAATCTAAAATGGCAGCAAAGGGCCAAACAGAGTTGGCTGAGAGATGGAGACAGGAATTCAAAGTTTTTCCATAAGTGTGCCAATCAAAGGAGGAAGACTAATGAGATTAATAAAGTGGTTCTTGAAGATGGTAGTGTGATCAGTGGAAGAGAAGGTATTACTGAGGTGTTCTGTCAGCATTATATGACCCTCCTATCTTCTCCAAGCCCCACAGGTGTTGAGGCATGCCTGAGTCATATCCAGCCAATAGTAACGGAGGTCATGAATAACAATCTCTCGGGTCCTTTCACCCCTGAGGAAGTCAAGGAAGCATTGTTTCAAATGAACCCTCTAGGATCTCCCGACCCTGATGGCTTTTCAGCAACCTTCTATCAAACTCATTGGGGCGTGGTAGGAGATGATGTCACAAAGGCTGTTTTAGAGGTACTGAACCATGAAGGGGATCTAGGGTCCATCAATGACACTTTCATTGTTCTAATTCCCAAACTAAAATGTCCTCAAACTGTGTTGGACTACCGACCTATTTCTCTTTGCAATGTGTTGTATAAGATTGTATCAAAAGTGCTGTCTAACAGACTCAAGTGTGTCCTCCCTTAGATCATATCACCTACACAAAGCGCGTTTGTCCCTGGAAGAATGATTCTTGACAATGTCATGGTGGCTTTTGAGGCTTTACACTCGATGTACACTAGAGGGAAAAGGAAGCAAGGCTACATGGCTATTAAGTTGGATATGAGCAAGGCTTATGATAGGGTGGAATGGATGTTCTTGGAGAAGGCTATGGTGAGAATGGGTTTCAAACCGAGGTGGATCTCTCTGATTATGAAGTGCATATCTTCGGTATCTTACTCAATCCTCATAAATGGAGTCCCTCAAGCAAGTTTTGTTCCAACTAGAGGAATTAGACAGGGGGAACCTCTCTCCCCCTATTTGTTTATTATTATCTCTGAGGCCCTTAGCAGTCTACTGAACCATGCTGAAGCTGCCAAAGAAATTCATGGATTTCCCATCTGCAGAGGCAAGATATCCATAAATCATCTTTTCTTTGCTGATGATAGTCTGCTCTTTTGTAGAGCCAATGCTATGGAGTGGGCTGTTATTAACGGGTTGCTGCACAGCTATGAAGTTGCTTCAGGCCAGAAGCTCAATAAGTCCAAGACTGCAATCTTCTTTAGTGCCAACACAAGGCAAGCTACTAGAGATTACATTCTAAGTATAGCTGGAACTCGCTCAACATCCAGCTATGAAACCTATCTTGGGTTACCTGCTCTTATAGGTAGATCAAGGCATGCTGCATTTAAAGGAATTTTGGATAGGATGAGGAGTAAAATCAGCAACTGGAAAACTAAGTTCCTATCACAAGCAGGGAAGGAAATCCTACTAAAAGCTGTGATCCAAGCCTTGCCTGCTTACTACATGGGGGTCTTCAAATTACCCAAATCGTTGCTTCATGAAGTTAATAGAATAATGCAGCAATTTTGGTGGGGTCATATGGCAAATGAGAAGAAAGTGCATTGGGTTTCTTGGGGACAGATGGGAAAAGCAAAGGGGGCGGGTGGACTGGGGTTCAGAGATTTTGAGAGCTCCAACTTGGCATTGCTTGCTAAGCAAGGTTGGAGGCTGATCCAATTTCCTGATTCACTTGCTGCCAGGGTCATCAAAGGAAAGTATTTTCCTAACACTGAGTTTCTTAAAGCCAAAATGGGAGCTAGGCCTTCCTATATTTGGAGGAGCCTTTGTGCTGGGAGAGATCTTATCGAAAAGGGCTCTATATGGAGGATAGGAAATGGTCGGGATACCAGGATTTGGAGCTGCAGATGGCTGCCTCGTCCCTCAAGCTATATGGTCCAAACTCCTGTCCAAATTTTGTCAGCAGAGGCCTTGGTTTCTGAACTGATCTGTGAAGAGACTAAACAATGAAATCGAGGCCTAGTTGCTGCTGTTCTTGGGAATGAAGTTGCTGAAGTGGTCCATAAGATACCCATTAGTGTTACAAGGGCCAAGGACAGACTGATTTGGTTGGGGACAAAAGATGGCCTTTTCACAGTTAAGAGTGCGTATCATAAGCAGAAGGAGCTGTGGGAGTTGAGCAAAGGCCAGACCTCCAAGCACTAAAAAAATGCAAAGGATTGGAAATGTTTTTGGAATTTTCAGATTCCAAATGTTACTAAAGTCTTCATGTGGAGAGCTTGTCTGGAGTCTCTCCCTACTCGACTGAACCTTTATAAGAAAAGAATCATTGACTCTCCTCTTTGCCCCATATGTTGCAGAGAAATTGAAACTACCACTCATGCCCTATGGAGCTGCTCTTCAGCCATGGATGTGTGGAACCAAGGGCCTAGAATTTTTCAGAAAGGAGCTAACTCTGCAGGTGATTTCAAAGAATTGGTGGAAAAGCTCCTTGCTGCTTCTGATCAGACTTTGATGGAACTATTCTCCATGACAGCTAGATGCATTTGGATGAGAAGAAACACAATGGTCTTTGAGGAATCCTTTACACATCCTACAAAGGTTGCAAGACAGGCGTCTCTAGCTTTGGCAGATTTCAAGGAAGCACAGATTGGTTCAAAAAAGTTGTTTCAGCTGTCACAAGACCACCTATCGGTATGGGCCTCTCCTCCAGTGAATTTCATCAAGATTAACTGGGATGCAGCCTTGAATGACTCCAAAAACAAAATTAGATTTGGTCTGGTGGCACGTGACCATACTGGCTCCATTGTGGCTACAAAGAAGCTGTCAAAACCTGGAGTAGTGGAACCCCTTTTAGCTGAAGCACTTGGTGGTCTTTATGCAAAAGGACATGGGGCTGCAATCCATTATCCTTGAAGGGGATTCTCAAACTGTAATACAAGGTCTTCAGCAAGCTACCGAGAGATGGGATAGTGTGGGATTGGTCTTAAATGATATTAGAACTTTATTGTTGAATTTTAAGGTATGGCGGGTAGCTTTTATAAGAAGGAGTGGCAACCAAGTTGCTCACTGTCTAGCTAAGAAATCTCTTGAGCTAGCTGAGGATGTGATCGAACTGGCCTACGGACCAGCTTTGTAATCTGTTTTCCTCCCTGGTATTTGATATCAATGAAGTATTTCTGTTTTCAAAAAAAAAAAAAAAAACCTTACCCCTTCATAACCTCAAACTGACCAAAAAACCATGCCCAGTATCCGACACTCCAACAAAATATTTGTGCAGATTGTATGTTAGTACTAGCGAAATTTAAGAGTTTTACCATAAGTCAAGTCACAATCCTTACCACGATAGTACCAATTACAGAGTCCATAAGATCTTGAGAAAAGCACAAAATATTATCTTTCCTATCGGGTAAAAGAACAAGGAAAATAAAAGACCAATGATAAATCCAACATGAACTGCAGACCATGATACCTCTTTTCACTCATCTGCATGCGGCTGAATGTGCTGCTCGAACTCCTCCTTGTGGTATCGGTTTGCAAAATTTACAATTTCAATAATCGGTACTGCAGTCGGACTACCACGGTGATATTATAAAAAATCTCAGCAAGTTATCCCCAAGACTAGGCTCATGATGATATGCAATGATAGATTTTAGTAGGAATGTAACATGCATGACAATGCAATGTAACCGATTAACTTTTTCCTTTAGATTTCTCAACATCTTTGTTACCTTGTTTCCCCTGATTGGTCCTTACTAACCGTACAGCACAATTCCCCTCAAAATATGTGTGCACGTCCTAATTTACTTCATCACACATTCAAGTAATGTTTGTTAGTGTGACTTCATCTCAATAACATATAAGACTTCGCATAACCATTCTTCATCCTAGAGCACTGGCATTGACTTAGCCAAATGTCAATGAAACCCCTTAAATCCGAGCTTGCAGCATACTAGGCATCATGGGGTTATCAAAGTTTTGATCTATAGTAACTTAAAATGGTTCAACATCTTTGGCAAGTACTGTAACACAAGTCATATTAACTGTACGCCATGATTGATCCTTATTAACCGTATGCCACGATTCCCTGCAAAATACGTGTGCATGTCCTAATTTACTTTACTTCATCACACATTCAAATAACGTTTGTCAGTGTAACTTCATCTCAAGAACATATAAGACTTTGCGTAACCATCCTTCATCCTAGAGCACTGGCATTGACTTAGCTAAATGTCAGTGAAACCCCTTAAATCCCAGCTTGCACCAGATTAGGCATCATGGGGTCATCAAAGTTTTGATCTACAGTAACTTAAAATGGTTCAACATCTTTGGCGTGTACTGTAACAAAGTCATCTTAATTTTTTAACGTTATTTCATTCTAGCCGAACTACACTTTCTCCTTTTCCCTTGGTTCCTTTTTCCCATGTCATTTTCCTTTCCTTTTCCTTGTGCACTTTTTTCTCTTCTATTGGTAATGGCCCTCCCTTGCCTCCCCCAACCCTGCCTTCTCTTTCTCACCCCTGGTCCTCCCAGTCCCTACTAGCTTTCCTTGTCCCTATATTTGTAGTGCCTTCAAGACATTCTACCTTGCAGTTGCAAATGGTTGAGCTATTAAGGAACAAACCAAGTTGCCTTCCTTTGGTTCTACATTATCTCCTTGACACTTTTCTTTTTCTTTCCAATTAGTTATGTCCCCCTCAACTCAACTTTCACTTGCAACAAGCAGAACAATCCACTCCTAGGACCACGTGATAAGATGCACCTGTAAAACAAACACAAAAGACCCATAAATTTACAGTAATCACAAGGGGAAATGCTGCAAACAAAGGATAGAAGATAAATTAACAGACTAAATAAAAGCACTATTCCTAAGCACTTAGAGGCTTGTATCATGGTTAATAGAAGTATCGGTGTAAATTATGGACACAAGGGAGCGTGAAAAACATAGCAAGAAGATTCTAAGTATCAAAGTCTCGAGGAGTCACTCAATTACATAAACTTTTATGGGATTTGGAACACAATATACAAAATAGAAACCACATTTTTTTTAATGACTAAGATAATCATATCTCGTGTAAAATAAGTTTTTTTAAAGGGAAAAATGTAATTCCAGTGCCAAAGATTACAAATATAAATATAAGTATTTATAAACACAATCAATAAATTATGGATATTTTTTTATAATTTTGCAAAATGAGGGAGGCAGTTCCTCAATAAATGTAAAACTTTTTGGTAATTCTGTTAGCTTCCCGAGGAAGCTTTGTTTTGAAAAAACAAACTATGAATATTTCTAGAAATTACACACCAACCTATACTATAAAGGCTAACAATTTAGTACCTCAAACTATTAATTTCTTTCAATTGCACCCTATTGTGTATTTGATAGGTTAGTTTTGATGAAACCTTTGGGCCCCTCATTGAATTGTCTACCAGACTTTCACTGTAAAGTTGAAGATTACATATGTAACCTTAATTTAAACTAAAATAATAAAAGCAAAAAAAAGAAAGAAAGATTGTGGCCACCCACTAGATGGTCCAATTTGGGTTACTAACAGGGTTGTTATTTCAGATACCCAATCTGCTTTCTTACCAGGTAGGCTTATTACTGACAATGTGCTTGTGGCCTATGAAGTTCTTCATTTCTTGAGGAGGAAGAAGAAAGGAAAGAAAGGGTTAATGTCCCTCAAGCTTGATATGAGTAAAGCTTATAATAGGGTTGAATGGAGTTTCCTTGAAGCTGTTATGAGAAAGCTCGGTTTTCATGAAAAACTGATCCAAATTGTGATGAAGTGTGTTATGACCCTTTCTTTCTCTATGTTGATTAATGGCTTTCCAACTGGTTTTATCACTCCCTCTAGAGGATTGAGATAGGGAGATCCCATTTCTCCCTATCTATTTCTCTTGTGCACGGAAGGCTTGGTTAGTTTATTAAAAGCAGCAAGGAGTTCTAACTCTATCCCTAGTATCCAGATTTGTTGTGGGGCACCAAAGCTTAATCATTTGCTCTTTGCAGATGATAGTCTGATTTTCTGTGCAGCGGATGTAGCTACTAATTCCAAGCTCCAATCTCTGCTATATCAGTATGAAGTGGCTTCAGGGCAACAGTTAAACAAAGAGAAAACTTCAATGGTTTTTAGTGCTAATGTGGCTATGGATAAGAAGCAGACCATCATGAATCTTTGGAGTTCTTCTCAACTGCAGCAGTATGAAAATTATTTAGGACTGCCTCCTTTGGTAGGTAGGTCTAAATCAAATGCATTTAGTGACATCAAACATAAAGTATGGTTAAAACTGCAAGGGTGGAAAGGAAACATGTTCTCTCAAGGTGGTAAGGAAACTCTACTCAAAGCTGTAGCATTAGCAATTCCATCTTATGCCATGAGTTGCTTTAAACTCCCAGCCAAGCTTTGCAGTGAGATTGAAAGTATGATGGCCAGATATTGGTGGGGATAGAAAAAGGAGGAAAAGAAAATACATTGGACAAGCTAGAAGAAGATGTGTCAATCAAAGGTTGTTGGAGGGATGGGTTTTAAGGAGCTTGGGGTTTTTAATATGGCTATGTTGGCAAAACAGGCTTGGAGATTATTGCAGAATACAGATACCCTATCCCATAAGATGTATGCTACTAGATACTTCTCTCATGGAAATGTATTGGAGGCTGCACTTGGTGGTAACCCTTCCTATGCTTGGAGAGGTATATGGGAGGCAAAAAATTTATTGGTGAAATGTGGAAGGTGGAATGTGGGGAATGGAAGATCAATTCACATTTTAAATGATGATTGGATCCCTGGGGTTCGAAATCTGAGGCAGGTTATGTGTGCTGAAAGAAGCAACCAGAGTGAAGAGCAAGCTTTGCAACTGGAGGAGCAGGTTTCTTCCTTAATTGACATAAATACACATTGGTGGGATCCTTCGAAAGTTAGAGCCCTCTTCAATCCAAGACTTGCAGAGTCTATTCTAAGACTGCATCCCAGTAATTCAGGTGATATGGATAAGTGGATGTGGGAGCATGAAAAATCAGGTAATTTCTCTGTTAAAAGTGCCTATAGATTTTTTAAATCTTGTTTAGTGCCTAACTGTGGTGAAGCTTCTAATGGTGCTTTCATGAAAAAATTTTGGACTGCTCTTTGGAATTTAAAAGTTCCACAAAAGGTTAAAGTCTTTGCTTGTAGAGCTTGTAGGGAGGGCCTACCCTCTAAGGCCAATCTAATTAACAGAAAGTTGGAGATTAGTGGACAATGTTGCTTCTGTCAACACCATATGGAAGATTTAACTCATGCTTTGTTACTATGTCCCACCATTCATGAGATCTGGGTCAAAAAGTTTGCTGTTTTACAGCAACAGTTTCATTTTAGCTCTTTTAATGCAACAGCTATAGAAATATTCTCTAAGGGTTCAATTGATGAAGTAACTGATTTCTTTTTGATGGCTTGGGGTATTTGGTTTCAAAGAAATAAGATGATCCATGACCAAATCTCTTTACAACCTCAACAAGTCATTGCTTATGCCCTTTCAAGGAAGTTGAAGACAGATACTACTGCATCTCAGAGGGGTCTGCTCACTTCCAGAAACCTGTAGTATAGATGGTCTCCACCTTCTCAGGATTCTCTCAAACTTAATGTAGATGGGGCACAATTTTTTGAATTAAATAAAGCTGGTTTGGGTGCTATATTACGAAATCATTCAGGGGAAGTTCTAATGGCTGCAAGTAGATTAGAATTGTTGCAAATGGAGCCAGAGCAAGTAGAAGCAGTAGCTTTGTTGAGAGGTCTCCAGTTATGCATAAATATGGAGATTTCAAGTCTGGTTGTTGAGAGTGATTGTTTGTTCATGGTGGAAGAAGTTAACAAATTGACAGATTCTAATGCTTCAAGTAGATAAGTCGTTGCTGAGATTAGAAGCTTGATGCTCAGATTTCCTTTTTGTTCTCTACAATATAGTAACAGGTCCTCTAATGAAGCTGCCCATCGACTTGCTAGACATGCATGGTCAATTGATGATACGAGTATTTGGTGGAATAGTGTTCCTACTTTCATTGAAAATGTAATTTTCATTGATCAGCACTATTGTACACTTTTTTAAGGTTTTTTTACCTTGATGAAATGAAGTTTACATTCATTATCAAAAAAAAAATTGGTCGACCCATGAGAAGATCACCACCGGTTAGATCGAACTACCCGTTGAAGGTCACATGTTCAAGAGTGACCCTCTCCCTAATTTTATTAAAAACCCTCTATTATAATGGAGGAATACCTAAACAATCAAGGACTCAAAAAAATATATAAAAAATACAAATCATGTCCCAAAAAACACCCCCAACATAAACTACATTAATGGCCCCTAATATATGGGAGACCCCATTTATCAGTACAAACAAGCCCGAGAAAACGCCTCTCTCTAAACTCCTCTCCCCCAAAATCCAAAGAACGCCCCTACGCCCCCTCCTTCGCAAGCCAATCAGCCACCATGTTTGCTTTGCGAAAAATATGTCGCACATGTGCATTCATTGCCCGAAATAAAATAATTGCCTCTTCCCAAAAATCCCATAAATATCAACACCTGCATATCCCCGACTGAAACCAACCCACAATTCGTGTTTGGGATTAGATGGAGATTGAAGCGTCGGGACATACAACACAATGTTATATATTCCCGTACATGACATATAAGAATACAATTCACCTAACATGCTTTAACAATATGCAGTAATGGCCGTGGAATTAAAAGATTCAATAAAATATTATACTAGACCAAACTATTATCCCAACTTCATAATAACTTAAAACATACCTTACCTGTTAAGGTTCCATCAAGTAAGGCATAAACCAAATTTCAAAAGCATAGTCATGGAGTATCAACTCCTTAATACATACTAGAAAATCAAATATAGTCTTTAAATAACATAAACATAAATAGCAAATACACTATTTTATCTTCTCAATGTTACCCAAAATCATCTCCAAAAATATTATTATTAACTCCATTCTCCTGTTCGGGTTGGGCTCATCCTCAATCAACTTCATTCAAGGGGACGTGTTCATTATTGACCTGGCTAGCTAGATCCAACCTTGCTAAAACTTCTACCATTTCGAAAGGGAATGGAAATTGGAGCTACCATGTTGAGATTTTTTTAAATATCAGTAAGTTAAACAACCAACGTAAATAGAGATTGTATAAACATGATTGATAATAAACAATGGACGAATGGATATGCTTTACAAAAATTTTATTTTTCTCCCATCCAGTTTCCTCGACATCTTTCAAAAAATATTTTAGCACATTGTCATACAAAGAACATCATGAATCATTTTTCATGATACTTATGGTACCTCAAGTGAACCATTCATCATCTGTATGGTACCTTGCGGTTTTTCATTAAGACTGTGTGCACCTACTAGTTTCCACACTACACAACAGGTTTTTGCCTGTTGTGGCTACATCTTGAGAGATACTCAGGCAGTGCAGAACGACCTTCACCATGAGCATTCTTGTGCACCTACTAGTTGAAGTGCTCTTATATTCGCTCTGTGACCTTATGATATCATTCGAAGTTGTTGATTGTTCTTCATCAATTCAAAAGATTCTACTCCATTTTTAACCACTACAGAGTGGATAGGGGAGTTCCACTAGAATAATCCCCCGTCCTAGCATTGGGTTTGTGATAAAAGGTTTTTCATGCTTCAAGACATGTAATCATGCTTCATGACATGTAACCATGCTTTGTGCTTAATGACATGTATTCATCCCTCTTGATATATAATCATGCTATGTAATCATTCTTTATAACATGTAGTCATGCTTGCTAACATGTATGTGACAGTTTATTCATGGTATAACATATGGCATTTCATAATAATAGATGACATAAATGACATGAATGCAACGCCTATACAAAGTCATATAGATGTTATTCAAGAGTAAGTTAGAAGTTAACTTACTAATTTCTTGTGTTTCTACAAGTCACTGTGGGCTTAAATAAGAGATATACTAAGGTTAGGAGTGTTAATGCCAAAAATTTGCAAAACAGACTGGAAGAGAGGAAAAAGTCATCTCCAACCCACAAGATGATTCGGGTTTCGATACGGTACTCATCGCGTTCATCCATAAAGTAAATAATAAATAAGCGAATAAAAGTAAATAAAGAGAGACACATAAATTTAAGTGGTTCGGCAATGTCTCATGGCCTCATATATCGCTCAATACAATGAGATAATTTAGTTTCAGGAGAGTCCATCTAGAGAATTGGTGGAGAGTGCATGGAGAGAGCCTGTCAGATTTGTGGGAGAGCTACTCCTTATATAGAGATTATTTTCTTGGAGTGAAAGATTTTGACTTGACTTATGATACCTTTTCCATTTAGGAGTTTGAACCAACTTCTTTACTTTATCTCTTTTCTGCCTGATCTCTTGGCTTTCTCTCTTCCCTTAGTGATAGGTTTTCAAGGGTTTGACCTAGTCAATTTAGTCCCTAACAGATGCCCTTGATTCTTAAGGTCAACTTGTTTATCAAGAAGGCCTTGAGAATTTTCAAGTCAACTGTGGTAGAGGTAACCTGTAGAAAAAGAAATTCTGGTAGCTTGTTTGTAGTTTTTCACTGTTATGCAATAGAAATTTGTATTAAGGGCCTTCAAGGTTGCACCATGCATGGCAGCATGTTGCCCGCCACCTCCATGTGTGGCAGCGCGTAGGTCTACTGGTGGGAGTCTCTCGCCGTTTCCCTGCTACCAAAAGCCGATAAATGAACAGAGCGAAGCTGCTAGAAGAACGAGAGCTAAGAGGGGCAATCGATGACCGCCACTTGACTAGTCGGCGTTTTCTATTGCTAGCAAGGAGGTCTAGACTCTAGACACCTCACGGTTCTGCTCACCAAAGTCCCTCACGATTCTCGCTAGTAGCACCAAGGGTAGCTCGCTCAACTACAACTTGCTGTGAAGGTCTAGTTGCCGAACCACTCAGGCAGGTTGCAAGTTGCAGGGATCAATGAGGTGTAGCTCAGAACAAAGTAGTCGCCCTCTAAGTTTGCTTACCATGGAGTTTGTGAATGCTCCTCACCACAAATATGCATGGAAACCTCCTCGCCTCTTGTAGTACCAATGCTCGCCACGGAAGCTTCTCATCATCGGTTCTCGCCACTAAGAGTTTCTTCCATATGCGGTTCCTCGTCACAAGATGATGCATGCCAATTGCCCACTCACGGGATACTCCTTGCCACTTACTCACAGCCTAGCTAGAGCCTTCCTCGCCAAGTTACCTGCCAAGCAAAGTCTCTCACCATTTTCGCGCCATACACTTAATTTTATTCAGCGATGTAGTTCCAAAGAGAGAGAGAGAGAGAGAGAGAGAGAGAGAGAGAACAAGCAACCTCAATCAAGAATGGTCAAACGCAACAACCTAAGCAAGATTACTCTGGTTTGGCTCTTTCAAATTTGTTATTTTTACTAACGAAGTTGATTTTTGAAAGAATTTTCCCACAAAGCTCTTCAAGGTTCCACGAGAAACTTGGTTGCTACATGTCGTGGGAATATCATTGGAAATCAATCACATGGTGCAAAATACCAATAATGAAGTGGATCTCGGGCTCCACTTGTGCATCTCAATTTATCTTTAACAAATAGGTCATTCGGTATCTCGGGGGTCCCGAGCCCTTTTGCTGGTATCGCAAGCATCCCAGGCCTTCATCAATGCTAAAGCATGGTTGCCAGCGGGCATCACTCTTGTGTCAACAGCCTTCGCCACACTCAAGTGAGATAGCCAAGGTTTGCAAACCTCAAACTTGTGATTTGGACTATTTAATTTAACCTGTTTGGTTTTTATTTTGGTACAAGGCGAGCTCTAGCTCCCACCACAGAGTGCGGTCACATTTTGTCTCCTACTATAACGAAGCAGTTGAGCTCAACTTTAACATCAACGCAGTAGAGTCATCCTCTAGCCACGCTTTCCACACCAAGGCCACACGGTCGGACATCTCTTCTATTATGCCACTCACCAGAGTTATACGGTCAAGGGCATCTCCCGTTATACTTCACTCTCCAAGGTTATGCCATTGAGGTCATCTCCCGCTACACCTATTCGCCAAGGCTATACGGGGAGAGCATCCCCCGTTACTCTCATCGCCAAGAGTTATGCGGTCGAAGGCATCTCTTGTTACTCTCTACTCTCCAAAGTTACATGGTCGAGGGTATCTCCCGCTACACTTATTTGCCACGACTACACGGGGAGAGTATCCCTCGTTATGCCCATTGCTAAGAGTTACGTGGTTAAGGGAATCTCCCACTACACTCCACTCTCCAAGGTTATGCGGTTGAGCAACTCTCCCGCCACACCTTCTCTCCAAGGCTACATGGTCGAGCAACTCTCCCATTATGCCACTCGTCAAAGTTATGCGGTCGAGCAACTCTCCAGCTATACTTGTATTGCCAGAACTACGCAGCCAAGGCACTCTCTCGTACACTCTGATCACCAGAGTTATGTGGTCGAGTCACTCTCCCGCTACACTCACATCCGAGTGTCTCCACTCGCTACAACTGCTGCTAGAGGGTTACCTTCGGGAATGAGCCTCCAAGCTCTATAACCTCCTCGTGCGAGTGTCCTTCAGGAATGAGTCGACAGCCTCAGCAACTGTCTAAGATGGATCTAGGGGGTCGATGGACACCCTGACAACTTAAGTGTGGGTTACTACAAACAAACTCTTATATCCACATCAAAACGGAAAAATACTAACACAAAATCATAGCACTGGCAAAATCCACTAATGCCACCGAAAACCCAAAAAGATCCTTGAGCACGAAAATATACGCACTTTATAATGATAAACATTCACATACAATCACTACGCAAACGTTCTTACAAACAAACTTCACAAAGGCCCATTCTTGAAGGCCCTTGATACAATTTTCCATTGCATAATAGTGAAAAACTACGAACCAACTTCTAGAATTTCTTTTTCTGCAGGTTACCTCCACCACAATTGACTTTAAGATTCTCAAGACCTTTTTGATAAATAAGTTGATCTTAAAAATCAAGGGCATCTGTTAGGGACTAAATTGACTAGGTCAAACCTTTTGGAAACCTATCACTAAGAGAAGAGATAAAGCCAAGAGATAAAGCAGGAAAGAGATAAGACAAAGAAGTTGACTCAGACTTTTAAAGGAAAATGTATCACAGGTCAAGTTGGACTTTATCACTCCAAGGAAATCATCTCTATATAAGGAGCAGTTCCTCCACAAATCTGATAGGCTCTCTCCAGACTCTTTTCATGCACTTTCCACCAATTCTCTAGAAGGACTCTTCTAAGACTAAATTCTCTCATTGTATTGATTGATATGTGAGGCTATGAGATATTGTAAAATCATCACCGCTTGTAGTAAATTTTGCCGCCAACAACCCATGAACGTAGACTTTTCTGCCGAATCACGTAAATTCATATATCTCTCTTTATTTATTTTTATTCGCTTATTTATTATTTACTTTATGGATGAATGTGAAGAGTATCGTATCATAGCCCGGATCATCTCGTGGCTCGGGGATGATTCTTTTCTCTCTTTCGGTCTGTTGTGCAAATTTTGGCATTAACAAGGAGTTTCTAGTATATCATAAAACTAAGTGCATAATCTTGTATACATAGGGAAAACTTTCCATTTCCGATCTTAGAAATTAATAAATCACTCAGTAACCATAAGAAATTCATCCAAACCGATTCTACGTCACCAATCATTCACCAAGTATAACTAAAGCCTAATTACATACTAATTCCACTTAATCCATAAATTATTACTTCATCACAATCCAAATTAGAGCTTAATAACATATTAACTCACCAGATTCATATCATATAGAGTAATTCTAGACACAGTCTTAGGGTGTACAAGTTCTGCATACTCTATTTGAAAAAAAGGTGGAGTTCACCATTAAAAAATAATTTTTATGTGGATCTTAGATTTACCCACATTCTTAAAAGGAGTGTGCGAGGCTTGCACATCCTAGGACTGCACATATGATTTCTCTATCATATATGACCAGATCTTAATCATACAAAATAACCAACAAAATCACAACACTAAACTTCACTAACTGAGACTTAGCATGATGTTCCTTGCTTCTCTTTTGCATATGAACACTTAGAACTTAGTAAATCACAATCTCTAATCATTAACATGTTAAATACTCATTTCTGGATGATATTACACAAAAATAAGCAAGTAATCCATGAAACTAGGAGATAGAACTTCAAATCATATCATAGGTCCAAAATCGAAACATGCATTTCATCAAATCTTGAGCATATGACTAAATCCTCTTGTAACATGTTGATTTTCTGGAATATCTAAACTATAATCATCATAACCAAATCTTATCTACATCTAGATACAATATTAAACCATGAGAATTCCAAATTTCAAGTTTAAACCTAAACAAACAACAATAGACTCCATAGCTTGCACCAAAATCTTGCATCCATGGATATATCACCAGTTCAACTAAAAACTCAACTTTCAGGATTCAAATCCAAGCCTAATACACTGATCTAAGCCATAATAGAAAGGAGATAGGAGATCTAATCACCATACCGAAGCCTTGAAGCTCAAAATGAATAAACTCTCTAAATGGCTCACACTAGTCTCTCGGTTACTAACTCTTAGAGATTCTAAGCAAGTTTTGAGT
This sequence comes from Cyclocarya paliurus, assembly GCA_029856935.1. Taxonomy (NCBI): domain Eukaryota; kingdom Viridiplantae; phylum Streptophyta; class Magnoliopsida; order Fagales; family Juglandaceae; genus Cyclocarya; species Cyclocarya paliurus. The sequence continues at coordinate 10,760,787 of CM056951.1, forward strand.
GAGTGGACTTGTGTTGGTGTGTGAGTAGGCATGAGATGAAGAGAGGAAGAGAGGGTGAGGCTTTCTGGTTCGGTTTTGCAGAAAGAAAATGAAGAGATGCATGAAGATGTTCTCGATGGAGTGCCATTGTCATTTCTATATGCAGGCGTGTGCAGCTAAGTGTTTAGTCCATCATTATCCAAGGGTCAATAAATGAACTAGTGGAAATGGTGCAGTAGAATAAAGTTTCACATATGAATACCTTTTGCTAGTTGATGGATAAATGGAGGTGATTGCAGAAAAAGAAATTGAAGGGTTAAGTGAAGAGGGTCGGTCGAAACACTAGCACATGATCTCTCCACTTCATTTCCTTCAATCACTTGGACGGGTGTAAGGTAAATGACCAAGTGACCAGGTGCTGTTTTGGATTCCCTTCAGGCTTCAAGTCTAGTTCTTAATGAGTGGTAGAAGGGGCTAATTTTGCAGAAAAAGAAATGAAAGTATGCTTGAGATGCTCTGCTTCACATGTCCCTTGCTTTGAGTGATCTCTCTTGACAAGTGTAGGGCTGTAGATCACATGGCAAGTACTGCTGTTAATCCTCTTTAGGTCTGAAGATCTTACTCTTGATTGATGATGGAGGGGCTGAGTTTGCAGAAAAAGTTTTGAAGTGATGCTAGCTTTCGATGGGCTCGACATCTTCATTTGCTCCAAGTGTATGTAGCCTTGACAAGCATAGCTATGAGTCATAGGAGTCAAGCATGTGCCTCAAGTTTACTAAGCTTGAGCTCCAAGTGTACTTAACTTATTCTCCAATGTGTTTGGCACCGGTTACCATTTTAATGAGGTGGCAAGTCCTCCTCATGCCACGTGTCATATTCTAATTGGGCCACTTGGCATTCCATTTTCATAAAATAATTTTTTGCTCTATAAATCTCCAAACATTCCAACTAGAGCAATAATATAAATCATTTTGTCAAATTATGATCCTAAATGGTTCAATTATATCCAAAAAGTTTGGTTCTCTTAAGTATAGTAAACTTTACAACTAGCTTAATCCAAATATTAATGTCATCTTACAAGATCTCCAATCCAAGATTTTTCAAGTGATTCCTTGACTCTTGTATTTCCATTGGGGTATCACACCTCCTGAGGAAAATTAGTGTTTTTTTTCAAAACAAACTATGAATATTTCTAGAAATTACACCCGAACCTATAAACTATAAAGGCTAACAATTTATTACCTCAACTACTAATTTCTTTCAATTTGCACCCAATTGTGTATTTGATAGGTTAATTTGGATGAAACCTTACGGTCACTCGGTGAATTGTCTACTAGATTTTTACCCTAAGGTTAAAATTACATATGTAACCTTAATTTAAAATAAAATAACAAAAAAAAAAAAATGATTGTGGCCACCCACTAGATGGTCCAGATTGGGCTAGTAATCCCCGGTATAATAATTAGATTATTATATTGTGTGATTGTTTTTCATGAGTGATAATATTATATTATCTGTAATTTATATCGTTATTTTATTAGTTTCAATTTATGTTAGAAGCGGCCTAGAATTTGGACCCTTACGGAATTTGAGTGTGTAGATTTCTTAAGCTTGGAGTGGGGTTATGGTGTATGTGAGGACCACAACAAACCAAGAGAAGGGATCCCCTTCCACGGGCAAAATACTAACGACAAGGAGGCAATCGAGTGGATAATGTGCAACCGGGCAAGGAGTAGGGCGAGCAACATATTGTAGAGAGCTTGGCAGATATGAGACATCATAGGACGATGAAGGAAGGTTCGTTCAACACCAGGCGAGATAAGAATGTGCTGACCATACAAAGGTGAGTAAAGGGAGAGGACAAGCTCGATGCAAAGATGGGAGCTCTCTGAGATAGCCTGAAGGTGCTTCAAGGGTAGTAGGTGTCATATCCAGAGTATGCTTGGGGAAGTCAAAATACATACCTATGGAAAATATCGTCTGATCTCAGAAGAATAGCACAATACCACGTGGGAGACCCTTTCTAGGGGAACGATTGTAGGATTGGACTGAACGCAAGTTGCAGGGACATGCACGCCTTGTGCCATCAGTCACTCTGTCTCTACAATTCTTAAAATCCAGATGGCAAATGGACGACTGAGATCGAAAGTCTCACATTCAAGTAAGACAAAGATGAAAGGACGTCAAGACTGAAATTGGTAGTCCCGTTGTATAAAAGGCAAAACTTAAGCTTTGCTCGCTCTCGAGCAAAGAAGAAAGAAATACAATTAAAACAAGCATTGATTTGATTCACAAAATTTATTGCCTCAAAGATTGTCTAAAGTCTATAATTCGAAGGAATCATTCAAGATCAATCAAGTCCAAAAGTTAATTCAAAACTCAATTCCACCGCATTATCCATCCCCATATTCATGCATACCCATCATTCTCACTTTATCATTAGCTCCGAAGATAGTTTTATGCAAACTAGTAAATACATAATGGATTTCTAAAAACTCCATAGACTTGCTTTTCAAGTCACTCTCCACTAATGTAGAATAGAAACTATCACTAGGGATCAATAAGTTTTTATTAAACTTGTAATGTAAGGCTAGGGTGAGGGCTACAAAGAAAATGTAGGATTCAAACAAAGCAAGAGAACTTAAGTTTGAACATCAACAGAATAAATAGAGCATTCTCACTTCTAACAGAAACATCTCTTCTCAATCATTGTAAATCTCTTAACATACATCTTTTTATTGCACTTTTAAGTATATCTCTCTTTACCCCTTTATTTAGCAGATCGGTTTTTTTTTTTTTAGAAATATTCTATACCTTTTCAACTGCCTTTGTGGATGACTCTCGTCGGCCTTTTCTTGTTGGCCACACAATAGATGAGTTGACTTTTCACAACCCCAAACGATTATGATAATATTGCTATAATTACTTTACTTGTAGATCTTCTACCTCTCTTACCTTTCATGCTCTTATGAGTTTGTGATTTTGTGTAAACTTAATTCTCTTGAAATGTAAGGATATTAGTATTTAAGCTCAAATAGGGTAGGGAATATGAGGTTTACAAGAAAGAAAAATATAAGGCAAAATATATTTCAATAAAGTTCAAAGGGGTGACTAGAGATAAAGATAATAAACATGTAAACTTGAAATGCTCAATTGGTCCAAAGAATGCCTTAATCATTTCTCCAGTAATATTCTGCATAGGATTTTGCCTCGAGTGTAATGAAACAAGTTCTAGAGTAAGTTGAGACCATACAAATTCACAAAATTCACATACAATTTCTCTAGGCACTTAAAACAATTAGTGATCATAAGAAGCATTCATTGAACATACAAAATATCAAATTAAGTAAGATCAAGTAAAGAATTAACAACTAGACTTAAGCAATGAGAATTGCTCCTAAAAAGTATAATCAATTTCAATTATATTCTTATCATAAGCTTTTTATTCATCAAACCATACTGTTTTTATCATCATCATTATTATTGTTATTTTTTTTAATAAATAAAATAATATCCTTTCCCCCCAAACCTAAATATCTCATTGTCCTCAATGGGAAAAAGGAAAAAAAAAATTTAAAGCAAAGAATGAGAGAAGGTAAGAGATGCTCTCCATTTTTTTTTTTTTTTGGTTTGGTCTTCCAATTAAATATTTTCCTTGAAGGTGCAACCATGTACTTCTTGGAGATCTCCTCGCCTCTTCGTTCCTGCAAGATAAAAGAAAAGGAATAATATTAAGCAAAAATAAACTTAATAAAAAAATAAAAAAAACTTGGGTCACCTCCTAAAAGTGCTTTATTTAAAGTCTATAACTAGACATTGTCCTCTCATCATTTATTACTGGCGAGATCAATGGAACACTTTTTCAAGTTAAAGTCTCCATCTATATAGGGTTTTAATCTCTGTCCATTTACTTTAAATGTGCATTTTGTCTCGTGATGGATGTCAACTGCCCCATAGGGAAAGACAAGGGTTACCACAAACGGTCCCAACCACCGAGAGCGTAACTTTCCGAGAAGAGTCGAAGTCTTGAGTTAAATAATAGAACTTTCTGCCTGATTTTGAATTCCCTTCTCAGAATATGCTTATCATGCCATCTTTTAGTTTTATCTTTGTAAATCCGAGCATTCTCATAAGCATCATTGTAGAACTCATCCATCTTGTTGATCTAGAGTATTCTCTTCTCACCAGCTACTTGCAAATTAAAGTTCAGTGTTCTCATCACCCAATAGGCTTTGTGTTCTAGCTCCACAGATAGATGGTAGGCTTTTCCATAAACAAGCCGATAAGGTGACATCCCGATCAATGATTTGAATGCTGTCTGATATGCCCATAGCGCATCATCTAACCTTATCGCCCAGTTTGTCCGAGAGACACTCACGGTCTTCTCTAGTATTCAATTCAGCTCCCGATTAGACACCTCGACTTGGCCGCTCGTTTGAGGATGGTATGGTGTCGCCATTTGATGGGTAACTCCATACTTAGTTAGTAGCGCTTCAAGATTGCAAAAAATGCTTTCCGCCATATATGATTATGGCCCTCGGAGTGCCGAATCGGGAAAAGATGTTCTTTCACAGGAAATTCACTGTGACCCTTGCATCATTGGTTGGCAAGGCGACCGCTTCCACCCATTTGGAGACATAATCTACAACAATCAAAATAAATTTGTTAGAATATGAGGATGAAAAAGGATCCATGAAATATATACCCTAAACATCAAATAATTTAATCACTAAAGGCATCTCATGTTTCCTAGAAATGTTGCCTACCCTTTGACAATGATCACATAAATTAACAAAATTAAAAGAGTTTTTAAAAATAGTCGGCTAATAAAAGCCTAAAAGCCGCATTGTAAAATCTTTGTTGTTGTTTTTGCTTGACCAAAGTGGCCGCCCGCTTCTAATGAGTGGCAATGTCTGAGTATGCTCACCATCTCCTCCTCGAGCACACATCTCCTGATTTTCTGGTCAGTGCAGTGCTGGTATAGAAAAGGTTCCTCCCAAAAATAATATTTCAAGTCGGAGAAGAACTTCTCCTTTTGTTGATATGTCATTTCGGTTGGTTGAATTCTGAACACCAAATAATTTACCATGTTGGCATACCATGGAAAAACTTGTATAGCCATTAATTGCTCGTCCGGAAAGGTCTCATTAATTGGAAAATTCTTCTCGCCAGCTACCTCATTAAGCTCAAGATGAGATAAGTGGTCGGCCACTACATTCTCTGTACTTTTCTTATCTCTTATTTCCAAATCGAACTCTTGTAAGAGCAGAATCCATCTGGTTTGGCATCCCTCTTCGACAAAAAGTATTTAAGAGCTAAGTGATCGGTATAGATGACCACTTTTGAACCTATCAAGTAAGAAAGAAATTTGTCAAAGGCAAACACAATTGCTAACAATTCTTTTTCAGTAGTAGCATAATTAAGTTGAGCTCCTGTTAAGGTCCGACTTGCATAATAAATAACATGAAATTTTTTATCTTTTCTCTATCCCAAAACAGCCCCTATAGCATAATCGCTAGCGTCACACATTAATTCAAAACGTACATTCCAATCCGGTGATACAATGATAGGTGCTGAAATTAATTTATTTTTCAATATTTCAAAAGCATGCAAGCATTCATCATAAAATTCAAACCGAGTATCTTTAGTCAACAGAGTGCAGAGAGGTTTAGTAATTTGAAAAAAATCCTTGATAAACTGACAATAGAACCCGGCATGACCGAAGAAGCTCCTTACAGCCTTCACTTTGGTTGGTGGTGAGAGTCTATCAATAACTTCCATCTTTGCTCGATCGACCTCAATTCCCTTGAAGGAAAGGCGGTGGCCGAGCACTATTCCCTCCTTGACTATGAAGTGGCATTTTTTTCAATTTAAAACAAGATTTATCTCCTTGCATCTCTACAAAACCAAAGATAAATTAGATAAGTAGTTATCAAAAGAGTGACCAAAAATGGAGAAGTCATCCATGAAGTCTTCTAAAAATTTTTCTGAGAAGATGGACATCATGCATCTTTGAAAAGTGGTTGGCGCATTGCAAAAACCAAAAGGCATGCGTCGATATGCAAAAGTGCCGCAAGGACAGGTGAAACTAGTCTTCTCTTGATTCTCGGGTGCAATAGCTATTTGATTGTGACCAGAATATCCATCTAAAAAATAGTAGTAGGCGTGGCTGGCAAGTCTTTCTCGCCTTTGATCAATAAAAGGTAAGGGAAAATGGTCTTTTCGAGTTGCATCATTTAGTCTTCGATAGTCTATGCATATATGCCATCCCATGACTGTCCTCATCGGTATGAGTTCATTATTGTCATTCTTGATCACGGTTATCCCTCCTTTTTTTGGGATGACTTGCACTGGACTTACCCATGCACTATCTGAGATTGGATAAATGATTTCGGCATCTAAAAGCTGCAATACTTCTTTATGCACTACTTATTGCATTGATGGGTTCAATCTCCTCTAAGGTTGGACGATCAATTTAAAATTATCCTTCATTAAAATCTTGTGCATGCAAATTGAAGGACTAATTCCTTTGATGTGCGAGATGGTCCAACCCAAGGCTATTTTGTGTTCATGCAAGACTCTCAGCAACTTCTCTTCCTCTACATCACTCAAGAAACTATCAATAATGACTAGAAAAGTAGAGTCCTGACCTAAGAAGTGATTAAGCTGAGATATTGCATATTTTATACATCTAAAGCTAATATATTTTAATTATTTCATTACATTATCATTGGTTTTAGATGGAAAAATGGTTAAGATGCATAAATCCGAATTGTGATTTAAATTGATTTATAGCATAGTAAATGCTTAATTTTTATAACTTGTGATTTAATTGGATAATGTTCCTTCACATGCACAACATATTTTTTATATTCTATTCTTCATTTTTATTTTATATTATTTCTTTTCTAATTTTTATTTTACTTTTATATAGGCCAATAAATACAAAGAAAAGTTAGAAAAGGCATCAGGTTTTCTTTTGGTTTCTTTAAAGCTGCACATTGGACCAAGCTATTTTTTTTATATAGTTTGGATCAAAAGTTGAGTTTTAAGCAAGCGGGCCTTTTGGTTTTACGAAGGAAAGGCCACACGGAAGTTTATTATTCTAGCTTTTTGGGAAGAAACAAACGAAATATAGAGAGAGGGCAGCTGATTCATTTTTTTTTTCTTTTTTTTTTCTCTCAGATTGAGAACACGCATAGAGGGCTGCCGCTTGAAGAACTCCTTTGGGGTCCAACTGTCGCTCCAACTGCCTCCTCCACTGCCTACCACTTCCATCTCCATTCATTTAGCTTGCTCTTTCCACTCTCTACTATTTATTTAATTTTACTTTAAAGTTTATGATGTATTTTTGATATATTTGGCTTAGACCTTTGGGCATTTTATTTGCTATTTATTTTACTTAATGTCGTTATTTTTATTGCTCTTTTAAGGTTTCATTTAACAATAATTACAATTGTTATGGATTGATTTTGAGAATTTGTGATTTGAATACAAGGATGAACCTTAGAATCTTGATTTTGGGGCTTTTCAATTTTAAGCTCGTATTTTGTCAATTATTTTCTAATCTAATTTAATTTGTAGCTTAGTTTTATTAATCTCTTAGTTCCATTGCATATTAGATTAATTAAAGCTTAATTAGACTTAAATAATTTCTATGTTATTATTTAATTTTCAGGTTAATTAAGATTGTTTAGCTTAGTTGATTTCTTGATTGTTAATTTCAATTTGTTATTATTTTACATTTCATTTTGACACTCAAAAATCCAAAAATATAAATCTAGTCCATGACTAGTGCCTTTTTTTTTTTTTTTTTATTCCCGTTGCACTCTTCCATTCATTGCACATACCACCACTTTTATTTTCTCTTTGTGAATATTTTCATCATTTTGAACGAGTTTGATTTTAAGTAACTTTCCCTGAGGAGATGATTTAGGAATTTATTTCTAATTATTATGCGACATCCTCCTGCACTTGGGATAGCCTTATTTTTGAGTGAGTTAAGTTTTTGGCGCATTGCCGGGTAATAGTTGCTTGGCGTAAATTTAAACTCGTTATTTTTTTTTATCTCAAATGTTTCTTTCACTATCTTATCTCTAATTACAAAATTCACTTGTCACCTACTTCTCAGTCATTAAAAATATCTCCATCAAGTTACAGTTAGCTGACAGATCAGTCACGAGGGTTATTGTTCAGAATATGCTGGTCTAGGTGGACAAATTTTACTACCCAATGGATTTTGTAGTTCTTGATATGCAGCAGCCAGCCACTACTATTTACCAAGGGCCTGTCATCCTTGGGCGCCCATTCCTTCCTATCTCCAATGCATTGATAAATTGTTGAAGTGGAGTACTGAAACTCACAATCCAAAATATGACATTGGAAATGAATGTGTTCAATACTTGCAAGATGCTTGGTGATGGTGACGAGTTAGAGGTGCATGTTGTTGATGTGATTTCAAAGCTTGATGAAATAAAGAGAGAGGCCTATGAAAATTTCCGCTTGGCAAATGAGAGAATGAAGGCCTTTCATGACAAGAAGATCCATGACAAACATCTTGTCCCTTATCAGAAAGTGCTCCTCTACAATTCAAGACTGCATCTTTTTTCCAGGAAGCTGAAATCTCGATGGAAGGGGCTGTACATTGTAAAGGAGGTTCATCCTCATGGCACGGTAGATATTGTCAATCCAACGAATGGCAATAGGTTCACTATCAACAGACAACGTCTAAAGCCGTTTATGAAGTTCCTTGATCCACACGAAGAGATCTTGCTTGTGCAAGATCCCAGGAAAGTGTTTTGATCTTTTTCCCCCTTACAGCTTTGTTTAATTGCATTTTATCTTTTATATTTATTTGTTGTTTTGTTTTGATTTTATATTTCATATTGATTTTTTTTTTTTTTTTGTTTTGCTTGCTTATTCTTGTGCACTTTGTTTTCTTTCATTCGATTCATTGAGGACCATGTCTCTCACTAGTTGGGGGTAGCATGTGTGCACATATTTTTTTCAAAAGAAAATTGCATTAATGTGATGAGTATTGATATACATATGATTGACTCACACTCTATTTCTAGTATTTTATAAAATTTGAGCATCTTGGTGGAGTAGTTGAGCAGAATCATTTTGTGAAGATTTATTTTCAAGGTTGAGCATAGAGCATGATTTTTGATGCATCATATTTTGTTGATGTGTAGCTTGAAACACCGAGATGCTATACTCATTGAGATGAGACTTGGTGAGATTTTTGTAGAACGAATGACAAGTTTTGAAGGACATTTTGCACATGCTTACATTTGTAGTATTCTTCAATTTATTGTTCATTGATTTAACACAGGAGAAGTAAACTGCAGGACTACCGAGCCTTTTTCAATTTAAAAACAAAAAACAAAAAAACAAAAACAAAAAGAAGAAGAAAAAAGAAGAAGAAAGAAAGATGAAAGCGATTTATGGAGTTTTCCTAAATTAAGGGCTAGAAACAGTTACCCAAGACTTTGGGGGTTGAGTGTTCAACCTTTAAAAACAAAGCTAGCTTGAACACTGCTAGTCCCTTGGGTTTTGAGATAGTTAGAATTAGCAATGATCAATCTTAAGGTTGAAAAATCCTATGACAAATCATGGCTAGTAATGGGGAACACACAACCAGTTTAGCTCCACACACACATTTGAGTTTTGAGACATTTACCTCAATTCTATGTGAAAGATTATTGAGATAGTCTTGGTGGGTATAGCCCCTAGGGGTTGAGTAGTAACATGTCACTTTTGTGAGAATTCAGAATTATGTTTGATTGTTTCTGTTTGAATTTCAACCTTTATGCAATATTCATCTCAATTAATTTTTACTATTTTACTCAAAGATTAGCAAAACGCTAGTTTGGGGGTGCGGTTAAACTGAGATATTGCATATTTAATACATCTAGAACCAATATTTTTTAATTATTTCATTACATTATCAGTAGTTTTAGATGAAAAAATAGTTAAGATGCATAAATCTGAGTTGTGATTTAAATTGATTTATAGCATAGTTAATACTTAATTTTTCTAACTTGTGATTTAATTGGATAATATTCATTCGCATGCACAACATATTTTTTATATTCTATTCTTCTTTTTTATTTTATTAATATTTTTTTTTCTAATTTCTATTTTTTAGTTATTTATTTTTCTTTCCAAGACAAAAAGAAATGCAAAAGGCAAGTAAAAAAGGCACCAATCTCTTGGTGTTTGGGTATTGGACGGAAGCAACAACAACAAAAAGGCACCAATCTCTTTTGGTTATTTCTAAAACAAAACTCACGCACGCTCAACGGAAAAGAAAGAAAAAAAAAAGAAGAAGCAAGGCTTTTGGCTTTTCTTTTGAACGGAGATAAAACCAAAAAGTACGGGAGATGATTTGATTTAAAACACTTTGGTTGGGAGACGTGGGAAGTAGGAGAAGTTTTATTATTCTTGCTTTTGGGAAGAAATGGACGAAAAACAAATGGGACGTAGCAGATTTTATTTTATTATTTTTTCTTTCACTTTTGGATGCGACTAGTGCCGCAGCTTGAAGAACCTCCAGGGGTCCAACTGCAGCTCCAGCCTTCTCCTCCATTGCTTGCCACCTCCATCTCTAATTATTTGGCTTGTTCTTTTTATTTTTTACTTTTTATTTAATTTTAATTTAAAGTTTATCAAGTATTTTTGAGATTTTTAGCTTAGAAGTTTGGACAATTTAATTGCTATTTATTTTAGTTAATGTCATTATTTTTCTTGCTCTTTTAAGTTTTCATTTAACAGTGATTACAATTGCTATGGATTGATTTTGAGAATTTGTTATTTGAATATAAGGATGAACCTTAGAATCTTAATTTTTCAATTTTCAACTCGTATTTTGTCAATTATTTTATAATCTAATTTAATCCAAGTTTTGGCTAGCTGCCAATCTTTGAGGATAGTGAATCACAGGTTGGTACCCCTTACTAGTTTCAGCCTCTGCACTCACAAGCTTCTTCAACTCTGGTCTTACTATCTCTAGTTCTTTTTCCGCTTCATCAGTATCTGTTACATCTTTAGGTGTAGACGTAACTACCTGTGTGTCCATAGTCATCTCTGGTTGGGAAACTTCTTTTCCACTTCTCAAAGTAAGAACGGCCTTCCCTGTCTCAAAAACCTCTACTGAGACATTATGTACTTGTTGTTGTTGCCGGTATAATTGAGGATTAGGCTAAGGCTGTACTAGACATTTCCCTTTTTCTTGAGTGCTCAATGTTGTGTTTATTTTATTGATGGTGCCCCACAAGTCATTTATGTCCTGAATGTTCTGATTGTTTGTGGTGGCCTGAATCTGCATGAACTGCTGAAGTGTATTAGCCATCTGTGACATACTGTCATCTAGAGACTTCTTCACAAATGATTGAGGTTGAGAACTCTGTGTAGCTATTGAGGTTGAAATCTTGGAGCTGCTACAAAAGGATAGCTTTGAGAACTCTGATATGGTTGATACAGTTGCTGAGGAGCAGTTTGATGAAATGGTTGTTGAGAAGGTGGAGGAGATCGGCCAGGCTAATCATTCCTCCATGAGAAATTTGGGTGATTCCTCCACCCAGTTCACTGATTGCATCTGCTCAGACCTATTCTCCTGAAATACTAGCATAATTGGGCAGTCCTGGGTCTTGTGGTTTGAATTAGCACATAAATAACATGCCTTTACTGCTTTCACTACCTTCACTTTTTCCATCTCCATGACCTCTAATCTTCTAATCAATGCAGTTATTCGGGCTTGAACGTCAGTATCCTCCTTAAACTCATATATGCCTCCACCAGCAATAGCCTTCAGTGGTTGTGCTATCAATGAAACTCGATCAGTCCGAGTGTTCCATGTTGTACGCTCTCAGCAAGATAGTCAAAAAATGACAATACTTGATCTAGTTCCTTGCTAAAGAATTCTCCATTGCACATACTCTGAACAAACTGCTTGCATTCTGGAGTGAGACCAGTGTAAAAATAATTCACCAGCCTCCAGGATTCAAAACTGTGATGTGGATAGATGTTCACCAAATCCTTAAACCTTTCCCAACTGGCCTAGAAAGTCTCTTCAGATTTCTGATTGAACTGACTAATCAGCTCTTGTAAATACCAAGTTCTCTGAAAAGGAATTTTTTTTTTGTAAGAACTTGATTGTTGAGATATTTTGACTAAAATGTGCACCTAAAATAGAGTAAATCAGGACTAAATAATTCCTAAAAAGAGAGATTTTAAGATTTATTGCTTATTTTGTGGAGTCTCAATTTTATGGAATAAAGTGATGATTTACTTATGGAGTAAATATTTTATCTATAGGTGATAAGGCCCAGGCCCGGAGGAAGGCTCAAAAACATCAAGTTAAGTGGCCCAGAACGCTGAAGCCCAGGCCCGTAAAATGGCCCAACCCCATTCTCGAATGATTAGCTCAGATGTCTCAGTTTCTCTTCAACAAACACCAAGGCTTCGTGAAGGCTCTCTTCAGAAGGGTAGAGTTGCGAAGAAAAGAAAGAAACGGTTAGAAGAGAGAGGGAAGAAGACGATGGGGGGAGTGGAGGATAAAAGGGACTAGAGGCATGCGAGAGGGGCTATCACACTCGGAATCTTTTCTTTTAGTCTGTTTCTATTTGGAGAATATTTCCTGTTTTTGTTTTCTTGTTTGGAGTTAGGGTTTCCGAATCATCTTCCCCATGATGATTTGGGGCTAACTTCTTGTCTAGGGCTACAGAGGAAAGGGTTTTCTTTCCCCATTGTTGATTGTCTGTTGCTGTTATACTTAGTTCATACTTGTTGCTGTATTTTTCATACTTTACCTACTATCAGTTGTGAATGATTTCTTGCTCTTGAACTGTTGTAGACTCACGGCACAGTAGGTCCTTGAAATAATCAAGGATCCTTCAACCTTTGAGTCTTGAGATAAAAAGGGGATGATAATATAGTGAGGGTTTTATCTCTTGTTGATGTTTAATCTATGCTTTTGTTCATTTAAATTCGGAAATGTTAATATCTTGATTGAGTTAGCATAAACAGTTACATCCAGCAGCTACAATCACATTGGTAGGAGGAACCCGAACCCTGTACCCCTAGTTTACTTCTTTCGACAAAGTCAAATTAATTTCAGTTCTGAGTTCTAAAAAGGTTGCTGTTCAGTGTTTGATTTTCCATGTTTTTAAACATTGCAAATCTGGTTTTATGAAAGTCTCTTCTTTAGAGTAATCACAAATCCTTACTTCATTTATTAAACCATAAAATCATCCCACATTCTTTGCAGTTTCAGCGTGTATAACCCAAAAGAGATTTGTTTCACATTGTTAATATAGTTGTTCCTGTGGAAATGACCTTGGGCACTCCCACTACAATATAAAATTTGCTTTTATACTTGGAAGCATTATTTGGTGAGTATCATAACTCACGCTGCATATCAGACCAACTAGAGATAGAATTAGGCCTCAAAGAATTAAACCAAATCTTCGCTTTATCCTTTAAAGAGAAAGGAAATAAACGAAGTCTAATAAATTCATCATTAGTGGCTCTATTGATATAATTAGTGCAGGCCAACTCAAAATCTATCAAGTGCTGATAAGGATTCTCAGAATCCATCCTGTCAAACTGAGGTATCACTAACATCATGTCATGCTTAATAGAAAAATTATGTGTGTCATCAGGTAAAATAATGCATAATGGTGTAGTGGTGTGAGTGGGTTGCAAATAATCCCTGAAAGTGCATGGTGCAGGTGCAGCAATGGTTTGTTCAATTTCAATGCCCTTGTTTGTAGAAAAAACAGAAGAGCTATCTATCTTTGAACTGTGTATACTCTCGTGCTCGATGTAACTCTAAACAACCTAAGTAAGGTTCAAGCGATTGAGAAGTAGGTGACAAGTGAATTGTGTAATCAGAGATAAGATAGTAAAAGAAACATTTGAGATAAAAATGAATAATAATGAGTTTAAATTTACGTCAAGCAACTATTTCCTGGTAACGGCGCCAAAAACTTGACTCACTTAAAAATGAGGAGCACAAAGGCTATCCCAAGTGCAGGAGGATGTCACATAATAATTAGGAATAGACTACTAGATCGTCTCTTCAGGGAAAGTTACTTAAAATCAAATTCGTTTAAAATTGTGAAAATATTTACAATGAGAAAATAAAAATGGTGGTATGTGCAATGAATGGAAGAGTGCAAAGGAAATTAAAAAAAAGAAAAAAGAAAAAAAAGTACTAGTTGTGGACTAGATTTATATTTTTGAATTTTTGAGTATCGAAATGAAATGTAAAAGACTAACAAATTGAAATTAACAATCAAGGAATCAACTAAGCTAAACAATCTTAATTAATCTAAAAATTAAATAATAACACAGAAATTATTTTAGTCCTAATTAAGCTTTAATTAATCTAATATGCAATGGAATTAAGAGATTAATAAAACTAAGCTACAAATTAAATTAGATTAGAAAATAATTGACAAAATACGAGCTAAAATTGAAAAGCTTCAAAATCAAGATTCTAGGGTTCATCCTTGTATTCAAATCACCAATTCTCAAAATCAATCCATAGCAATTGTAATCACTGTTAAATGAAAGATTAAAAGAGTAAGAAAAATAACGACATTAAGTAAAATAAATAACAAATAAAATGCCTAAGGGTCTAAGTCAAATATCTCAAAAATACATCATAAACTTTAAACTAAAATTAAATAAATAGTAGAGAGTGGAAAGAGCAAGCCAAATGAATGGAGATGGAGGTGGTAGGCAGTGGAGGAGATGGCTGGAGCGGCAGTTGGACCCCAAAGGAGTTCTTCAAGCAGCGGTCCTCTATGTGTGTTCTCAAACTAAGAGAAAAAAGAAAAAAAGAAAAAAAATGAATATGCTGCCCTTTCTCTATATTTCATCCGTTTCTTCCCAAAAAGCTAGAATAATAAACTTTCGTGTGGCGCTTCCTTCATAAAACCAAAAGGCCCACTTGCTTAAAACTGAACTTTTCATCCAAACCAAAAAAAAAAAAAAAAAGAAGCTTGGTCCAGCATGCAGCTTTAAAGAAACCAAAAGAAAACCTGATGCCTTTTTTTACTTTTCTTTGCATTTCTTGGTCTATATAAAAATAAAATAAAAATTAGAAAAGAAAAGAAATAAAATAAATAAAAACGAAGAATAAAATATAAAAAATATGCTGTGCATATGAAGGAACATTATCCAATTAAATCACAAGTTATAAAAATTAAGCATTAACTATACTATAAATCAATTTAAATCACAATTTGGATAACCATTTTCCATCTAAAACTAATGATAATGTAATGAAATAATTAAAATAGATTGGTTCTAGATGTATAAAATATGCAATATCTCATCTTAATCAAGAAGGCGTACCTTAAATTTGATGGAAGCGATTTGAATTCAAGCTTGGTAGTTCCTTACTTGGCGACGTCGACTGAGATGAGTTTAGCTCTTCCGCTTTCAGTTTTATTGAAGGAGAAAGGGAAGGTGAAGCTTCCAAATATCTCTCACACTCCTTAACCTTTTCATCTTCAGATTCAATAAACGTAGAGTGAGTAAGACATACCTCGAGTGGTAGCTTTGGAAATTCAGCTCCATACGTCTTGTCGGCCTTGACCATGTCTCGGTCGCTTATTTGAAAACAAGAATGTACCTCGAACGGGAATTCCATAGATTTAAACACGTCAAATGTGACCTACTCCTCGCTGACCCTCAAAATGAGTTTCCCTTGCTGGACATCAATTAAGGTTCTCCCCGTCGTCAGGAAAGGTCGGCCCAGTATCAAAGGGATCTCCTTGTCCTCCTCCATATTGAGTACAACAAAGTCGGTTGGGAAGATGAACTTATCAACTTTCACCAGTACATCCTCAATGAGTCCTCTTGGGTATTTACTAGATCTGTCTGCCAACTGTAGAGAGATGGTGGTCGTCTTTGTTTCTCTAAGACCTAATTTCTTAAAAACAGAGAGGCATTAGATTAAAACTTGCCCCTAAGTCGCATAAAACTTTATCAAAATAGGAATTTCCTATAGTGCAAGGGATTGTGAAACTTCCTGAATCTTTCAACTTAGGCGGTAGCTTCTTTTGTAAAATTGCACTGCTCTCCTGGGTCAGCATCACAGTCTCATGCTCCTCTAACTTCCGCTTGTTTGATAATATATCTTTCAAAAATTTTGCATATTTAGACATTTGCTCTAAAACTTCAATGAGAGGAATATTAATATGCAGTTGTTTAAATGTATTAAAAAAATTTAGAGAACTGATTATCAATCTTATTTTTTCTTAATCTCTGCGGAAAAGGAATTGGTGGATTATAAATTAAAGGAGAATAAGTTTTAGAAATAAACTCCCTGGATTTCTTGGATTTTGCAGCCCCTTTATTTTCTTTAGTCTTCTCAACTTGCTGGTTGGTCGCCTCCCTATCTGCTTCTTTCACCTTGTACTCTGTTTCCTTCTTCTAGGACTCCATATTTTTGACAGCTTCTTTATCTCGCTCGGTATTTACTACCTATGGCTGGTCATATGTCCACCCACTTCTCAACGTTATGGTTTTGACATGTTCATTTGCATTGGTCATAGTGTTGCTCGGTAAGGTCCCTGTGATCCTCTCGGTAAGCATGTTAGAGAGCTGACTAATTTGTGCCTCAAGATTGCGGATTGAAGCCGAGTTGTTTTCGGTCACCATATCATTCTTTTGCATGTACTGCATAAACATATCTTCAAGTGTCGGCTTCTTCTCTTGTTGTGGAAATTGTTGAGGTGGTCTAACCAGTACTAGTTACTGCTCCATGAAAAATTAGGGTGATTTCTCTATCTGAGATTGAACGTTTTGAATAAGGATTGTTTTGACGTTAGAAAATGAACACTTAATGGGCCTGTCATAACTTGGTTGGGCAAAAGGATTCCCCACTTGGCAATCTACATTTGAATAATTTCCTACGCAATGATTACAAACAACATTAGTTTGAATAGCATTAACGTTCATTTGACCTATTTGTTTGGATAGATTTGCCAATTGAGTCGCAATTGCTGACATAGAGTCCAGCTCAACAACGTTGGCCGCCTTTTTTGGCATTGCTCTCTCTATAGCCCATTGAAAATTGTTAGACGCCAACTCTTCTAGAAGTTCATATACGGCTTCAAGGGTCTTACTCATTAATGGTCCTCCTGTGGCTGCATCAACCATAGATCGATTTGTCGATCCTAAACTATTGTAAAACTTATGTACTTGAAGCCAGACTGGGAGGTCATGATGTGGACACTTGCCCAATACATCCTTATATCTCTCCCATGCCTCATATAATGATTCACCCTTAAATTGGGTGAAGGTAGTGATATCATTCCTTAACTTCACTGTCTTGGCTGGAGGGAAATATTTTGCAAAATATTTTTGTGCCAACTGCTCCCAGGTGGTGATGATGCCATGCGGCAAAGAATTCAGCCAAGCTTTCGCTTTTTCCCTAAGGTTATGTTTGGAAACAAAGATGAGAAATCTCATCTCATCTCTATCTCATCTCATCATTACATCTTTTTCAAATCCCCATACAAAATATAATAAACAATTCAACTTTTTCAAATTCTAATTTAACTTTTTCAAATCCCAAAACAATAATAATATTAAAAAATAATATTTTAAACTTTCATCTTAACACTATTCACAAAATTTTTAAAAATTCTCATCTTATCTCATCTTCCAAGCATAACCTAAGTGAAAAAGGAAAAAGTCTCAATCTAATTGCATTATCTGTTACTCCATTGTATTTAAAAGTAATAAAAATTTCTAGGAAATTTGCAATATGGACCTTAGGATCCTTTTGTGACCCCCCCCCCAAAAACTGGACAATTTGTTGGATCATTTAAATGATGGCTAGCTTGATCTCGAAGTTATTGGCTTGTATAGCTGGCCGCCTTATACTGGATGTCGCCCCATTGACCGAGGGTATCGCATAGTCTCTTAACGCCTTGTGCTCCTAGTCGGCCATATTAATTTTAGATGTGGCGACCTCTTTCTTTTTCTCTTTATTGATCCGACATAAGGTTCTTTCTTTCTCTTAACGCATTCTAATTCCTGAAAAGAAAAAAAAAAAAAAAGCAAACTGAGATCTAACAAATAAAATAAAATCCAAAGTAGTAAAAATCTAGCTAGTATCAACATCAATAACAAATAATTATTTCCCGGCAATGGCGCCAAAAAATTATTCACATAA
This sequence comes from Cyclocarya paliurus, assembly GCA_029856935.1. Lineage (NCBI taxonomy): Eukaryota > Viridiplantae > Streptophyta > Magnoliopsida > Fagales > Juglandaceae > Cyclocarya > Cyclocarya paliurus. Next base: position 10,778,965 of record CM056951.1, read on the forward strand.
AAATATATCTGCAAGTACACAGAATCGTATCAAGTGGTAAAATGGTTTAAAGAAAACGGTTATCGAACCCATATGGAATAATTATGCTATTGAATATTGAAATTGAAAAAATTAATTACTATTTGGAAAACCGAAATTTGAAGAATGGTTTATTAAACTGAAGAAAAGACCATTAAAATTAAGATTTTAAAAATAATAAGAATAAATCTAGAGCGTTTGACTTCACCTAACAAATTCCACACAGCTTATTCTTCCTTATTATAGAATCTCAATTATCCTGAGTTGATGATAAAAATCCCTTCACTATTCAATATTTTCTCTCGAACAATATCAAAAATATCTCCAACTAATAACTCTATATCTCTATATGAATTTAACTAATTGGAGACTCATTAAGTTCTTTAGATTTTCTTAAAAATACACTAGTCGCAATAAAGCATCTCTGCTTTTGCTCAACTAATGAGATTTAATTTTAGAGCTTTAATCACAACTCATTGCAATCCAAAAGATTGAATAATAGTTAGCTAAAAAAATATAAGCATTAAGAAAAATGAATCAACACTCAATCATGGAAATATTGAAAATAAAATAATTTGGAATATAAATTGTGTGTTTAATGCTAGGCTACATCAAAGTCTTAGAAAATAGAATTAGTTCATAATGAAATTAAAAAGAAAAAGAATAAAGTTGGTGTTCTTCGTTGAAGTCGATTGATGAGACATACAACACTAGCCTTTACCCTCCAGTTCCGCCTTCTCGAAAGAAAACTTCAAGAATAAATTCTAGAACTCTAAACTCAGACTCAGACTCTAAAACATAAAAACTCTCGACTTCGATTCAGAACTCCCCCTATTCATCCCACAAGACGAGATTAAATAGATGTCGAAATTCAAATATAGTGATAAGAGTTATTTTTATGTGATTTACTCTTTTATTTATGAAAAGTGTTTTTTTCCCTTCAATACTATTGATTTTATTTTATTTCTACATAGTTTTATTTATTTTCTTGGATTTGAAGGGATGAGAAGATTTAGTACAAAAGGAGATCATTTTAGTACAAAAGAAAAGACTAAGGATCCAGACCGATGAGAGGCAGTTAGATCTGAAGAGAACTAATGAGATTTGGACAATGAGCCTTGTCCCATGGGCAACAAAGAGATTTTTCTCGCCCAAAGGCGACAAGACTTACCTCTCGGTAGGCAAGGAGACTCACGACCAAAAGGCACAAAAATTTGGCGAGAAGACTCTAGGCGGTTAGATTAGGCAACTAGTCTAAACAACCAACTTAAAAGACCATCTTAAACGACATCGTGGGCAACAATTAGAAAAGGCGAGAAGAGTCTTTCATCTTGGTTAGGAGTCTTTCTACTTGGTAGGCGAGGAGAGGGTAGTGTGGTGTTTGTGGCCTCCACGCCCATTCATTTGTGACCTCCACACCAGTTATATTCAGCACACACAACATCTACTCGATGGGATAATTCCTCCCGACTAGGATCAATCTGCTACTGACCACCAAATCTGAGTTCTGCAATCAATCTGTTGGCGACCAAATCCTTCCGAGCTCTACAATTCAAGCTGCATATCACTGAATCTTCCATTTTAGATAATTCTATTATTCTTAGGATAATTCCTTTTATGTTAACATTATCTTTAGAAACTAATTTCCAGATCTTTAGGCGAGATTGTAGTCGCAGTTATCTTGTTTCCAGATTTGAATTTTAATATCTATTTAATCTCGACTTGTGGGATGAATAGAGGAAGAGTTCTGAATCGTCGTTGAGAGTTTTTATGTTTTAGAGTCTGAGTCAGAGTTTAGAGTTTCAGAGTTTATTCTTTAAGTGTTCTTTCGAGAAGGCGGGACTGGAGGGCAGAGGCGAGAGTTGCTCATCAACCAACTTCAACGAAGAACACCAGCTTTGTTATTTTTCTTTTCAATTCCATTATGAACTAATTTTATTTTCTAGAACTTTGATATAGCCTAGCATTGAATGTAACATCCCGGATTTTAGTGTATTTTTAATGAAGGATTTATTTAATTTATCTTGTGATTAATTATCTTGTTTTAAAATTTTGGAAGTTTTTAAAATATTATTTCATAATATTTTATGTGGTGAAAATTATTTTTTTATGTGCTTTCTTGATTTTATTTACTGTTTTGGCATTTAAAATGATCTTTAATTAAATTAGTTTATTTATGGGTTTTTAAAATAAATATTGTTTTATTTAAATATTTCTCTACGTTTGGATTATTTTATTTAGTTTTCAGTTTTAAAATTTTTTTCGTTGGATCACTTTCGTAACCCAAGTTGAAAAAGATTGGATCTCCTTTTTCTTCTTCCTCTTTTTCTTTTTCTCTTTTTCTTCTTTCTTCTTCCGGTTTTTCTCTCCCCGCGCTCAACCCGACCCTTCTCTCTCTCTCCTCTCTCTCACGCCGTTCGGGTTTCTTCCTCCCTGAGCCGCCGTCGGCCGGCGGTGGTCGACACCGCCGGTACCACCGGCTTCCCCGTGAGCTGGCGACCTTGCCCCACCAATTTCTGGTCGAGCCTCGCCGCCGTTTGCCTCCACGCACGCTCGAACCTGTGGCGGTTTCCTCCTTGCTGCGTCGCCGTCCGGCCACTTCCGGCCACCAGCTCCTAGCCACTTGACCATCGGCCTCTTACCGACCTAACCGACCCATTCCCGACTCCGATCCGTCGCCAAAGCCGCCCCATCGAACACCCTCTCCGATTCGGCATTCTCAGCCTTAAAACCACCGTTTCGGCCGCCACCCAAGACCAACTATCACTTCCATTAGCTTCACCACTTCCTATAGGCCCTACCCTACCGTTCCCAAGTCTTCGTTTGACCCCGGGTGAAATTTGAGTTTCACTGTGTTTCGGCCACAGTGTTTTTACACTGTGACAGTTGCTATTTTGGTGCTTCCAGTTCCTCCGTGATCCTCCATAAATTATTTTAAAGCGTTGTAAATATTTCTCCAAAAGACTTTTAAGATTTAAATATATTTTTGCAATAATCTGTTTTATAAACTGTGTTTTGGTTATCTGGATATACTGTGTTGGTTATTGGAAATTATTGATAACTGTTGGTTGTTGGTAATTGGTCTGTTTCATGGAATTGTGCACGCATGCGTGGGTGTGTAATTTGAAAAGGCTTTTCGGGTGTGTGTGTATCACCCCCAAGCCGAGATGGGTTATTATCTCGGTGGAGCTCCTCTGGGTACTCAGGAGCGGAATATACTAAGTGTCGTCTCTTGGAGCTGTTGCTCGGGACTTGGACAGGATGGTAGCGCTCTCGATTTGACTCCGTGATCTCTCAGGCTGGCGGAGATCAGAGGATGCTTGGCTATGTACTCGGTGGGCGCGGAACTGGGCATCACTCGTGGTATATTACTCGCACGGCCGTTACCCGTGGAGTGAATAAAGAAGCCAGGGTATGTGGATGTCCCTAGGGGAGGCCATGGTACATACGGATTAAAATTGGAATTAATCTATTTATTCCTGTGTTTTAAATTGTGCCAAATGGTGATTTTTGGCGTGCGTGGAAAACTGTGATTTTCGAGAAATGGTGTTTTTCTCAGGTTTGGTGTTTTGGTCATCATGTGCATGCATAGTGGCTGTTGTATTTATATATTTGTTATCTTGGAGTATTTTTGAGTTTTACTTACCTGTGGTACCATTTATTGGTACTGTAGATTTTGATGCAGGTTTTGAGGAGGTTGAGCCCGAGGATGCGGCTCCGCCTGAGGAGTAGGGACATTTGGCTATGTTTTATTTGGTATTTGTATTTTATTTGATGTCATTTTATGAACAACAAAATTGTATTATGTTGACTTGTGGATTTCAGTACTATTCTTGTATTGTATTAAATTCTGGTACTTAGTTATTTGACTTAACCATTCCGCTACGTATTATTTTTGTACACGTGTTGCATTTCACACACTCGGCACGTGTCGTTGGGGTGCATGACCGTGTTGTCATCATCCCGGGTGTCTCAATTTCCGTGCATGGAAGTTGGGGGCACCACATTGAACACACAGTTTATATTCACAATTATTTTATTTTCAAAATTTCCATGATTGAGTATTTATTCATTGTTCTTAATGCTTACAATTTTATAGGTAACTCTTGTTCGATCTTTTGGATTACAATGAGACCGAGAGGTAATCTGTGATTAAAGCTCTAAGATTAAACATCATTAATTGAGCAAAAGTAGAGATGCTTTACTACGACTAATGTGATTTTCAAGAAAAATCCAAGGAACTTAATGAGTCTCCAATTAGTTAAATTTGCATAGAGATATGGAGTTATTAGTTAGAGATATTTTTGGTATTATTCGAGAGAAAATATCGAATAGTTAAGGGGTTTTTATCATCAACTTAAGATAATTGGGCCCTTGCTTAGTAGAAAGCCAAGTCAGGGCAAAGTGGCAAAGTTAAGAAGTTTGAGTTTTTTTGCTCACAGGCTTCCCATGGTCCTACAATGACCTTGTGGTATGTATGCCCCGACCCCGGCCAATTCGGAGCACCTCTTATTTTTACTACTTTGCCCTTGCTTAGTAGAATGCCAAGTGAGGGCAAAATGGCAAAGTTAAGTGGTTGGAGTTTTTTGCTCGCTGGCATCCCATTGTACTAGCATAACCTAGTAGTATGTATGCCCCGACCGCGGGCAATTCGGAGCACCTCTTATTTTTAACACTTTGCCATTGCTTAGTAGTAGAAACCCAAGTGAGGGATGGGTGGCAAAGTTAAGAGGTTTGAGTTTGTTGCTCCCGGGCTTCCCATGGTTCTACAATGACCTTCTGGTATGTATGCCCCGGCCCCTGTCAATTCGGAGCACCTCCTATTTTTCCCACTTTGCCCTTACTTAGTAGAAAGCCAAGTGAGGGCAAAGTGGCAAAGTTAAGAGGTTTGAGTTTTTTGCTCACGGGCTACCCATGGTCCAACAATGACATTGTGGTATGTATGCCCCGACCCCAGCCAATTCGGAGCACCTCTTATTTTTACCACTTTGCCCTTGCTCAGTAGAAAGCCAAGTGAGGGCAAAGTGGCAAAGTTAAGAGGTTGAAGTTTTTTGCTCGAGGGCTTCCCACGGATCTATAGTGACTTTGCGGTATGTATGCCCCGACCCCGGGCAATTCGGAGCACCTCTTATTTTTAACACTTTGCCCTTGCTTAGTAGTAGAAAGCCAAGTGAGGGATGGGTGGCAAAGTTAAGAGGTTTGTGTTTTTGGCTCGCCCGCTTCCCATGGTTCGACAATGACCTTCTAGTTTGTATGCCCCGACCTCGGGCAATTTGGAGCACCTCCTATTTTTACCACTTTGCCCTTGCTTAGTAGAAAGCCAAGTGAGGGTAAAATGGAAAAGTTAAGAGGTTGGAGTTTTTTACTCGCGGGCATCCCACGGTTCTACAGTGACCTTGTGGTATGTATGCCCTGACCCATAGGAATTCAGAGCACCTCTTATTTTTAACACTTTGCCCTTACTTAGTAGTAGAAAGCCAAATGAGGGATGGGTGGCAAAGTTAAGAGATTTGAGTTTTTGGCTCGCGGGCTTCCAATGGTTCTACAATGACCTTGTGGTATGTATGCCCCAACCCCGGGCAATTCGGAGCACCTCTTATTTTTACCACTTTACCCTTGCTTAGTAGAAAGCCAAGTGAAGGCAAAGTGGCAAAGTTAAGAGATTTGAGTTTTTTGCTCACGGGCTTCCCATGGTCTTACCATGACCTTGTGGTATGCATGCCCCGACCCCGGCCAATTCGTAGCACCTATTATTTTGACCACATTGCCCTTGCTTAGTAGAAAGCAAATTGAGGGCAAAGTGGCAAAGTTAAGTGGTTTGAGTTTTTTGCTCACGGGCTTGCCATGGTCCTACAATGACCTTGTGGTACGTATGCCCCGACCCCGGCCAATTCGGAGCACGTCTTATTTTTATCACTTTGCCCTTGCTTAGTAGAAAGCCAAGTGAGGGAAAATGGCAAAGTTAGGAAGTTGGAGTTTTTTGCTTGCAGGCTTCCCATGGTTCTCCAATGACCTTGTGGTCTGAATGCCCTACCCCGGGCAATTCGGAGCACCTCTCATTTTTACCACTTTGCCTTTGCTTAGTAGAAAGCCAAGTGAGGGAAAAGTGGTAAAGTTAAGAGGTTTGAGTTTTTTGCTCATGGGCTTCCCATGGTTTTATAATGACTTTATGGTATGTATGCCCCGACCCCTGGCACTTCGGAGCACCTCCTATTTTTCCCACTTTGCCCTTGCTTAGTAGAAAGCCAAGTGAGGGCAAAGTGGCAAAGTTAAGAGGTTTGAGTTTTTTTCTCACGGGCTACCCATGGTCCTACAATGACGTTGTGGTATGTATGCCCCGACCTCGGCCAATTCGGAGCACCTCTTATTTTTACCACTTTGCCCTTGCTTAGTAGAAAGCCAAGTGAGGGCAATGTGGCAAAGTTATGAGGTTGGAGTTTTTTACTCGAGGGCTTCCCACGGATATACGGTGACCTTATGGTGTGTATGCCCCGACCCCGGGCAATTCGGAGCACCTCTTATTTTTAACACTTTTCCCTTGCTTAGTAGTAGAAAGCCAAGTGAGGGATGGGTGGCAAAGTTAAGAGGTTTGAGTTTTGTGCTCGCGGGCTTCCCATGGTTCGACAATGACTTTCGGGTTTGTATGCCCCGACGTCGGGCGATTTGGAGCACCCCTTATTTTTACCACTTTGCCTTTGCTTAGTAGAAAGCCAAGTGAGGGCAAAATGAAAAAGTTAAGAGGTTTGAATTTTTTGCTCACGGGCTTCCCATGGTCTTACAATGACCTTGTGGTATGCATGCCCCGACCTCGGCCAATTCGCAGCACCTATTATTTTGATCACTTTGCCCTTGCTTAGTAGAGAGCAAATTGAGGGCAAAGTGGCAAAGTTAGGTGGTTTGAGTTTTTTGCTCACGGGCTTGCCATGGTCCTACAATGACCTTGTGGTACGTATGCCCCGACCCCGGCCAATTCGGAGCACGTCTTATTTTTATCACTTTGCCCTTACTTTTTTTTTTTTTGAAGAAATCAGACTCATTTCATTAATGAACCGAAGTTACAACTGTGACTTAATAATACATGGAAAAACCAGACTATAAGTCAACTACGCATCAGCTCAGGGGCATCCCCGCCACAAACCAGTGACGGACATTGTCTTAACTTCTAAAAAACTCTCCCATAAACAGAGAAAGCGTTCTGTGAACACAGAACTAAACGACCCCCAACCTCCCTAGAGGAATGAGACGGGGCACTGCTATGGACATCAAATCCAAAGCCCATTTCTAAATTATTACTAACGAAAACCAAAACCTACACCTAAATACAAACCAAACAACACCAAAAAAACGACCCCAAGCAATAGTGCGAACCCGGATGTTACGCCTACCGCAAGCATCGGCATCTCGAATTGGCCTGGACGGGCACCCAACTCACGCACGGACCACAAAGCCCGACCGTACGACCATCAGCGTAGCATCATCCAACACTCTCGAACAGCTCTTGCCACAGAGTACGTCCAATCCAAAGGTCCAACACAACACTCGGGTCAACAAAATAACAATAGAACAGAAAAAATTAACTACAAAGTGCTGAAAACAACCAAACAGAAAAATAAACAACAAAAAACACGGATGAACAGTGCACGGAAGTTCGACATTGGTTCGTGCAGGGCACTGTTTCTCGGGGAGGAAAGCCGACGGTCGATCTTGGAAACCCCGGAGTCAGAGAACCCAGAGAAGCTGAGCATGGTGGCGGCCGAGGGCTCCCTGGTGGCGCGTGGTGGCCACGCGCCGACGAGATCAGGAAGTTTCGTCCGGCGCGTGCGGGCTACGCGCCTCTCCGTTGGACGCCGGATTTTGAGGTGTTGAAGATCGGCGCCTGGACGTCCTTCCGGTGTGGCGCGTGTGATGAGATGGCGGCTAGAATGACCGGAAACGGCGATCCTCCCTTATGTAACTTGAGAAAACAGAAAAGGAGGAAAAAACACTATGACGAAACAGAATATAAACGCCGGAGACGAAGGGCCGGCGAGGGGAGGAAGGAAACGGTGAGGAAAGAGGAGCCGAGGCTCCCCCTTCCCCCCAACTGGATTCGGACGAGAGGCTGTTTAGAGAGAGAGGGTCTGGTTTAGAGAGAGAGGGTCGTTTCAGTCCCCGAAAGTCACTTTGCCCTTACTTAGTAGAAAGCCAAGTGAGGGAAAATGGCAAAATTAAGAAGTGGGAGTTTTTTGCTTGCAAGCTTCCCATGGTTCTCCAATGACCTTGTGGTATGAATGTCCTGCCCCGGGCAATTCGGAGCACCTCTCATTTTTACCACTTTGCCTTTGCTTAGTAGATAGCCAAGTGAGGGCAAAGTGGTAAAGTTAAGAGGTTTGAGTTTTTTGCTCATGGGCTTCCCATGGTTTTACAATGACCTTATGGTATGTAAGCCCCGGCCAATTCGGAGTACCTATTATTTTGACCACTTTGCCCTTGCTTAATGGAAAGCAAATTGAGGGCAAAGTGGTAAAGTTAAGTGGTTTAACTTTTTTGCTCACGGCCTTTCAATGGTCCTACAATGACCTTGTGGTACGTATGCCCCGACCCCGGCCAATTCGGAGCACGTCTTATTTTTATCACTTTGTCCTTGCTTAGTAGAAAGCCAAGTGAGGGAAAATGGCAAAGTTAAGAAGTTGGAGTTTTTTGCTCGCGGGCTTCCCATGGTTCTCCAATGACCTTGTGGTATGAATGCCCCGACCTCGGGCAATTCGGAGCACCTCTCATTTTTACCACTTTGCCTTTGCTTAGTAGAAAGCCAAGTGAGGGCAAAGTGGCAAAGTTAAGTGGTTTGAGTTTTTTTCTCGCGGACATCCCATGGTACTAGCATAACCTTGTGGTAAAATGCCCCGACCCCGGGCAATTCGCAGCACCTCTTATTTTTACCACTTTGCCCTTGCATAGTAGAAAGCCAAGTAAGGGCAGAGTGGCAAAGCTACGATGTTTGAGTTTTTGGCTCGCGGGCTTCCAATGGTTCTACAATGACCTTCTGGTTTATATGCCCCGACCTCTGGCAATTCGGAGCACCTCTTATTTTTACCACCTTACCCTTGCTTAGTAGAACGCCAAGTGAGGGCAGACTGACAAAGTTAGAAGGTTTGTGTTTTTGGCTCGCAGCCTTCCCATGGTTCTTCAATGACCGTCTGGTATGTATGCCCCAACCTCGGGCCATTCGAATAAGTGGTTTGAGTTTTTTGCTCACGGGCTTGCCATGGTCCCACAATGACCTTGTGGTACGTATGCCCCAACCCGGCCAATTCGGAGCACCTCTTATTTTTATCACTTTGCCCTTGCTTAGTAGAAAGCCAAGTGATGGAAAATGGCAAAGTTAAGAGGTTGGAGTTTTTTGCTCGCGGGCATCCCATGGTTCTCTAATGACCTTGTGCTATGAATGCCCTGACCCCGGTTAATTTGGAGCACCTCTTACTTTTACCACTTTACCTTTGCTTGGTAGAAAGCCAAGTGAGGGCAAAGTGGCAAAGTTAAGATGTTTGAGTTTTTTGCTCGCGGACATCCCATGGTACTGGCATGACCTTGTGGTATGTATGCCCCAACCCCGGGCAATTCGGAGCACCTCTTATTTTTAACACTTTGCCCTTGCATAGTAGAAAGCCAAGCAAGGGCAGAGTGGCAAAATTAAGAGGTTTGTGTTATTGGCTGGCAGGTTGCCCATGGTTCTACAATCACCTTCTGTTATGTATGCCCCCCGACCTTGGGCAATTCGGAGCACCTCTTATTTTTACCACTTTGCCCTTGCTTAGTCGAAAGCCAAGTGAGGGCAAAATGGCAAAGTTAAGAGGTTGGAGTTTTTTGCTCGCGGGCTTTCCATGGTTCTACATTGACCTTGTGGTATGTATGCCCCGACCCAGGGCGATTCTGAGCACCTCTTATGTTTAACACTTTGCCCTTGCTTAGTAGTAGAAAGCCAAGAGAGGGATGGGTGGCAAAGTTAAGAGCTTTGAGTTTTTGGCTCACAGGCTTCCCATCATTCTACAATGACCTTCCGGTTTGTATGCCCCGACCTAGGGCAATTCGGAGCACCTCTTACTTTACCACTTTGCCCATGCTTATTACGAAGTAAAGTGAGGGCAAAGTGGCAAAGTTAAGAGGTTGGAGTTTTTTGCTCGCGGGCTTCCAATGGAACTACAATGACCTTTTGGTATCGATGCCCCGACTCCGGTCAATTCGGAGCAGCTGTTATTTTTACCACTTTGCCCATGCTTAGTAGAAAGCCAAGTGACAGCAAAATGGCAAAGTTAAGAGGTTTGAGTTTTTTGCTCGCGGGCTGCCCACAGTTTTACAGTGACCTTGTGGTATGTATGCCTCGACCCCGGGCAAATCGAAGCACCTCTTATTTTTAACACTTTGCCCTTGCTTAGTAGTAGAAAGCCAAGTGAGGGATGGGTGGTAAAGTTAAGAGGTTTGAGTTTTTGGTTCGCGAGCCTCCTATGGTTCTACGATGACCTTGTGGTATGTATGCCCAGACCTCGGGCAATTCGGAGCACCTCTTATTTTTGCCACTTTCCCCTTGCTTAGTAGAAAGCCAAGTGAGGGCACAGTGGCAAAGTTAAGAGGTTTGAGTTTTTTGCTCACGGACATCCCATGGTACCGGCATGACCTTGTGGTATGAATGCTCCGACCCCGGGCAATTGGAGCGCCTCTCACTTTTACCACTATGCCCTTGCATAGTAGAAAGCCAAGTGAGGGATGGGTGCTAATGTTAAGAGGTTTGAGTTTTTGGCTCGCCGGCTTCCCATGGTTCTATGATGACCTTGTGGCATGCATGCCCCGACCTCGGGCAATTCGGAGCACCTCTTATTTTTACCACTTTACCCATGCTTAGTAGAAAGACAAGTGACGCTAGAGTGGCAATGTTAAAAGGTTTGAATTTTTGGCTCCCGGGCATCCCATGGTTCTACGGTGAGCTTGTGGTTTGTATGCCCCGACCCCAGGCAATTCGGAACACCTATTATTTTTAACACTATGCCCTTGCTTTGTAGCAGAAAGCCAAGTGAGGGATGGGTGCTAAAGTTAAGAGGTTTGAGTTTTGGCTCACGGGCTTCCCATGGTTCTATGATGACATTCTGGTTTGTAGGCCCCGACCTCGGGCAATTCGGAGCACCACTTATTTTTACCACTTTTCCCTTACTTAGTAGAAAGCCAAGTGAGGCCAAAGTGGCAAAGTTAAGAGGTTTGAGTTTTTTGCTTGCGGACATCCCATGGTACTGGCATGACCTTGTGGTATGAATGCCCCGACCCCAGGCAATTCGGAGCACCTCTTATTTTTACCACTATGCCCTTGCATAGTAGAAAGCCAAGTGAGGGATGGGTGCTAAAGTTAAGAGGTTTGAGTTTTTGGCTCACGGGCTTCCCATGGTTCGGCAGTGACCTTGTGGTATGTATGCCCCGACCCCGGGTGATTCGGAGCACCTCTTATGTTTAACACTTTGCCCTTGCTCAGTAGTAGAAAGCCAAGTGAGGGATGGGTGGCAAAGTTCAGAACTTTGAGTTTGTGGTTCGTGGGCTTCCCAACGTTCTACAATGACTTTCTGGTTTGTATACCCCGACCTAGGGCAATTCGGAGCACCTCTTATTTTACCACTTTGCCCAAGCTTATTACGAAGCCAAGTGAGGGCAAAGTGGCAAAGTTAACAGGTTGGAGTTTTTTTCTCGCGGCTTTCCCACTGTTTTAAAGTGGCCTTGCGGTCTGCATGCCCCGACCCTGGGTAATTCGGAGCACCTCTTATTTTTACCACTTTGTCGTTGCTTAGTCGAAAGCCAAGTGAGGGCAAAATGACAAAGTTAAGAGGTTGGAGTTTTTTGCTCGCGGGCGTCCCATGGTTCTACAGTGACCTTGTGGTATGTATGCCCCGACCCCGGGCGATTCGGAGCAACTCTTATGTTTAACACTTTACCCTCTCTTAGTAGTAGAAAGCAAAGTGAGGTACGGGTGGCAAAGTTAAGAGGCTTGGGTTTTTTGCTCGCGGACATCCCATGGTACCGGCATGACCTTGTGGTATGAATGCCCCGACCTTGGGGAATTCGGAGCACCTCTTATTTTTACCACTATGCCCTTGCATAGTAGAAAGCCAAGTGTGGGATGGGTGCTAAAGTTAAGAGGTTTGAGTTTTTGGCTCGCGGGCTTCCCATGGTTTTATGATGACCTTCTGGTTTTATGCCCCGACCTCAGGCAATTCGGAGCACCTCTTATTTTTACCACTTTACCCTTGCTTAGTAGAAATCTAAGTGAGGCCAGAGTGGCAAAGTGAAAAGGTTAGAGTTTTTGGCTCGCGGGCTTCCCATAGTTCTACAGTGACCTTTTGGTATGTATGCCCCGACCCCAGGCAATTCGGAGTACCTCTTGTTTTTACCACTTTGCCCTTACTTAGTAGAAAGCCAAGTAAGGGCAAGGTGGCAAAGTTAAGAAGTTTGAGTTTTTTGCTCACGGACATCCCATGGTACCGGCATGACCTTGTGGTACGAATGCGCCGACCTCGGGCAATTCGGAGCACCTCTTATTTTTACCACTTTGCCCTTACTTAGTAGAAAGCCAAGTGAGGGCAAAGTGGCAAGGTTATGAGGTTGGAGTTTTTTGCTCGCGGGCTTCCCATGGTTCTACAGTGACCTTGTGGTTTGTGTGCCCCGACCCCGGCCAATTCGGAGCACCTCTTATTTTTACCACTTTGCCCTTACTTAGTAGTAGAAAGCCAAGTGAGGGTAAAGTGGCAAAGTTAAGAGGTTTGAGTTTTTTGCTCGAAGGCTTCCCACGGTTATACAGTGACCTTGAGGTATGTATGCCCCGACCCCAGGACATTCGGAGCACCTCTTATTTTTAGCACTTTGCCCTTGCTTAGTAGAAAGCCAAGTGAGGGAAAATGGAAAAGCTAAGAGGTTGGAGTTTTTTGCTCGTGGGCTTCCCATGGTTCTACAATGACCTTATGGTATGTATGCCCCTACCCGGCCAATTCGAAGCACCTCTTATTTTTAAAACTATGCCCTTGCTTAGTAGAAAGCCAAGCGAGGGAAAATGGGAAAGTTCAGTGGTTGGAGTTTTTTGCTCGCGGGCTTCGCATGGTTCTCCAATGACCTTGTGGTATGAATGCCCCGACCCCGGGCAATTCGGAGCACTTCTTTTTTTTAACACTATGCCCTTGCTTAGTAGTAGAAAGCCAAGTGAGGGATGGGTGCTAAAGTTTAGAGGTTTGAGTTTTTGGCTCGCGGGCTTCCCATGGTTCTATGACGACCTTCTGGTTTGTATGCCCCGACCTCGGGCAATTCGGAGCACCTCTTATTTTTACCACTTTACCATTGCTTAGTAGAAAGCTAAGTGAGGCCAGAGTGGCAAAGTTAAAAGGTTTGAGTTTTTGGCTCGCGGGCGTCCCTCGGTTCTGCAGTGACCTTGTGGTATGTATGCCCCGACCCAGGGCAATTCGGAGTACCACTTATTTTTACCACTTTGCCCTTACTTTGTAGAAAGCCAAGTAAGGGAAAAGTGGCAAAGTTAAGAGGTTTGAGTTTTTTGCTCACGGACATCCCATGGTATCGGCATGACCTTGTGGTACGAATGCCCCGACCCCGGGTAATTCGGAGCACCTCTTATTTTTACCACTTTGCCCTTGCTTAGTAGAAAGCGAAGTGAGGGCAAAGTGGCAAAGTTAAGAGGTTGGAGTTTTTTGCTCACGGGCTTCGCATGGTTCTACAATGACCTTGTGGTATGTGTGCCCCGACTCCGGCCAATTCAGAGCACCTCTTATTTTTACCACTTTGCCCTTGCTTAGTAGTAGAAAGCCAAGTGAGCTCAAAGTGGCAAAGTTAAGAGGTTTGAGTTTTTTGCTCGAAGGCTTCCCACGGTTATATAGTGACCTTGAGGTATGTATGCCCTGACCCCGGGCCATTCGGAGCACCTCTTATTTTTAGCACTTTGCCCTTGCTTAGTAGAATGCCAAGTGAGGGCAAAGTGGCAAAGTTAAGAGGTATGAGTTTTTTGCTCACGGACATCCCATGGTACCGGCATGACCTTGTGGTACGAATGCGCCGACCTCGGGCAATTCGGAGCACCTCTTATTTTTACCACTTTGCCCTTACTTAGTAGAAAGCCAAGTGAGGGCAAAGTGGCAAGGTTATGAGGTTGGAGTTTTTTGCTCGCGGGCTTCCCATGGTTCTACAGTGACCTTGTGGTTTGTGTGCCCCGACCCCGGCCAATTCGGAGCACCTCTTATTTTTACCACTTTGCCCTTACTTAGTAGTAGAAAGCCAAGTGAGTGTAAAGTGGCAAAGTTAAGAGGTTTGAGTTTTTTGCTCGAAGGCTTCCCACGGTTATACAGTGACCTTGAGGTATGTATGCCCCGACCCCAGGACATTCGGAGCACCTCTTATTTTTAGCACTTTGCCCTTGCTTAGTAGAAAGCCAAGTGAGGGAAAATGGAAAAGCTAAGAGGTTGGAGTTTTTTGCTCGTGGGCTTCCCATGGTTCTACAATGACCTTATGGTATGTATGCCCCTACCCCGGCCAATTCGAAGCACCTCTTATTTTTAAAACTATGCCCTTGCTTAGTAGAAAGCCAAGCGAGGGAAAATGGGAAAGGTCAGTGGTTGGAGTTTTTTGCTCGCGGGCTTCGCATGGTTCTCCAATGACCTTGTGGTATGAATGCCCCGACCCCGGGCAATTCGGAGCACTTCTTTTTTTTAACACTATGCCCTTGCTTAGTAGTAGAAAGCCAAGTGAGGGATGGGTGCTAAAGTTTAGAGGTTTGAGTTTTTGGCTCGCGGGCTTCCCATGGTTCTATGACGACCTTCTGGTTTGTATGCCCCGACCTCGGGCAATTTGGAGCACCTCTTATTTTTACCACTTTACCATTGCTTAGTAGAAAGCTAAGTGAGGCCAGAGTGGCAAAGTTAAAAGGTTTGAGTTTTTGGCTCGCGGGCGTCCCTCGGTTCTGCAGTGACCTTGTGGTATGTATGCCCCGACCCAGGGCAATTCGGAGTACCTCTTATTTTTACCACTTTGCCCTTACTTTGTAGAAAGCCAAGTAAGGGAAAAGTGGCAAAGTTAAGAGGTTTGAGTTTTTTGCTCACGGACATCCCATGGTATCGGCATGACCTTGTGGTACGAATGCCCCGACCCCGGGTAATTCGGAGCACCTCTTATTTTTACCACTTTGCCCTTGCTTAGTAGAAAGCGAAGTGAGGGCAAAGTGGCAAAGTTAAGAGGTTGGAGTTTTTTGCTCACGGGCTTCGCATGGTTCTACAATGACCTTGTGGTATGTGTGCCCCGACTCCGGCCAATTCAGAGCACCTCTTATTTTTACCACTTTGCCCTTGCTTAGTAGTAGAAAGCCAAGTGAGCTCAAAGTGGCAAAGTTAAGAGGTTTGAGTTTTTTGCTCGAAGGCTTCCCACGGTTATATAGTGACCTTGAGGTATGTATGCCCTGACCCCGGGCCATTCGGAGCACCTCTTATTTTTAGCACTTTGCCCTTGCTTAGTAGAATGCCAAGTGAGGGCAAAGTGGCAAAGTTAAGAGGTATGAGTTTTTTGCTCACGGGCTTCCCATGGTCCTACAATGACCTTGTGGTTTGTATACCCCGACCCCGGCCAATTCGGACCACCTCTTATTTTTATCACTTTACCCTTGCTTAGTATAAGGCCAAGTGAGGGAAAATGGAAAAGTTAAGAGGTTGGAGTTTTTTGCTCGTGGGCTTCCCATGGTTCTACAATGACCTTGTGGTATGTATGGCCCTACCCCAGCCAATTCGGAGCACCTCTTATTTTTAAAACTATGCCCTTGCTTTGTAGAAAGCCAAGCGAGGGAAAATGGGAAAGTTCAGCGGTTGGAGTATTTTGCTTATGGGCTTCCTATGGTTCTACAATTACCTTGTGGTATGAATGCCCCGACCCCGGGCAATTCGGAGCATCTCTTATTTTTAACACTATGCCCTTGCTTAGTAGTAGAAAGCCAAGTGAGGGATGGGCGCTAAAGTTTAGAGGTTTGAGTTTTTGGCTCGCGGGCTTCCCATGGTTCTATGATGACGTTCTGGTTTGTATGCCCCCACCTCGGGCAATTCGGAGCACCTCTTATTTTTACCACTTTACCCTTGCTTAGTAGAAAGCTAAGTGTGGCCAGAGTGGCAAAGTTAAAAGGTTTGAGTTTTTTGCTCGCGGGCTTTCCACGGTTCTACAGTGACCTTGTGGTATGTATGCCCCGACCCCGAGCAATTCGGAGTACCTCTTATTTTTACCACTTTTCCCTTGCTTAGTAGAAAGCCGAGTGAGGGCTGTTGGGTCTAAACTTTCACTCAAAATAATGAATAAAAATTCATTGCAGTTTTACCTGCAAGTATACAGGTGTCGTAGTACTTTACATGATCGAATCTACAGGGATTGATTAATGTGATGAAGAGAATAAGATTAAAACAGATTTTTAAAAGGAACGAACAAAAAAAGGAGATCACTGGGATGAGGATTTTAAAGTAACAAAATATAACTGAAACAATAAAAGGAATTAATATGGAGAACGACTAAGGTTTCGAGGATCCATCTAATAATTTATAAAATTGTTTCCAATCAAATTAGCACGGTTAGACTGGAATAATGATCCCGTCTAACTGGAAGATTTCAACAAATAAGCCCAAGAAAAATAATCACCAAATATTGAGTTTGAATAATTTATGGTAGAAATATTCACAAGTCCAATTGATTATCACAGGAATTTTTCAAGCATTCACTGTATTCGGAAATCAAAGTTTCTAATAATAACACCAATCAATTAATCAAACTCACAATATAACTCTTTTATTGATCTAAAACAATATTTAAATCATTAGACTTCATCTCTTAACCTTAGTATGAGAAATTAGCCAACCATTTTCATCACAAGAACCATGGAATTCAATGATAAATTTTCCATAAGAAAACTAAAATAAAACACAACACCAAATATTATAAAGCAAGCTTATAGAAAATAAATTAACTCTCAAATGAAAAAAACTTAAATAAAACACTGTATATAAATAAGCTGAACAATAAAACACTGTAAATAAATGAGCTGAATAATAAAAAAACTGTAAATAAATGAGCTGAATAATAAAAAACACTATAAATATGAGTTGCCGAAAATAAACTAATGAGATTGCCGAAAATAAACTAATGAGCTTCTGAAAATAGAATGAGCTGCTCTCCGAACTCCCCCGAACTTCGATGCCTTATTCGTTCTCTTCAAGCCTTTTTACAGGCTTCAGAATTCACAAGGCATGATTGCCGTGTAGTCCACTGGGGTTTTATTTAATTTAGTCTGGCCCAAGTTCGGTTTAAACAACTCATCCACCGACTACATTATTCGGCCAGCCATCCCTCACGTTTCTTTTCTTTCTTTTCTTTTGCACCGAACTCCAGCTAGCTCGACCGTGTGAATAGAGAGCAGTTGCCTCCACTAGTCGAATGCGTGTGGTATCCAGCTCCTTCAAACCGAAAGAAAACATCGCCCACTTCCACTGATAGCCGAAAGTGATACTCCCACATGCATGTGTTTTCTTGCTGTATTTTCGTCTGAGGTTCTTCTTTCACTTTAACTTGAGAGATGGAGGAGGAATGACGTGGCTTGTGGCATCAACTTCCTCTGTATTCTCTTCAGAAAACAGAGTATGTATGCTTTCGATTTTCACGTGGAAGGGTGCTGTCGGGCTGTGCATGGGAGCTTCGGACGATGACTCACGATATACTTCATGATGGAGACGCCGTGCAGTGGAGGAGATTGGGCACGGCTGGGCTGAGGTGTAGTGAATGGTGGCGGTCCGAACGTATGCATGGAGATGACGTACTGCCGGGGCTGCGCAAGAGACGGTTGCTGTCGTTGGTGGAGATGGTTGTGCTGCTGGTGGTGGAGAGGCGGTGCTGTTGGTGGTGGAGAGGCGGTGGGCTGCGGCTGCGCATGCTCGGAACGCATGCGTGGCGTTTGCATGCGGCTGGCGAGAGGTTGAAGACTGAAGACGATGGTCGACGACATATCGTTTTTGTCAAACGACATGTCGTCGACCTCAGAAGGCAGATTTAACTCACGTGCAAAACGACATGTCATTTGGTTTGCAGACCAAACGCATGTCGTTTAGCCTGCGCAGAAAATCAAAAATAAAAAATGAAAAATAAAAATAAAATAAAATAAAATAAAATAAAAATAAAATAAAATAAAATAAGACAGACAAAATAAATAATAATTACATAAAAATAAAACTAGAAAAAGAAAATAAATAATTAAATAAAAATTACACAAAAACAAAAAAAAAATATTAAAACTGTGTTGTGCATGTGAGGAAATTAAATCAAATTAAATCACAAGTTATAGAAAAATAAGCATAAACTATGCTTTTAATCAATTTAAATTGCAACTTGGATTTTTGCCTCTTAACCATTTTTTCATCTAAAATCAATGATAAAATAATAAAACAATTAGAAATATATTGATTTTAAATGTATAAAATATGCAATAATGCAGCATAATCAGGGGCAAAGTGGCAAAGTTAAGAGGTTTGAGTTTTTTGCTCACGGGCTTCCCACGGTCCTACAATGACCTTGTAGTTTGTTTGCCCCGACCCCGGCCAATTCGGACAACCTCTTATTTTTACCACTTTGCCCTTGCTTAGTAGAAAGCCAAGTGAGGGCAAAGTGGCAAAGTTAAGAGGTTTGAGTTTTTGGCTCGAAGGCTTCCCACTGTTCTATAGTGACCTTGAGGTATGTATGCTCCGACCTTGGGCCATTCGAAGCACCTCTTATTTTTACCACTTTGCCCTTGCTTAGTAGAATGCCAAGTGAGGGCAAAGTGGCAAACTTAAGAGGTTGGAGTTTTTTGCTGGTGGGCTTCCTATGGTTCTACAATAACCTTGTGGTATGTATGCCCCGACCCCGAGCAATTCGGAGCACCTCTTATTTTTACCACTTTGCCCTTGCTTAGTACTAGAAAGCCAAGTGAGGGCAAAGTGGCAAAGTTAAGAGGTTTGAGTTTTTTGCTTACCGGCATCCCATGGTTCTAGAATGACCTTGTGGTTTGTATGCCCCGACCCTGGCCAATTCGGACCACCACTTACTTTTATCACTTTGCCCTTGCTTACTAGAAAGCCAAGTGAGGGAAAATGGAAAAGTTAAGAGGTTGGAGTTTTTTGCTCAAAAGCTTCCCACGGTTCTACACTGACCTTGTGGTTTGTATGCTTCGACCCCGGTCAATTCAGACCACCTCTTATTTTTATCATTTTGCACTTGCTTAGTAGAAAGCCAAGTAAGGGAAAATGGAAAAGTTAAGAGGTTGGAGTTTTTTGCTCGCGAGCTTCCCAGGGTTCTACAATGACCTTATGGTATGTATGCCCCGACCTCGGGCAATTCCGAGCACCTCTTTTTTTTTACCACTTTGCCATTGCTTAGTAGAAAGGCAAGTGAGGGCAAAGTGGCAAAGTTAAGAGGTTGGAGATTTTTGCTCGCGGGCTGCCCAAGGTTTTACAATGACCTTGTGGTTTGTATGCCCCGACCCCGGCCAATTCAGAGCACCTCTTATTTTTACCATTTTGCCCTTGCTTAGAAGAAAGCCAAGTGAGGGCAAAGTAGCAAAGTTAAGAGGTTTGAGTTTTTTGCTCGAAGGCTTCCCATAGTTCTACAGTGACCTTGAGGTATGTATGCCCCAACCCTGGGCCATTCGTAGCACCTCTTATTTTTACCACTTTGCCCTTGCTTAGTAGAATGCCAACTGAGGGCAAAGTGGCAAAGTTAAGAGGTTTGAGTTTTTTGCTCACGGGCTTCCCATGGTCCTACAATGACCTTGTGGTTTGTATGCCCCGACACCGGCCAATTCAGACCACCTCTTATTTTTATCACTTTGCCCTTGCTTAGTAGAAAGCCAAGTGAGGGAAAATGGAAAAGTTAAGAGGTTGGAGTTTTTTGCTCGCGGGCTTTTGATTGAGCTGCATTATTGCATATTTTATACATTTAAAATCAATGTATTCTTAATTATTTTATTATTTTATCATTGATTTTAGATGGAAAAATAATCAAGAGGCAATAAATCCAAGTTATGAATTAAATTGATTAAAAGCATAGTTTATGCTTATATTTTATAACTTGTGATTTAATTTGATTTTATTGTCTCACATGCACAACACATTTTTTAATATTCTAGTTTAGTTTTTGTTTAATTTTTAATTAATTAATTATTTTCTTTTTCTAATTTTATTTTATTTTATTATTCTATTATTCTAGTTTATTTTATTTTATTTATTTTTTATTTTATTTTATTTTATTTTATTTTACTTTATTTTTATTTTTTATTTTTTATTTATTGCGCAGGCTAAACGACATGTCGTTTGGCCTGTAAGCCAAACGACATGTCGTTTGACTCGAGGAGCCGGCTGTCGTCTGAGTTGAACGACGTGCCGTTTCCGCTGCAAGCCAAACGACGCCGTTTTCCTTCATCGTCTACCTCCCGAAACCTGCGTCTCGAGCTACAGTGCTACCGTGCACAGCAGCTTCGAGCTGCCACCGTGGGCCGTCTTCCGCCCACCTGAAGCCACCAGCAATACCAGACGACGCCGGCGATCAAGTCTCCGCCGCCAAGTCAAGCCCAGCCTCCATGCATGCGTTCGGGCCATGCACAGCCAACGTAACCTCCACGGCACACGATCAGCATGCACTGCCCAGCGTCTCCACCGCATCCATGCAGCACGCTGCATGCCACCTCAAGCCGCCTTGCAGCACCGTAGCCATCTCTTGCGCAGTCCAGCTAGCAGCGCCATGCACAACAGACCACGTGAGTTCGGACGAAGTGTAGCAACGAACAGGAAATGAAATGGAAGAAAGAAAAGAAAAAAAAACAAAAGAAACATGCATGTGGGAACCAGACAAACAGACATGGGATCAGATAAAAGAAAGAAAAGAATAGAAATCAGTCTGTAGCCCATAAATGCAAGTCTTCAACGCAAATGTTAGTGGGAGACAAGGGATCATGGACATCATAGCACAACATTATTCTGACGCCTATATAAGGGCTGTACGCGGACTGGAGAAGAGGGAGTTAGGGAGTGAGTCTAAAGTTAGCAGTGTTAGAGTGTCAGTGAGAGTGTCAGTCTGAAGTTAGAGTTAGAATGTCAGTGATCAGTGAGTTAGAATGTTTTTAGTGTGATTTTAGAGTTAAAAAAAATTCAGAAAAAAAATAGTGAGTGAATTTTTATAGTCAATTTTTATTTTTCTGAGTTCAATTTTTAATGTCGTGTAATTTATTCATCAGTCAGTTTCAATGTATGGCTCAGTGAATTTTATTTTTGTAAGTCTTTATTTTCAGTTTTGAGTTTGTTTAGTGAGTAAATTTTCAATAAATGTTGAGAGTCCATTTTATTTTTGAGAGTTTACTTTAATTGGAAGTTCAGATTTTTGGGTTGGAGAACACAGTCTCCATTTCCAAATATCGAGTTATTTCCTTACAATTTTTGTTTTTATTTCGAATTACTGTCATTTAATTTTCTCGCACTTTTAATTTACTGCAATTTAAATTACTGTCATTTAATTTTCTCGCAATTTTAATTTCTTGCAATTTAAATTACTGTCATTTAATTTTCTCGCACTTTTAATTTCCTGCAATTTTAATTACTGTCATTTAATTTTTCTGCACCTTTAATTTTTACAATTTACTTTTATGTCATTTAAATTTTATTGTCCATTTACATTTCAGTTATTTAATTTCCAGCAATTTTAATTTACTGTCTTGTATTTTAATTTTTTCACTTTTCATCATCCACACAAAATCAACAACATGAATCTAGTCCATGACTAGTAAATTTTCATTTCCATTGCACTCCCACATTCATTGCACATATCATCATTTTTATTTTTATTCTCTCATTGTAACTATTTCCACTATTTTACACGAGTTTGATTTTTAAGCACTTTCCCTGTGGAGACGATCTAGGAATTTATTCCTAATTACTACGCGACACGCTCCTACACTTGGGATAGCCTTTGGGCTACTCATTTTCGAACGAGTCAGCTTCCCATGGCTCTACAATGACCTTGTGGTATGTATTCCCCGACCCCGGGCAATTCGGAGCAACTCTTATTTTTATCACTTTGCCCTTGTTTAGTAGAAAGACAAGCAAGGGACAATGGGAAAGTTCAGTGGCTGGAGTTTTTCTGCTCGCGGGCTTCCCATGGTTCTCCAATGACCTTGTGGTATGAATGCCCCGACCCCAGCCAATTCGGAGCATCTCTTATTTTTACCACTTTGCCCTTGCTTAGTAAAAAGCCAAGTGAGGGCAAAGTGGCAAAGTTAAGAGGTTTGATTTGCTCGCGGACATCCCAGGGCACCGGCATGACCTTGTGGTATGAATGCCCCGACCCCATGCAATTCGGAGTACCTTTTATTTTTACCACTTTGCCCTTGCTTAGTAGAAAGCTAAGTGAGGGAAAAGTGGCAAAGTTAAGAGGTTGGAGTTTTTTGCTCTCGAGCTTCCCATGGTTCTACAATGACCATGTGGTATGTGTGCCCCGACCCCGGCCAATTCAGAGCACCTCTTATTTTTACCACTTTCCCCTTGCTTAGTAGAAAGCAAGTGAGGGCAAAGTGGCAAAGTTAAGAGGTTTGAGTTTTTGGCTCGAAGGCTTCCCACGGTTCTACAGTGACCTTGAGGTATGTATGCTCCGACCTCGGGCCATTCGGAGCACCTCTTATTTTAACCACTTTGCCCTTGCTTAGTAGAATGCCAAGTGAGGGTAAAGTGGCAAAGTTAAGAGATTTCAGTTTTTTGCTCACCGGCTTCCCATGGTCCTACAATGACCTTGTGGTTTGTATGCCCCGACCCCGGCCAATTCGGAGCACCTCTTATTTTCATCACTTTGCCCTTGCTTAGTAGAAAGCCAAGTGAGTGAAAATGGAAAAGTTAAGAGGTTGGAGCTTTTTGCTCACGGGCTTGCCGGGGTTCTACAATGACCTTGTGGTATGTATGCCTCGACCTCGGGCAATTCGGGGCTGCTCTTATTTTTACCACTTTGCCCTTGCTTAGTTGAAAGCCAAGTAAGGGCAAAGTGGCAAAGTTAAGAGGTTTGAGTTTTTTGCTCACGGTCTTCCCATGGTCCTACAATGACCGTGTGGTATGTATGCCCCGAACCCGGGCAATTCGGAGCACCTCTTATTTTTACCACTTTGCCCTTGCTTAATAGAATCCAAGTGAGGGCAAAGTGGCAAAGTTAAAAGGTTTGAGTTTTTTCTCTCACGGGCTTCCCATGGTCTTACAATGACCTTGTGGTTTGTATGCCCCGACCCTGGCCAATTTGGAGCACCTCTTATTTTTACCACTTTACCCTTGCTTAGTAGAAAGCCAAGTAAGGGCAAAGTGGCAAAGTTAAGAGGGTTGAGTTTTTGGCTCGAAAGTTTCCCACAGTTCTACACTGACCTTGTGGTTTGTATGCCTCGACCCTGGTCAATTCGGACCACCTCTTATTTTTATCACTTTGCACTTACTTAGTGGAAAGCCAAGTGAGGGAAAATGGAAAAGTTAAGAGGTTGGAGTTTTTTGCTCTCGAGCTTCCCAGGGTTCTACAATGACCTTGAGGTATGTATGCCCCGATGACTCACTCAAAATTGAGTAGCACAAAGGCTATCCCAAGTGCAGGAGCATGTCGTGTAATAATTAGGAATAAATTCCTAGATTGTCTCCTTTGGGAAAGTGCTTAAAAATCAAACTCGTATAAAATGGTGGAAATAGTTACAATGAGAGAATAAAAATGAAAGTGATGAAATGTACAATGAATATGAGAGTGCAATGGAAATGAAATTTTACTAGTCATGGGCTAGATTCATGTTGTTGGTTTTGAGTGGATGATTAAAAATAAGAAATTAAAATGCAAGACAGGAAATTAAATTTACTGAAAATTAAATCACTGAAATGTAAAAGAACAATAAAATTAAATGACATAAAAGTAAATTGTAAAAATTAAAAGTGCAGGAAAATTAAATGACATAAATTTAAATTGCAGGAAATTAAAAGTGCGAGAAAATTAAATGACATAAATTTAAATTGCAAGAAATTAAAAGTGCAAGAAAATTAAATGACAGTAATTTAAATTGCAGGAAATTAAAAGTGCAAGGAAATTAAATGACAGTAATTTAAATTGCAAGAAATTAAAAGTGCGAGGAAATTAAATGGCAGTAATTCAAAATTAAATAAAAACAGGAATTGTAAGGAATAAACTTGATGTTTACAAATGGAGACTGCGTTCTACAACCCAAAAATCTGAACTTCCAATTAAAGTAAACTCTCAAAAATAAAACGGACTCTCAACATTTATCAAAGAGGACTAAAAATTTATTCACTAAACAAACTCAAAATTGGAAATAAAGACTTACAAAAATAAAATTTACTGAGCCATAAATTAAAACTGACTGATGAATAAATTACACGAAATGAAAAACTGAACTCAGAAAAAATAAAAACTGACTACAAAAACTCACTCACTATTTTTTTTCTGAACTCTAACTCTAATTTCACACTAAAATCTCTCTAACTCCTGACTGACTCTAACCTCTAACACTTTCTCCAGTCCGCATACAGCTCTTATATAGGCATAAAAAAAGACACCAATAAACACTACTTAGCTGCCATGTTCCCCACTCAAGCCGAAAGCTTATTCATCCCGTGTGCTGTCTGTTCCCCACATATTATTCTTTTTTTGCCGTGCGTCCAGTATTTGTTTATTTATTTATTCTTTTCTTTCTTCAGCTCGCACCGAAAGCAAACTTTTCATTTTTTTTTCCTTCTTCCATCTTCCGTGGCTGCCGCGTGAGTGTCTGAGGCTTTTCATTATTTTTTTTCTTTCTCTTCCGTGCGTGATTTCCCGTGTTTGCTACATGCTTTTCATGTACAAGTTGTTCACTATCTCCTGCTGCACCAACTTCTGTTCTGCGTCAATGCTAACCTTGACAACAAGCATCTTGTGGAACGCTGCAGCAGGTTGCTCCTCAGGAGTGGCGCTCCTGCGCATGGCTGTGCATGCTGGCATGGCTGGGTAGCGTGGTGGCTTTGGGTGAGGCTGGCGACGTGCTGGTGTGTATGCGGTGCAGTGCAGTGTTTGGCAGAGCTGGTAGCTTGCTCTGTTTTTCGATGTCAAAAATAGGGGAATGGTTTTGGTTGCAGCTGTGCATATAGAGGCTGTGGGCTGTGGCTATGCATGCTCCGAACGCATGCATGGAGGCTGGCGGAGGTGGTGCTAGCTGGGCTTTTGGCCGTGAATGGAAGTGGTGTTTCTGAACTTGCGGATGTAGTGCAGCGTGGATGTGACTGTTGCTGCTGTTGATGGCAATGTATGGCGATGGAGAGAGCACTGCGGTGTGAGAGGTGCTGCTTGGCTGGGCAACGGAGTTTTACTCTGTTTTCACCTTTTAAAACAGAGGATGGTGCTTCCGCATGTGTAGGTGGCTGAGGAGGCAGTAGATGGAGGTTACTGCTGTGGGTGCTTACGGCGAGGCCGTGCATGGTGCATGCATGAAGTGGTGCTGCCGCTTAGCATGGAGGTGCAGCGGTTCAGTGCTTGAAGAGGCTGGGTAGAGGTTCACGAGTGTAGCTGAGGGCTGTGCATGGCGTCGGACATGCAGATGAAGATGATAGCAACGACATGTAGTTTTGGTCTATGGACAAAACTACATGTCGTTTAAGAGTGGGTTGTAAAACAAATAAAAAAATGAAACTAGACAAACAACAGCAGAAAAATAAATAAATAAAAGCAAAACATAAATAAAATAAAACAAAACTAGAAGGGATAAAATGAAAAATAAAATATTAAAAGTGTGTTGTGTAAGTGAATAAATATTGTTCAATTAAATCACAAGTTATAAAATTAAGCATAAACTATGTTTTTAATCAATTTAAATCACAACTTGGATTTTTGCCTTTTAACCATTTTTTCTTCTAAAACCAATGATAAAATAATAAAACAATTAAAAATATATTGGTTATAAGTGTATAAAATATGCAATAATGCAGCTCAATCACACCCCCCAACTAGCATTTTGCTAGTCGCTGAGCAAAATAGTGAAAATTAATTGAGATAAATATTGCATAAAGTTTGAATCCAAACAAAAGCAATCAAACACAATAATGAATTCTCACAAAATGCGACACGTGACTATCAACCCCTAGGAGCTATATTCACCAAGACTGTCTCAACAATCTTTCATTAAGAATTGGGGAAAAAATCTTAGATCTCAGATGTGTGTGTAGCTAAATTGTTCTTCATTACTAGCCATGATTCGTCATAGGATTTTTCAACCTTAAGATTAATCATTTCTGATTCTAACTACCTCAAAGCCTAAGGGACTAGCAGTTTTCACGCAAACTCTATTTAAACGTTGAACACTCAACCCCCAAAGTTTGGGTAACTGTTTCTAGCCCTTTACTTAGGGAAGCTCACTGTTTCATCCTCTTTTTTTTTATTATTATTTTTTTCAAACGGAATCGAACCCAGGACCGTGCGCCTAACCCAAACATTCCCAAGTTCGCCCTTACCACTGAGACAGATCCATGCTTCTTCTTTTTTTTTTAAAAGCCTCGGTAGTCCTGCAGTTTACTTTTCCAGTATTAAATCAATGAACAGTAATGAAGAATACTACAAGTGTAAGCATGTGCAGAATGTCATTCAAGATTTTCCCTTCATTATATATAAATCATGCCAAGTCTATCTCAATAAATATAGCATCCTGGTGTTTCAAGTCATACATCAAGCAAAATATGATGCATCAGGAATTATGTTTTATGCTCTGGTTTGAAAATAAATCTTCACAAAATTAATTCTGCTCAACTACTCCACCAAGATGCTCAATTTTTTTTTTTTTGATAGAAATGGAGTGTGTTAATGATGTGTATAAAAGTGCATATAACATTAAGGCAAAAATTGTGTAATCCAATGCACACATACTAACAAAGAAAAGATGAGCAATAAAAGAAAAATTAACACAGAAAGTAAAGAAAGAGAAACAATCAACAAACAACAACTTAGAAAATAAACAATTATGTAATCCATCATACACACGTAAAAATAAATGAACAACAACATAGAAATTAAACAAAGAGAGGCAATAAAAGAAATAAACAAAATAAACAACAAGACGCAATAATAGAAACAGTATTTAAGTATGAGAGTAGAGAAAACTTCCAGGATCAGTGGGAAATGCTTGGGGTGAAAACTTTTCTTGCAAAAATTTTTTATACACTCCATTCCAGCCAAGTGTTTAAGTGTTCTTAGCAATGGAACACTCAAGTTGGATCAAGTTTGAAACAGAGATGATCTGCCAACTGAGCGAGAGTCAAATGAGCATTCATCCAATTGCAGTAAAACCTGAAATTTAACAAGTGTCATAAATCCCGGGGTCCGACAGCTGCCGTAAGTCACGGAGCCCTGGATCTCGTGCAATGGAACCGATACGACAAACACTTTAAGCCTCGAGCTCCATCCTGGGTCCAGATCATGTTGTAAATTGCAAACAGACAATTGCTTTATGACCTCGAGTTTTGCTCCGGGTCCTGCCTGAATTGATCTTTTCTGAGCCTTTGAATGCTTCGAGCCTCTATATAAGGGACCATCTCCACCCTCTCGAAACACATAACAATCTCTGCATCTCTTGTATTTTTTTTTTCTTTCTTTTCTTTTCTCTTACTTCTCACAGCTTCTCTCATTTTCTTCAAATGGCTGAGCAACATTCTGTCAATAATATCCCTGATTTGAATCAGGTACCAATTACGCCTCAACAATTAAACCTCTGTCCTGATGCCGTCAACACCATGGTTGGGGTAGAGATATATTTCTCTACCCGGTCCGATGCCGAAGTTGTTTCAGGATCGAGAATGCTCGGTGCCCAATATGCTGCTTCTATTACAACCATATCCCAGAGGTTACTGTTACGAGTGAGTGAAACTGATCAACTTAAATCTCAAATTTCTAAATTGCAGCAAAAACTTGTTAATAAACGCAGAAAAAATAAAATATTAAGACAAGAAAATAAGCAATTAAAAAAATGTGCAGACTGGTATGCTCAAAACCTGCAACCACGAATAACGGAGCTGGAACAAGAGAAGGAACAAATACTCAGCCAACATCAGTAATTAACAGCAGAGGTCCAGCGTTTACAAGAAACAGGGAGTCAGTCTACTGTTTAATCTTTGCTTGCATATTATAAAGCTTGTTTTGTTCTTTATTTTCAACTCTATAAAATTAGTCTTGAGCATTAAAGCCAAATTTTTTTTTTTAAAATTTATGAAACAAAATCAGAAAAAGAAAAGACTCATTCAAAAACGGGTTTTCCAATACTCAATATCCCGAAAGAAATACCGTCAAACAAATGGGATAACTGGCAAGATAACTACTCTGCCAAAGCAGACACTTGCGATCATTGTGCTATCGCGTGTCGGTATCACTTCATCATGCCAGGAAATCCTGGACGCTGACATGGTATTTTTTTTTTGAGCCGCAAAGTGGGGAGACAAATGCAAGTTCATTTTTACAGAATGCAATTTCCTCCCCCCAACTAAACAATGCAGTGTCCTCACTGTTTGACGAAGAAGAAAATCAATGCAAAGAGAAAATAATGCAAAACGGAAGAGAGAAAAATGAATAAATAAACAACCATACAACACAAGAAATAAACATAAATAAATAAATAAACAAATAAACAACACTCAAAAATCACAAGGTGTCTGGACAAGAAAAGTTTCACTTGGATCGTACATTGGAATAAAAGGTTTAACGCGCTGACCATACACAGTGAAAGGAGTACCTTCATTATTAGGATTTTGAATGTCCACCGCCCAATGAGAAAGCCAAGTGAGGGCAAAGTGGCAAAGTTAAGAGGTTGGAGTTCTTTGCTCGCGGGCTTCCAATGGTTCTACAATGACCATGTGGTATGTATGCCCAGACCCCGGCCAATTCGGAACACCTCTTATTTTTACCACTTTGCCCTTTCTTAGTAGAAAGCCAAGTGAGGGCAAAGTGGAAAACTTAAAAGGTTGGAGTTTTTTGCTCGCGGGTTTCTTATGGTTCTACAATGACCTTGTGGTATGTATGCCCCGATCCAGAGCAATTCAGAGGACCTCTTATTTTTACCACTTTGCCCTTGCTTAGTAGTAGAAAGCCAAGTCAGGGCAAAGTGGCAAAGTTAAGAGGTTTGAGTTTTTTGCTCACCGGCTTCCCAAGGTCCTACAATGACCTTGTGGTTTGTATGCCCCGACCCCGGCCAATTCGGACCACCTCTTATTTTTATCACTTTGCCCTTACTTAGTAGAAAGCCAAGTGATGGAAAATGGAAAAGTTCAGTGGTTGGAGTTCTTTGCTTGCGGGCTTCCCATGGTTTTCCAATGATCTTGTGGTATGAATGCCCCGACCCCGGGCAATTCGGAGCACCTCTTATTTTTACCACTTTGCCCTTGCTTAGTAGTAGAAAGCCAAGTAAGTGCAAAGTGGCAAAGTTAAGAGGCTTGAGTTTTTTGCTCACCGGCTTCCCATGGTCCTACAATGACCTTGTGGTTTGTATGCCCCGACCTCGGCCAATTCAGACCACCTCTTATTTTTATCACTTTGCCCTTGCTTAGTAGAAAGCCAAGTGAGGGAAAATGGGAAAGTTCAGTGGTTGGTGTTTTTTGCTCGCATGCTTCCCATGGTTCTCCAATGACCTTGTGGTATGAATGCCCCGAACCCGAGCAATTTGGAGCACCTCTTATTTTTACCACTTTACCCTTGCTTAGTAAAAAGCCAAGTGTGGGCAAAGTGGCAAAGTTAAGAGGTTTGAGTTTTTTGCTCGCGGTCATCCCATGGGACTGGCATGACCTTGTGGCATGAATGCCCTGACCCCGGGCAATTCGGAGCACCCCTTATTTTTACCACTTTGCCGTTGCTTAGTAGAAAGCCAAGGGAGGGCAAAGTGGCAAAGTTAAGAGGTTTGAGTTTTTTACTCACGGGCTTCCCATGGTCCTACAAGAACCCTGTGGTTTGTATGCCCCGACCCCGGCCAATTCGGACCACCTCTTATTTTTACCACTTTGCCCTTGCTTAGTAGAAAGCCAAGTGAGGGCAAAGTGGAAAACTTAAGAGGTTGGAGTTTTTTGCTCACTTCCTATGGTTCTATAATGACCTTGTGGTATATTTGCCCCGACCCGAGCAATTCAGAGCACCTCTTATTTTTACCACTTTGCCCTTGCTTAGTAGTAGAAAGCCAAGTCAGGGCAAAGTGGCAAAGTTAAGAGGTTTGAGTTTTTTGCTCACCGGCTTCCCAAGGTCCTACAATGACCTTGTGGTTTGTATGCACCGACCCTAGCCAATTCGGACCACCACTTATTTTTATCACTTTGCCCTTACTTAGTAGAAAGTCAAGTGATGGAAAATGGAAATGTTCAGTGGTTGGAGTTTTTTGCTCGTGGGCTTCCCATGGTTTTCCAATGACCTTGTGGTATGAATGCCCCGACCCCGGGCAATTCGGAGCACCTCTTATTTTTACCACTTTGCCCTTGCTTAGTAGTAGAAAGCCAAGTGAGTGCAAAGTGGCAAAGTTAAGAGGCTTGAGTTTTTTGCTCACCGGCTTCCCATGGTCCGACAATGACCTTGTGGTTTGTATGCCCCGACCTCAGCCAATTCGGACCACCTCTTATTTTTATCACTTTACCCTTGCTTAGTAGAAAGCCAAGTGAGGGAAAATGGGAAAGTTCAGTGGTTGGCGTTTTTTGCTCGCGGGCTTCCCATGGTTCTCCAATGACCTTGTGGTATGAATGCCCCGACCCCGGGCAATTCAGAGCATCTCTTATTTTACCACTTTACCCTTGCTTAGTAAAAAGCCAAGTGAGGGCAAAGTGGCAAAGTTAAGAGGTTTGAGTTTTTTGCTCGCAGTCATCCCATGGGACCGGCATGACCTTGGGGTATGAATGCCCCGACCCCGGGCCATTCGGAGCACCTCTTATTTATACCACTTTTCCCTTGCTTAGTAGAAAGCCAAGTGAGGGTAAAGTGGCATAGTTAAGAGGTTGGAGTTTTTTGCTCGCGGGCATCCCATGGTTCTCGAATGACCTTGTGGAATGAATGCCCCAACCCCGGGAAATTCGGAGCATCTCTTATTTTTACCACTTTGCCATTGCTGTGTAGAAAGCCAAGTGAGGGCAAAGTGGCAAAGTTAAGAGGTTTGAGTTTTTACCTCGCGGACATCTCATGGTACCGTCATGACCTTGTGGTATGTATGCCCCGACCCCGGGCAATTCAGAGCACCTCTTACTTTTACCACTTTGCCCTTGCTTAGTAGAAATCCAAGTGAGGGTAAAGTGGCAAAGTTAAGAGGTTTGAGTTTTTTGCTCACGGGCTTCCCATGGTCCTACAATGACCTTGTGGTATGTATGCCCCGACCCCGGTCAATTTGGAGCACCTCTTATATTTACCACTTTGCCCTTACTTAGTAGAAAGCCAAGTGAGAGCAAAGTGGCAAAGTTAGGAGGTTTAAGTTTTTGGCTCAAAGGCTTCCCACGGTTCTATAGTGACCTTGTGGTATGAATGCCCTGACCCCGAAACATTCGGACCACCTCTTATTTTTACCACTATACCCTTGCTTAGTAGAAAGTTAAGTGAGGGCAAAGTGGCAAAGTTAAGAGGTTTGATTTTTTTGCTAACGGGCTTCCCATGGTTCTCCAATGACCTTGTGGAATGAATGCTCCGACCCCGGGAAATTCGGAGCACCTCTTGTTTTTACCACTTTGCCCTTGCTTAGTTGAAAGCCAAGTGAGGGCGAAGTGGCAAAGTTAAGAGGTTTGAGTTTTTTGGTCGCGGACATTCCATGGTACCGGCATGACCTTGTGGTATGAATGCCCCGACCCCGGGCAATTCAGTGCACCTCTTATTTTTTCTACTTTGCCTTTGCTTAGTAGAATGCCAAGTGAGGGAAAAGTGGCAATGTTAAGAGGTTTGAGTTTTTTGCACACGGGCTTCCCATGGTCCTACAATGACCTTGTGGTATCTATGCCCCAACCCCGGCCAATTCCAAGCACCTCTTATTTTTACCACTTTGTCCTTGCTTACTAGAAAACCAAATGAGGGCAAAATGGCAAAGTTAAGAGGTTTGAGTTTTTTGCTCGCGGACATCCCATGGTACCGGCATGACCTTGTGGTATGAATGCCCCGACCCCGGGCAATTCAGAGCAGCTCCTATTTTTTCCACTTTTCCTTGCTTAATAGAATGCCAAGTGAGGGCAAAGTGGCAAAGTTAAGAGGTTTGAGTTTTTTCTCACGGGCTTCCCATGGTCCTACAATGACCTTGTGGTATGTCTGCCCCGACCCCCGGCAATTCCAAGCACCTCTTATTTTTTCCACTTTGCCCTTGCTTAGTAGAATGCCAAGTGAGGGGAAAGTGGCAAAGTTAAGAGGTTTGAGTTTCTTGCTCGCCGATATCCCATGGTACCAGCACGACCTTGTGGTATGAATGCCCCGACCCCGGGCAATTCAAAGCACCTCTTATTTTTTCCACTTTGCCCTTGCTTAGTAGGATGCCAAGTGATGGTAAAGTGGCAAAGTTAAGAGGTTTGAGTTTTTTGCTAACAGGCTTCTCATGGTCCTACAATGACCTTGTGGTATGTCTGCCCTGACCCCGTGCAATTCGGAGCACCTCTTATTTTTACCACATTGCCCTTGCTTACTAGAAAACCAAATGAGGGCAAAGTGGCAAAGTTAAGAGGTTTGAGTTTTTTGCTCGTGGACATCCCATGGTACCGGCATGACCTTGTGGTATGAATGCCCCGACCTCGGGAAATTCAGAGCAGCTCCTATTTTTTCCACTTTTCCTTGCTTAATAGAATGCCAAGTGAGGGCAAAGTGGCAAAGTTAAGAGGTTTGAGTTTTTTCTCACGGGCTTCCCATGGTCCTACAATGACCTTGTGGTATGTCTGCCCCGACCCCCGGCAATTCCAAGCACCTCTTATTTTTTCCACTTTGCCCTTGCTTAGTAGAATGCCAAGTGAGGGGAAAGTGGCAAAGTTAAGAGGTTTGAGTTTCTTGCTCGCGGATATCCCATGGTACCGGCACGACCTTGTGGTATGAATGCCCCGACCCCGGGCAATTCAGAGCACCTCTTATTTTTTCCACTTTGCCCTTGCTTAGTAGGATGCCAAGTGATGGCAAAGTGGCAAAGTTAAGAGGTTTGAGTTTTTTGCTAACAGGCTTCTCATGGTCCTACAATGACCTTGTGGTATGTCTGCCCTGACCCCGTGCAATTCGGAGCACCTCTTATTTTTACCACATTGCCCTTGCTTACTAGAAAGCGAAGTAACGGCAAAGTGGCAAAGTTAGGAGGTTTGTGTTTTTGGCTCGAAGGCTTCCCACGGTCCTACAGTGACCGTGTGGTATGAATGCCCCGACCCCGGACCATTCGGAGCACCACTTATTTTTACCACTTTACCCTTGCTTAGTAGAAAGTTAAGTGAGGCCAAGGTGGCAAAGTTAAGAGGTTGGAGTTTTTTGCTCGTGGGCTTCCCATGCTTCTCCAATGACCTTGTGGAATGAATGCCCCGACCCAGGGCAATTCGGAGCACCTCTTATTTTTACCACTTTGCCCTTGCTTAGAAGAAAGCCAAGTGAGGGCAAAGTGGCACAGTTAAGAGGTTCGAGTTTTTTGCTCGCAGGCTTCCCATGGCTCTACAATGACCTTGTGGTATGTATGCCCCGACTGGGGGCAATTCGGAGCACCTCTTATTTTTACCACTTTGCCCTTGCTTAGTAGAATGCCAAGTGAGGGCAAAGTGACAAAGTTAAGAGGTGTGAGTTTTTTGCTCACGGGCTTCCCATGGTCCTACAATGACCTTGTTGTATTCATGCCCCGACCCCGGTCAATTCGGAGCACCTCTTATTTTTACCACATTGCCCTTGCTTACTAGAAAGCGAAGCAACGGCAAAGTGGCAAAGTTAGGAGGTTTGTGTTTTTGGCTCGAAGGCTTCCCATGGTCCTACAGTGACCTTGTAGTATGAATGCCTCGACCCCGGACGATTCAGAGCACCATTTATTTTTACCACTTTACCCTTGCTTAGTAGAAAGCTAAGTGAGGCCAAGGTGGCAAAGTTAAGAGGTTGGAGTTTTTTGCTGACGGGCTTCCCATGCTTCTCCAATGACCTTGTGGAATGAATGCCCCGACCCAGGGCAATTCGGAGCACCTCTTATTTTTACCACTTTGCCCTTGCTTAGAAGAAAGCCAAGTGAGGGCAAAGTGGCACAGTTAAGAGGTTTGACTTTTTTGCTCACGGGCTTCCCATGGTACTCCAATGACCTTATGGTATGTATGGCCCGACCCCGGGCAATTCGGAGCACCTCTTATTTTTACCAGTTTGCCCTTGCCTACTAGAAAGCCAAGTGAGGGAAAAGTGGCAAAGTTAAGAGGTTTGAGTTTTTTGCTCACGGGCTTCCCATGGTCCTACAATGACCTTGTGGTATGTATGCCCCGACCCCGGGCAATTCAGAGCACCTCTTATTTTTACCACTTTGCCCATGCTTAGTAGAAAGCCATGTGGGCGCAAAGTGGCAAACTTAAAAGGTTTGAGCTTTTTGCTCACGGGCTTCCCATGGTACTCCAATGACCTTGTGGTATGTATGCCCCGACCTCGGGCAATTCGCAGAACCTCTTATTTTTACTAGTTTGCCCTTGCCTACTAGAAGCCAAGTGAGGGCAAAGTGGCAAAGTTAAGACGTTTGAGTTTTTTGCTCACGGCCTTCCCATGGTCCTACAATGACCTTGTGCTATGTCTGCCCCGACCCCGTGCAATTCGGAGCACCTCTTGTTTTTACCACTTTGCCCTTGCTTAGTAGAAAGCCAAGTGAGGGCAAAGTAACAAAGTTAAGAGGTGTGAGTTTTTTGCTCACGGGCTTCCCATGGTCCTATAATGACCTTGTTGTATTTATGCCCCGACCACGATCAATTCGGATCACCTCTTATTTTTACCACATTGCCCTTACTTACTAGAAAGTGAAGTGAGGGTAAAGTGGCAAAGTTAGGAGGTTTGAGTTTTTGGCTCGAAGGCTTCCCATGGTCCTACAGTGACCTTGTGGTTTGAATGCCCCGACCCCGAACCATTCGGAGCACCACTTATTTTTACCACTTTACCCTTGCATATTAGAAAGCTAAGTGAGGGCAAGGTGGTGAAGTTAAGAGGTTGGAGTTTTTTGCACGTGGGCTTCCCAAGCTTCTCCAATGACCTTGTGGAATGAATGCCCCGACCCAGGGCAATTCAGAGCACTCTAATTTTTACCACTTTGCCCTTGCTTAGAAGAAAGCCAAGTGAGGGCAAAGTGGCACAGTTAAGAGGTTCAAGTTTTTTGCTCGCAGGCTTTCCATGGTTCTACAATGACCTTGTGGTATGTATGCCCCGACGTCGGGCAATTCTGAGTACCTCTTATTTTTACCACTTTGCCCTTGCATAGTAAAAAGCCAAGTGAGGGGAGAGTGGCAAAGCTAAGAGGTTTGAGTTTTTTGCTCATGGGCTTCCCATGGTCCTACAATGACCTTGTGGTATGTATGCCCCGACCCAAGGCAATTCAGAGCACCTCTTATTTTTACCACTTTGCCCTTGCTTAGTAGAAAGCTAAGTGAGGGCAAAATGGCAAAGTTAAGAGGTTTGAGCTTTTTGCTCACGTGCTTCCCATGGTACTCCAATGACCTTGTGGTATGAATGCCCCAACCCCAGGCAATTCAGAGCACCTCTTATTTTTTCCACTTTTCTTTGCTTAATAGAATGCCAAGTGAGGGCAAAGTGGCAAAGTTAACAGGTTTGAGTTTTTTGCTCACGGGCTTCCCATGGTCCTACAATGACCTTGTGGTATGTATGCCCCGGCCCGGGCAATTCAGAGCACCTCTTATTTTTTCCACTTTTCCTCGCTTAATAGAATGCCAAGTGAGGGCAAAGTGGCAAAGTTAAGAGGTTTGAGTTTTTTGCTCACGGGCTTCCCATGGTCCTACCATGACCTTGTGGTATGAATGCCCCGACCCCGAGCAATTCGGAGCACCTCTTATTTTTACGACTTTGCCCTTGCTTAGTAGAAAGCCAAGTGAGGGCAAAGTGGCAAAGTTAAGAGGTTTGAGTTTTTTCCTCGTGGACATCCCATGGTACCGGCATGACCTTGTGGTATGTATGCCCCGACCCCGGGCAATTTAGAGCACCTCTTATTTTTACCACTTTGCCCTTGCTTAGTAGAAAGCCACGTGAGGGCAAAGTTAAGAGGTTGGAGTTTTTTGCTCGCAGGCTTCCCATGGTTCAACAGTGACCTTGTGGTATGAATGCCCCGACCACGAACCATTCGGAGCACCTCTTATTTTTACCACTTTACCCTTGCTTAGTAGAAAGCCAAGTGGGGGCAAAGTGGGAAATTTAAGAGGTTTGAGTTTTTCGCTCACGGACTTCCCATGGTTCTCCAATGATCTTGTGGAATGAATCCTCCGACCCCGGGCAATTCAGAGCACCTCTTGTTTTTACCACTTTGCCCTTGCTTAGTAGAAATCCAGGTGAGGGCATTGTGGCAAAGTTAAGAGGTTTGAGTGTTTTGCTCGCGGACATTCCATGGTACCGGCATGAACTTGTGGTATGAATGCCCCGACCCCGGGCAATTCAGAGCACCTCTTATTTTTTCCACTTCGCCTTTGCTTAGTAGAATGCCAAGTGAGGGCACAGTGGCAAAGTTAAGAGATTTGAGTTTTTTGCTCACGGGTTTCCCATGGTCCTACAATGACCTTGTGGTATGTATGCCCCGACCCCGGGCAATTCAGAGCACCTCTTATTTTTACGACTTTGCCCTTGCTTAGTAGAAAGCCAAGTGAGGGCAAACTGGCAAAGTTAAGAGGTTTGAGTTTTTTGCTCGTGGACATCCGATGGTATCGGCATGACATTGTGGTATGAATGCCCCGACCCCGGGCAATTCAGAGCACCTCTTATTTTTTCCACTCTACACTTGCTTAGTAGCATGCCAAGTGAGGGCAAAGTGGCAAAGTTAAGATGTTTGACTTTTTTACTTGTGGACATCCCATGGTACCGGCATGACCTTGTGGTATGAATGCCCTGACCCCGGGCAACTCAAAGCACCTCTTATTTTTTCCACTTTCCCTTGCTTAGTAGAATGCCAAGTGAGGGGAAAGTGGCAAAGTTAAGAGGTTTCAGTTTCTTGCTCGTGAACATCCCATGGTATCGGCATGACCTTGTGGTATGAATGCCCTGACCCCGGGCAATTCAGAGCACCTCTTATTTTTTCCTCTTTGCCCTTGCTTAGTAGAAAGCCATGTGAGGGCAAAGTGTCAATGTTAAGAGGTTGGAGTTTTTGGCTCGCTGGCTTCCTATGGTACTACAATGACCTTATGGTATGTATGCCCCGACCCCGGGCTATTCGGAGCACCTCTTATTTTTACCACTTTGCCCTTTACTTAGTATAAATCCAAGTGAGGGCAAAGTGGCAAAGTTAAGAGGTTTGAGTTTTTACCTCGCGGACATCCCATGGTACCGGCATGACCTTGTGGTATGTACGCCCCAACCCCGGGCAATTCAGAGCACCTCTTATTTTTACCACTTTGCCGTTGCTTAGTAGAAAGCCAAGTGAGGGCAAAGTGGCACAGTTAAGAGGTTCGAGTTTTTTGCTCGCAGGCTTCCCATGGCTCTACAATGACCTTGTGGTATGTATGCCCCGACCGGGGGCAATTCGGAGCACCTCTTATTTTTACCACTTTGCCCTTGCTTAGTAGAAAGCCAAGTGAGGGCAAAGTGGCGAAGTTAAGAGGTTTGAGTTTTTTGCTCACGGGCTTTCCTTGGTACTCCAATGACCTTGTGGTATGTATGCCCCGACCCCGGGCAATTCGTAGAACCTCTTATTTTTACCAGTTTGCCTTTGCCTACGAGAAAGCCAAGTGAGGGAAAAGTGGCAAAGTTAAGAGGTTTGAGTTTTTTGCTCACGGGCTTCCCATGGTTCTACAATGACCTTGTGGTATGTATGCCCTGACCCCGGGCAATTCAGAGTACCTCTTATTTTTAACACTTTGCCCATGCTTAGTAGAAAAGCCATGTGGGGGCAAAGTGGCAAAGTTAAAAGGTTTGAGCTTTTTGCTCACGGGCTTCCCATGGTACTCCAATGACCTTGTGGTATGTATGCCCCGACCCCGGGCAATTCGCAGAACCTCTTATTTTTACCAGTTTGCCCTTGCCTACTAGAAGCCAAGTGAGGGCAAAGTGGCAAAGTTAAGAGGTTTGAGTTTTTTGCTCACTGGCTTCCCATGGTCCTACAATGACCTTGTGCTATGTCTGCCCCGACCCCGTGCAATTCGGAGCACCTCTTATTTTTACCTCTTTGCCCTTGCTTAGTAGAAAGCCAAGTGAGGGCAAAGTGACAAAGTTAAGAGGTTTGAGTTTTTTGCTCACGGGCTTCCCATGGTCCTTCAATGACCTTGTTGTATTTATGCCCCGACCCCGGTCAATTCGGAGCACCTCTTATTTTTACCACATTGCCCTTGCTTACTAGAAAGTGAAGTAACGGCAAAGTGGCAAAGTTAGGAGGTTTGAGTTTTTGGCTCGAAGGCTTCCCACGGTCCTACAGTGACCTTATGGTATGAATGCCCCGGACCATTCGGAGCACCACTTATTTTTACCACTTTACCCTTGCTTAGTAGAAAGCTAAGTGAGGGCATGGTGGCGAAGTTAAGAGGTTGGAGTTTTTTGCATGCGGGGTTCCCATGCTTCTCCAATGACCTTGTGGAATGAATGCCCCGACCCAGGGCAATTCAGAGCACTCTAATTTTACCACTTTGCCCTTGCTTAGAAGAAAGCCAAGTGAGGGCAAAGTGCACAGTTAAGAGGTTCAGTTTTTTGGTCGCAGGCTTTCCATGGTTCTACAATGACCTTGTGGTATGTATCCCCGACGTCGGGCAATTCTGAGTACCTCTTATTTTTACCACTTTGCCCTTGCATAGTAAAAAGCCAAGTGAGGGGAGAGTGGCAAAGCTAAGAGGTTTGAGTTTTTTTGCTCATGGGCTTCCCATGGTCCTACAATGACCTTGTGGTATGTATGCCCCGACCCAGGCAATTCAGAGCACCTCTTATTTTTACCACTTTGCCTTGCTTTGTAGAAAGCTAAGTGAGGGCAAAATGGCAAAGTTAAGAGGTTTGAGCTTTTGCTCACGTGCTTCCCATGGTACCCAATGACCTTGTGGTATGAAAGCCCCAACCCCAGGCAATTCAGAGCACCTCTTATTTTTTCCACTTTTCTTTGCTTAATAGAATGCCAAGTGAGGGCAAAGTGGCAAAGTTAACAGTTTGAGTTTTTTGCTCACGGGCTTTCCCATGGTCCTACAATGACCTTGTGGTATGTATGCCCGGCCCGGGCAATTCAGAGCACCTCTTATTTTTTCACTTTTCCTCGCTTAGTAGAAATGCCAAGTGAGGGCAAAGTGGCAAAGTAGAGAGTTTGAGTTTTTTGCTCACGGCTTCCCATGGTCCTACATGACCTTGTGGTATGAATGCCCCGACCCCGAGCAATTCGGAGCACCTCTTATTTTTACGACTTTGCCCTTGCTTAGTAGAAAGCCAAGTGAGGCAAAGTGGCAAAGTTAAGAGGTTTGAGTTTTTTTCCTCGTGGACATCCCATGGTACCGGCATGACCTTGTGGTATGTATGCCCCGACCCCGGGCAATTTAGAGCACCTCTTATTTTTACCACTTTGCCCTTGCTTAGTAGAAAGCAAAGCCACGTGAGGGCAAAGTTAAGAGGTTGGAGTTTTTGCTCGCAGGCTTCCCATGGTTCAACAGTGACCTTGTGGTATGAATGCCCCGACCACGAACCATTCGGAGCACCTCTTATTTTTACCACTTTACCCTTGCTTAGTAGAAAGCCAAGTGGGGGCAAAGTGGGAAATTTAAGAGGTTTGAGTTTTTCGCTCACGGACTTCCCATGGTTCTCCAATGATCTTGTGGAATGAATCCTCCGACCCCGGGCAATTCAGAGCACCTCTTGTTTTTTTACCACTTTGCCCTTGCTTAGTAGAAATCCAGGTGAGGGCATTGTGGCAAAGTTAAGAGGTTTGAGTGTTTTGCTCGCGGACATTCCATGGTACCGGCATGAACTTGTGGTATGAATGCCCCGACCCCGGGCAATTCAGAGCACCTCTTATTTTTTCCACTTCGCCTTTGCTTAGTAGAATGCCAAGTGAGGGCACATTGGCAAAGTTAAGAGATTTGAGTTTTTTGCTCACGGGTTCCCATGGTCCTACAATGACCTTGTGGTATGTATGCCCCGACCCCGGGCAATTCAGAGCACCTCTTATTTTTACGACTTTGCCCTTGCTTAGTAGAAAGCCAAGTGAGGGCAAACTGGCAAAGTTAAGAGGTTTGAGTTTTTTGCTCGGGCATCCGATGGTATCGGCATGACATTGTGGTATGAATGCCCCGACCCCGGGCAATTCAGAGCACCTCTTATTTTTCCACTCTACACTTGCTTAGTAGCATGCCAAGTGAGGGCAAAGTGGCAAAGTTAAGATGTTTGACTTTTTTACTTGTGGACATCCCATGGTACCGGCATGACCTTGTGGTATGAATGCCCTGACCCCGGGCAACTCAAAGCACCTCTTATTTTTCCACTTTCCCTTGCTTAGTAGAATGCCAAGTG
Source organism: Cyclocarya paliurus (assembly GCA_029856935.1). Lineage (NCBI taxonomy): Eukaryota > Viridiplantae > Streptophyta > Magnoliopsida > Fagales > Juglandaceae > Cyclocarya > Cyclocarya paliurus. The sequence goes on from CM056951.1 coordinate 10,819,666, forward strand.
AGGGGAAAGTGGCAAAGTTAAGAGGTTTCAGTTTTCTTGCTCGTGAACATCCCATGGTATCGGCATGACTTGTGGTATGAATGCCCTGACCCCGGGCAATTCAGAGCACCTCTTATTTTTTCCTCTTTGCCCTTTGCTTAGTAGAAAGCCATGTGAGGGCAAAGTGTCAATGTTAAGAGGTTGGAGTTTTTGGCTCGCTGGCTTCCATGGTACTACAATGACCTTATGGTATGTATGCCCCGACCCCGGGCTATTCGGAGCACCTCTTATTTTTACCACTTTGCCCTTTACTTAGTATAAATCCAAGTGAGGGCAAAGTGGCAAAGTTAAGAGGTTTGAGTTTTTTACCTCGCGGACATCCCATGGTACCGGCATGACCTTGTGGTATGTACGCCCCAACCCCGGGCAATTCAGAGCACCTCTTATTTTTACCACTTTGCCGTTGCTTAGTAGAAAGCCAAGTGAGGGCAAAGTGGCACAGTTAAGAGGTTCGAGTTTTTTGCTCGCAGGCTTCCCATGGCCTACAATGACCTTGTGGTATGTATGCCCCGACCGGGGGCAATTCGAGCACCTCTTATTTTTATTACCACTTTGCCCTTGCTTAGTAGAAGCCAAGTGAGGGCAAAGTGGCGAAGTTAAGAGGTTTGAGTTTTTTGCTCACGGGCTTTCCCCTGTACTCCAATGACCTTGTGGTATGTATGCCCCGACCCCCGGCAATTCGTAGAACCTCTATTTTTACCAGTTGCCTTTGCCTACGAGAAAGCCAAGTGAGGGAAAAGTGGCAAAGTTAAGAGGTTTGAGTTTTTTGCTCACGGGCTTCCCATGGTTCTACAATGACCTTGTGGTATGTATGCCCTGACCCCGGGCAATTCAGAGTACCTCTTATTTTTAACACTTTGCCCATGCTTAGTAGAAAAGCCAAGTGGGGGCAAAGTGGCAAAGTTAAAAGGTTTGAGCTTTTTGCTCACGGGCATCCCATGGTACTCCAATGACCTTGTGGTATGTATGCCCCGACCCCGGGCAATTCGGAGAACCTCTTATTTTTACCAGTTTACTCTTGCCTACTAGAAGCCAAGTGAGGGCAAAGTGGCAAAGTTAAGAGGTTTGAGTTTTTTGCTCACTGGCTTCCCATGGTCCTACAATGACCTTGTGCTATGTCTACCCCGACCCCGTGCAATTCGGAGCACCTCTTATTTTTACCACTTTGCCCTTGCTTAGTAGAATGCCAAGTGAGGGCCAAGTGACAAAGTTAAGAGGTGTGAGTTTTTTGCTCAGGGGCTTCCCATGGTCCTACAATGACCTTGTTGTATTTATGCCCCGACCCCAGTCAATTCGGAGCACCTCTTATTTTTACCACATTGCCCTTGCTTACTGAAAGCGAAGTAACGGCAAAGTGGCAAAGTTAGGAGGTTTGTGTTTTTGGCTCGAAGGCTTCCCACGGTCCTACAGTGACCTTGTGGCATGA